>JADBJO010000088.1:407500-415000 GCA_016801955.1 Conus betulinus | reverse complement strand
GGATAGATAAATCAGTTAATAGCTAAAATGAAAGGATTTATAGACGAGGGTCCCCGTGGACACGTCTTAGCAGACGCCCGATCTACGCATCAACCCAACGCTCAGTTTCAGACCATGCGTGTTTTACCTAACATTATCGTTGCTACTACTACAGCTCTCTCTCTCTCTCTCTCTCTCTCTCTCTCTCTCTCTCTCTCTCTCTCTCTCTCTGATTAATTGTGGGATACAGCTGATCAGAATATGACATATTAATTGTAAACATAACCAACAACAGTGCTGATAATGTCGATAATAACCGTAGTAATGATAAGTGATGTAAACGATATTGACAGAGATGAAAATGGTAATGATACTTATGATAAGGGTATTGCAGGTACGAAGTAAACGAGTGAAAATGAAAAAAAAAATGGTCATGAAAATGATACTGAAACGACAAGTAAATCGAACAAAAACAGCAAAAGAAAGGAACGACATATACACTCTGTTCGGATGGTCAGTGGACGCACAGACCTACCACCGCTCTTCACCAGATTCCTCCTTTCCACAGCACGTGCAACACAACGACCCAACATTCCCGCCATCACCACTACCACCCCTACCCCACACGAATCCACGGGCCTGTGAATTATGCACAAAACCACCACCTCTCTCTGTCCATGCCTCCACACCAGCACGCCCTCGAGCACCAAAAGCCCTTGGCTGCCAAGCTGGGGTCCCATGAATGTGTGATATACCTCGATGTGTGCATCACCCGTTAACCTTGATTAAACAAACAGATTAATCCTGTGCGCACACACACACACACACACACACACACACACACGCACGCACGCACACACACACACACACACACACACACGCGCGCGCGCGCGCGCACGCGCACGCACGCACGCACACGCACACACACACACACACACACACACACACACACACACACACACACACACACACACACACACACTGACGCATGCACATTCATATCGATGGGTTACTCCATGTCACCCAGTGTATCACTTCAGATGTGCACATAATGTTCGGTACAAAGAAGTTTTCAGAAAAAAATAACGTGTTTATAGAGTGCGAGATACTGTGATTGCAAGTATTGTCTCACCAGAATGATTGATTGCATGTGAAATTCGTACTCCTGCTGAGAATATTGTTGTTTGAACTTATGCATTCTCTCTCTCTCTCTCTCTCTCTCTCTCTCTCTCTCTCTCTCTCTCTCTCTCTCTCTCTCTCTCTCTCTCTCTCTCTCAGGATGGGATAGGTGGGTGTTAAAAATGGTGCGAGTGTTCTTATAGTAATGCTAGTGATTTGTAAGGTTTTGTGAATTGTTAAGCGGATTTTCATTGAATTTAATATATGATGTTTTCTAAGTGGATGGTTTGTGTACGTTGTGTAATGTATAAAATTAAGCTTTGGAGTTATAAATGAATTTCCATGAGGATTAGTGACATTAGATTGAATTGCGAGTCTATCATCTCAGTTGGCATGCGTTTAGTTATTTGTGTCTGGCATGGATAAGACCAAGTATAAGTGTGTCCAGTTTTCTGGGAGTCTTCACAGTGTTAGTCTTTACCTTATTCCAATACTCGCTTGGGTCGATTACGTGTCCTGCTCTTCCTTTTTGTCTGTATATGCAGACACTTCCTCTCTCGGCGTTGAGTTCTGCAAGGTGGTCTTGGCATAGTGGCTTCTGTCTTCTTTGTTGGGGGTGATTCTTTAGGTTTCTTATCATGTCAGATCGGCCAAGTTGTAACCCAGATGTTATTGTTACGTTGCCTGCCAGTATACCTACTCTCTCATTTCCTTTGGCACCGTCTTGTCCTGGACATATACATTTTTTTTTCCACTGGCTTTCATCCACAGACAAGTGTAGAACTCTACTACAAGCCCATGATACAGACCGACTACATGAACCTACCTCCAAAAGTACAATCTGAAGCTCAGATCGGCATGAAGTAATATGAAGCCTTTCATACCAGTCAGTTGAAGGTAAAAAAAAAAAAAAAAAAAACAAGAAAAAAAAGGCAGTTAAATTTGAACTTTACAGAGTAAATGCCTTGAAATAAAAGAACAGAACTAGTGCAATGTCTAATTTCACACGGGAGGTACGGTAGGAGATTGAATCAAAGCAAGCGATGATTATTTCATCCATGGGTGACTCCTTTTGTCAGTCAGTTTCATTACAATTGTTTCCTATTCAATGTGCTGGATAACAACATTTTGTCAGCGGCGTGATGGGAAGTGTAGAGCGACTGTAAACTTTGTGGCGACTTCAGAACTATTTTCATATGCAGTGTGGGTGTTTTGAAGCGCTCTCTCTCTCTCTCTCTCTCTCTCTCTCTCTCTCTCTCTCTCTCTATGTGTGTGTGTGTGTGTGTGTGTGTGTGTGTGTGTGTGTGTGTGTGTGTATGTAATTCGTTTGTTACTTGTCCTTTCTTTTTTTTTCTCATCAATCCAGTGATTAAAAGTATTCTTTTTATTGTTATCACAGACTTTTTTTTTAACCGTCAATTTGTCATTGCGTGCACATTTACCACAATGACGATGCATGGAATGACAATGTATGACCAGTCTTTGGAATGACAATGTATGACCCGTCTTGGGAATGACGATGTATGACCAGTCTTGGGAATGACAATGTATGACCCGTCTTGGGAATGACGATGTATGACCAGTCTTGGGAATGACGATGTATGACCGTCTTGAGAATGACGATGTATGACCAGTCTTGGGAATGACGATGTATGACCAGTCTTGGGAATGACAATGTATGACCAGTCTTGGCTACAGGCATTCGCCGTCCTGGTGTTCTCTCAGGTTTTGCTACGTGCCAGACTTTTCCAGTGATTTCCATTAAAAGCTAACAAAATAACAGTGTTCGGTTTCGACCGGAACCAACCGACAGTTGTTACAATACCACAGGCTCAAATGGGAAGACTACAAACACACAATCGAATTTCAGCCTGTCGATATAACTCAAAGGTCCTGGCCAACCGCAGAGATGTCTGAATCTCTCGAACTCCTCAGACGCCAGGATATACGCTGATGAAACAAAAAATGGAGACAACAGTCCTGTCGTGTAATTTCAGACTATAATGCAACTCCACAGCAACGCCATGATCTTCGTTGACCATCGTCAAAGGTTTTCAGATTCTGAGCAGGAGGAGGAGGAGAAGGACGCTTACTCGCGCTGGATCCGCGACGAAGTGATGATTATCGTCCAGTTGAGGGATTTACGGGCGGTAGGTTTCGTATGTTTGAACAGAGTGGACACTGCTGAAGACTACCGGGGTGACTTGGCAGCGTCTACTCTCGTGGGGTGCCTCCTGATGGTCTGATACTAATTGTTTTCAGTGAACATCCGATGCTCGGGGTATGAAAGGACGTATCTGGTTAGGGTTATGTATTGGCGATGGGACTGAGTGGGGAGGGGGTACGTAAGCAATACTGCAAAATGAACACACACACACACACACACACACACACACACACACACACACACACACACTGATTTATATCACACACACACACACACACACACACACACACACACACACACACACACACACACACACACACACACACAACTTTCATTTTCGGTGAGTGTGTGTGTGTGTTCGTTTTGGTTTATTTTTCTTTTAATAAATTGAACACCTTTTTTTTTTGTTCCAGACGATTCGTGTTTGCGCCCAGATGTCGCGGTGTGGCCGCCAAGAGGGGAGACGACTCTCTGTCCACAAAACAGTCGGCACTGATGGGGGATGGTAACGCACAGTGAGTAGTCTCCCTCATACCATCCATCCTGTCTGAGTAAGAACCAGGGAGGGGGGACAGACAGACAGACGGACAGAGCGGGAGAGAGGATTGGTGGGAGGGTGTAAGGAGGAAAGAGAGATGGGAGAGGGAGAAAAAACGGAGAGGAAGGGGGTGAGGAAGAAAAAGATTAAAGGCCACAGAGAGAGAGAGAGAGAGAGAGAGAGAGGAGAGAGAGAGAGAGAGAGAGAGATTTCAGACTTTAGATTTTTTTTTTTTTCAGTAAGGCCATTGGCCAATTTGAAGGGGAATGAGTACAATCATTCACATTAAATGTTAAGAAATAAATCATTTATCAGGAAACACAAAAACAACAACACAACAAGACTACCTAAGACGTCATTATTTCTCTGATCTTAAACGCCTTAAACAGAAACATACCTAATTTCCTAATAACCTTGTAACTAATAGAGTTAAGTAGTAACTGTAAACGAAACATACATGGCGCGCTTTGATATTTCTGTGGGATACATTTTTGACGAATATCTTCTGGAGGTGGACAAAGGAAATCAAGTGTATTTCATTTTCCTCACCTTGCATACACAATGGACATACCAAGTCATTTTGTCTATGCTGTCTGTGTTTTAAGTGATGAGTTCATATGTCAGAAACACCGACTCTAAATTTAGCAGTTGATCTTTTCAGATGCATATCCAAATTAAATTTCAAATAAGGCTGAGTACAACGAAAACTAGAATATTTTCTGTACATATCATAACGTCCACTACTTTGAGAGAGAGAGAGAGAGAGAGAGAGAGAGAGAGAGAGAGAGGAGAGAGAGGCGGACGAAGGAGAGAAAGCCGCAACGAGAGAAGGCAAGGAAATAAATGAGAGAGGGAGGGAGGGAAATAGAGAAAGAAGGCAGGAAATAAATAAAGGTAAAGTTTGGCCTTATGTTATTTTTATGACATTGCACTATTAAATAAAGGTAGAGGTTGGCCTTACTTGTCATGTATATGACATGGTTATAGTACAAAAGAGACAACAACCAACAACAGCAACAAAAATTGAAACACAACAGTACAAAACCGACAACACAACAAAACCAAACTGACGGACACATAACAAAACATCTCGAATGACCAGAAACGATCACACATACCAAAAAAAAAAAAAAATAACGGCGAGTTCCAAGTGTTCTTTAACCAGCCGCCCAAGGAGAGAAGTGAACAATACAGAGGCTCACTGTTTTGGTCGTTTTGCAGGCCCCTCCAGAGAGCAGGTGCAGGAGTGCAGAACAGAGATCCGGACACGTTCTTACAACTGCTGATGGCGCTGGCACCTGCCATGCCCCGCTCCCGCCCCCCTGTCCCAGGTATATCTGCAGCTGACTCGCCGCTCACGTGCCTCTGCCTGTTGCTCTACACTCCTGTCTGTCTATTGCTTTCAGCCGCTCTCTGTTGTCATGTCTGTCTGTTGTTGTTGTTGTTGTTTGTCTTTTCACTGTTTGTGTCTGCTCCCCGCTCCTCTTTGATAATCTCCACTCCTGTCTGCTCCGTGGTCTTGCCAGTAACGCTGCTTGTTGTCTGCTCCCCTCTCCCGTTTCTTCACTGCTTTTGTCTGTTGTATACTTCTGTCTCTTCAGGGTGTTTGTCTACTTTCTGCTCTTTTTTTTGTTTGTTGGTCACTGCATTTGGCTGCTCTACTCTCTTGTCTGTTCGTTGCTGTTGTCTGTTATCTGCTCCTGTCTGTTCATTGCTTTTTTGTCCGCTATTTACTCCTGTCTCTTCACTGCACCTCTCTGTTCCCTGCTCTTGTCTGCAGCCTGCTTTTGCCTATTCACCAGTCCTCTCTGCTCAGTCTGCTCACTGTTTCTTCTTCTGCTGTCAGGGGCAGGGGTCGTTTTGATAAACAAACCGCTGCAGTCGATGAACTGCAGGTACTCGAGGAAATCATGATTCTCTGATAACGGTGAATTTAATGAAACACACTCACCGTCATTGAACCACGATTCATTGAACCACGGTCAGTGGACCGACGATTCTACCCCGTATCCTCAACCGTCGGTTGGAGGGAAAACCACGGTAAGCCGGGCCAACCACAAATTGTATGTTCATGAGGTTCAGTTTGGGTCAGCCAAGCACACTGAGACTGACACTCGCAGATCGCACGCACGGCGGTCAACTCGTGAAATAAAAAATGTTGTCATGAAAATGCCAACAACAAATGCAGCAACACATATACATACTTAATTACGACAAGCGCAATCCATTTGCAAGACCTAGGGGCATTGTTAAAACAGATGGAATTGGGCCAAGCTCAGACTGTGATCGCCAGTCATTTCCAGGTTCACGCCTTGCATACTGGACACGGGGTTTCTGGGACAGAACTGATTTTCCGTAATTGACAAGCCCATTTTGTAGTTCATCTGCAATAATGAGCTTTTTTTTTTCTTTCAAGAAAGAAAATACTTTTTCTGTAGTTAGACAAACAGTCGTCGAACCGTCTGTCTATTAACCTGGGCCCTACTCCTGTCTGTTCATCGCTCCTGTCCGCATTTTTCTTTTATCTGCTCACTGCTTTTGTATAACTGTTTTTGTTGCCATCTGCTTTTGTCTGCACACCACTTTCGTCTCGTTGCTGCTTTTATCAGCCTTTGCTTCTTTTTCTTGTTCCCTCCTTCTGACTGCTCTCCCCCTTCTGCCCGGTTCACAGTTCTGTGCTCACTCTCCTTGTCCTCCCCACTCCGTCTGTCTAATAACCGCTAACAGCTTCCTGCACGGTACGTGCACCGACAGTCAGTGTCAAGTGTCCCAGCTTCTAACTGCTCACCACCACTCTTTTTTCTTTCCTACAAGTCTCTGTAGTCCGCCCCTTTATTCTGCCGACCTCCTCAGCGCTCACTGCTCCGTCGTGTCTGTGCTGCTTATTATGACCTTTTGTCATGTCATTGATCCCCCCGTTCTACCTGTCTGACCCACTGCACCCGTTCATTCAGTCGGTACCTTCATTCTGCCCTCATCTGCTGCCCGGTGGCGGCTCCAGTCTGACAGCTCACTGCTTTTATTGTTGTTGTTGTTGTTGTTGTTGTTGTCGTTTGCCTGAAGGCCAGCTCATTGCTTACCTCTCCTTCTGTCATTCGTCATTATGTCGCCGCTCACTGCTCGTGCAGTTTGCCAGCATGCTGTCTGCTCGTGTACTAGTTTTATTTCTCTCAGGTCGTTTCTTGTTCCTCTCGCAGATGGATAACAAACTGTTCAAAATCCGTCCGGACCTGAAAGAGTTTGCCATGTTCCCGAAGCGGCCGTAAAGAAAAAAAAAAAAAAACAATCTTGTGCCATTTGCATATAGGCCACCCCTTTTTACGCCCATTCTTATCTGTTAAAAGGTGAAGAAGCTCCGTGGTGCATTCCATGTCATGTGCCACTCACAGTGAAACATATTCTTTAGAGTGTTAGGACTTGCCTGATGTGAGATAATAATTTTACAGCAGAGTCCACAAAAACCTTGTTCGGGGATGTCCCGCCTGATGTGATCTTTGAATTTCTGAAAGAGGTCAACATTTTTTGTTTATCTGATCTAAGATTTTATGGAAGAGAGATTTTTCCCCCTAAATTTCCGATGTGTTTTTAGAGGGTGTATTTTAAAGTGTGTGTGTGAGCTGTATTTTCAATGACTTGTGAGTTCATTTCAAGTTTCCTTGTGAAACATTTATGTTCTTTTAGTCCGCGTCTCAGTGAG
>JADBJO010000088.1:395000-397500 GCA_016801955.1 Conus betulinus | reverse complement strand
ATGTACATCTCACACCATATCAATGGCACACAAATACCTACGAAAATATACACAACAACATAAGCGTATAAAAATAAAGTTTAATTAGGAACGATACGCACTTCACATATTTCTCGACATCAGTGCATATATAAATACATGCGCATAGGTCAGTTATGACACTCAAAACGTATTGAAGTGCATACCGTTCGAATGGGCATGCCTGCCACAAGCTGACGTTATGAGTCTTTAGCTCGATTTAAAAATAGACAAGAGAATCACGGAGTAGGATGTAATCAACGACCCTGTGGCAAGGAGGTGAACAGCTGGTTAACACCATGTGGTTGTCACATAATCACACACACACACACACACACACACACACACACACACACACACACACACACACACACACACGCAGAGTCACATCCACCGTCGCGCTCTCTCTCTGTCTCTCACACACACACACACACACACACACACACACACACACACACACACACACACACACGCGCGCGCGCGCGCGCGCGCACACACACACACACACACACACACACACACACACACACACACACACTCCCACACACGCATCTACAGCAGTGGCGCGGACCATGTTAGCGAGGCACTCAAACCTTGCCCACCTTTTTGTGCTAATGCGTAGGTCAGACATCCGCTGAGCCTATTTCATGTCCCCTCGTCGTTCCATCTCATTCCTTTTTTGTTTTTGTTTGTTTGTTTGTTCATTCAGCTGTGGCCTCTACGCCTCATGCTCTCACAGCTTGCCAGGTGTGGTGTAGCGTGTATGAATATGTCAGCACACAGTGACGCCTGCTTAATGACACTGAAAACGGAAATCGAAACAGAGGCGAAGTCCCTTCTGATTGCATGCAACCGTTATCTGTCGTCTTCCCTAAGTCCTGTGATTGGCAAATAAAATGCTTGAAATCCTCGTTTTGTGCCCCTTGGTCATTGTGTGTGTGTGTGTGTGTGTGTGTGTGCGTGCGTTAGTTAATCACGTGACGAGCTAGTGACGTGTGTTTGATCACGTGGTCTTCGAAACCAGAAGTACGATGTGTGAAAAGTGCAACCTTGCCACGCACTTTTAATTAACCAAAACAAGTCAAACTCCTTCCTGCGTGTGTATTCTGGTTGGATTAACTGCAAATGGCGAAGCGTTGTGTACCTGGAGGAGCAGCAAACACCTCAACTGTGACGAAGTAAGTTGCATGTGTTGCGTGAAAGAGATTGTCCATGTGTGTTCAGCATCTCACGAAGTTCTCGTGCAGTCCTGTTTGTATCCTTGTCTCGGTGTCTGACTGTGTGTGTGTGTGTGTGTGCGCAACCGTTCATTGATACGCAGACTGACGTAGGCTTTACACGACGGGAGCGCGTGGCAGCAGGTATTTCTCAGTGCCCAGAGTTTGGCCAGCACCAATCTAAAGACCTCTGCAGTTGAAGTGTGGGCAAATGCCGTGTTCGGCTAGTAATGACCCGTCTTTGAAGAAGAACAGTTTGTCGGTTCTGATTTTTGTTTCAGGATTTTGTTTTGTACTAGTTTGCTTACACTTTAGCGCGCTTGCACATTACCCAAGTTTTGAGGGGGGGGGGGGGGGGGGGGGGGGGGGGGGGGGGGGGGGGGGGGGGTTGGCAGGACTCGTGCTGAGTCCGTTGGCTGGACCATTCATCGGAATGCTCTGGAGATGCGTTTTTATGCCGTCTGCGCTGTGGTGGCTGTGGCTACACACCACAATTAGGATGCAGCACTTCAACACTACACAATCCATGTCAACGTTTTTTAAGCCTATCATCAGTTTGAGCCAGCATTTAATGTTGAATTGATAATTGATCAAAGGAACAACTCCCCACCAGTTGTTTCCCTTGTTTGGGGGATGTTCACTGATGAAATCACAAACAATCTTCATATATGACCTTCCCCTTAGCTGACACACATTTCAGGCCTTTGCACTCCTCATGACCCGATCTGTGTCCCAGGTGCTTTCCCAAAATTAGTCCTGTTCCTTGATTTTAATCTGTGTGCCTGGATCCACCTGGCTTGTACCCTGATGGCTATATGAAAGAAGAAAAAAAGGTCTAACTGCGCCAGTCCGTAAATACTCGACTGCTTAAGCGGAACCTTGGCGCATTAGCTGTCTCGGTGCAGTGGCTGTGGCGAGGTGGCTCCCCTGGGTTTTGAGGTGTAGCACACTTGTTGGTCTCTGCTCTATCAGCATGGCATCAGTTGTTGATGGAGGAACTGAAAGTGGAAGACCTGTCTTCAGTTATTGTAGAGGCCGTACTGCAGCTTTGCTTCTGCTAGTTTTCCTGACCGTTTGTGAATGCTTCAGTAACAAGATGCACTTCAGTCGAGCTCGCCTATAATTATGTACAGCATCCGTGTGTGTCTGCAGTACTGCTACGTGTTCCTACAACTTTCAGGCAGCAACACTTGAGTTCAGTGGCCCTATGTTTGCCATGCTGATTTCTGCTGTTCAGATACTTTCAGTGCCTAAGTTTAACACAA
>JADBJO010000088.1:362500-387500 GCA_016801955.1 Conus betulinus | reverse complement strand
GGAGTTTTGCTGGTGGTTCGAATCTCCGCCGGGCCGTTTTGGTACGGTGGGAATTTGTTTTTGTTCTGCATTAACGTTGGTTTAGATTCCGCTCCCTAAACAATCCTCCGATTGAGACTACAAACCGAGCTTCCCTGGGTTGAATAGCATAGCATCCTGAACATGTGAAATCCCATCTTGAAAGAGAAGGCCGCTTTGGCTGTTAATATTGATGGAACGTATGTATATACAATGCATGCATAGGAATGAGTGACTGTTAACCGGCTGAAATGACATAGGAAACGAAAGTTCAGCGCCAGCAGGCTGCTCTTCATTAGACTCTACCCAGGTAGACAGCCCGTTGTGAATTTGGGAGTGTGGATTGTAAAGGGCTTAGAATTTGGTCTGTTACTAAGGAAAGGCTCTATACAAGTACTGCCAACAACAACAACATCAGTAGCAGCAATAACAACGACAACAATAAACAGTAATAATAATGATGATGACGATGATAATGATGACGATGATGACGATAATCATCATCATCGTCGTCGTCGTCGTCGTCGTCGTCGTCATCGTCGTCATCATCATCATCATCATGACTAACTCAGCATCAAAACTCAGTGCATCTGCCAGAGACCTGTTGACACCACAGACCAGCGCCATTTCCCAGTTCACCAAGTTGTACATCATCACCTTTAGCTGCAAGATGTGTGTGAGACAGACGCACAGGTCCCTGAACGACCGATTCGAAGAACATGTACTGCCGACGTGGCCTAAGGAAGAACAACCTCCGGTGTTTCAGTGTGCCATACCACTGGCACAACTGTGCAGGAAAACGCGCAGCACTGCAGCATGCATGTCTCCACTGGCGCCTGCCTTCAGAAGGTCCACAGAATCAAGCAATGTTCAACCACCTCGTGGCCATCATGCCACTTTGCCCTCATGTCAAGAAACAAAATTGCTAAGCCAGTAGTAGGCGGTGTCCTGCGTATGTTGGATCAGAACAGGCGCCACTGAACACCGCCGAAGTGACTCGACAGTAGTGTAGCGTCTCCTCCGGTGGGTGCCTCTTGACGACTCGACATTGACCGCTCCCTGTGGATGGCTGGTGCCGGGGCTGCGGCGGGCCGGGCCGGGCTGTGGCTGTGGACAGGGTGGTCGGAGGGAGCGGCGTAAAAGTGCAATGTCACTGAGCTGGCAAGAAGATGGGACAGCAACAACAACAACGACAACAACAACAACAACGACGACAACAACAACAACAAAAGTTGCTGAGCCCATACTACTTACCGCACCAATGCCCCACACCCTCATCCGTCCCCACCCCTTCTACCCTCCCTGCTGTCCACCCACTCCTCCCCCATGGCCCTTCCTACTCCTTCCTCCCTGACTTCCCGCTTTCCCCCCGTCTGTTCCATCTTCCTCAATAAGTTGTTGTTGACCTCATGCTGTTTTACCTCGCCCCCCCCTTTTTGCCTCCGCCTCTTTTCCATGGAGACCCTCCAGCACCCACCTTCCATCCTCCGGCCCACCCCCCTCCTGTCCCTTGCACCCCCCCCCCCCCCCCCTCCCGTCCCTTTTTCACCCCCCTTCCCTCCTCTTTTTTTCATCTTCCTGAGCAAATGAATGCTCCCCCATTTCTGTTTACCACCACCACCACCATCACTCTACTTTCCCTTCCCTTCCAGCACCCTAATGTCACCCTCTCGCCCCTCACCTTCCGCTTCCGTATCAACACCCTTCCACACAAATTCCTTTCCAATAGGCTCCTCTTCTACCCCCCCAAACACCCCCTTTCCCCCCACCTTCCCCTTCCCATCCACTCCTAACCCCCCCCCCCCCCCCCCCCCCCCCCCCCCCCCCCCCCCCCCTTCTCCCCCCCCCCCCCCTTACCCCCCCCCCCCCCCCCCCCCCCCCCCCCCCCCCCCCCCCCGCCTTCATCCTTACTTCCTGCCCGTCCCCCTAAGTTACCCCTAGTCCTATCCATCCACCCCTCCCAAACCATAACCTATTTCTTTGAAGATAATCTTATCTTTTCCTGTTTGAACTGATGTACTCACATTCTCTCTCTCTCTCTCTCTCTCTCTCTCTCTCTCTCTCTCTCTGTCTGTCTGTCTGTCTGTCTGTCGTCTGTCTGTCTGTCGGTCTCTCTCTGTCTCTCTTATTTTCTAATGACTAAAAAAGAATTATTCTTCTTGCGTTGAAGGTTCTGGTTTTCTTTAATCTTTAATACATGTTACATCAACATTTTCACAATTCAAGGGCTGAAAACATCCATTTTAACAGTTCAATTTGAATGCAGCATGCAGCCTGCATTAGCAATCATTTTCCAGCGTGACGTGATGCTGTAAGGACGTAGATTCTTGTCTAATGATGCCAAGATTTTTTCGGAATGTCATAAACTACGTTCACGTCATCCCCTTAGCATCATTCAGAAGAAAGTCATGTCGGAAAAAGGGACATCGCCTTTGTTTTCCTCCATGAACGATCATGATTTTACAACTGTATGCTTAAGCGTGTGTTTGTTGAAAATGATCCTGTGCTCAAAACGTTCTTTTTATGAAGTAAATAACTTTAGTTAAATTAAAAAAAAAAAATTCGCCGGGCGAAGGGGAAAAAAAAACAAATTACAAGAGAGAAAACGACGCGTTTCCACCTCTTTGGTCTTCCTCATGCAAAGTAAAGAACGCTCAGGACAATGAAAACGAAGAACGAGCAGTGACGTATCTCTTCAAACTGGGCGCAGAATGTTCCTCAAAAGTCTGTTTCAATTTCCACCAGCAGTCGCCTCACTCTGAAGCGTAATAAAATAGATAACAAACAAGTTGGGTAACTCTAGCTCCCATGATGAAACAAATGCACGCCCCACAACTCCAAACGAATGCTGCCCACGACAGCGAATCGCCTAGCAGATACATCACAGGGTACACAGAACAAACAAGGAAACATCCCCCTTTTTTTCTCTCTCTTAAGAAGCGGGGAATTTTGTGAGAAATGAAAAACACGTCTCTGATTCGGGGAGCGTTTGAATCGGTCATGTGGAGATCGGATTTTGTGTAGGCCTGTCTCTACTGGAATACAGACTTCAGATTTGCTACCAGAGTCGATCATTCCAACTGTCGGGATCTAAATCAACAAGAAGTTATAGAGCCAAGCTCTGTTCATTTCACAACACGTTCTATGCCCCCCCCCCCCAGAACTTCAGATTGATGCCCCCCCCCCCATTCCCCCCCCCAACACCTAAATGCCTATGATTCCCCCCGATCTACTAATGCCCTGCCCCCCCCCGCCCAAATTCCTTTCACCAATGTTCACGTTCTATGGCCCCCCCCCCCCCCCCCCCCCAAACCCCCCCCCCGAGCAAAACGTGGTCTCTCATTTATCGTGCCCCCCCCCCTTCTTCTATTCTACCATGAAGCAAACGTTGGTCTCTCTTATCGCGGTACCACCGAAAGGCGTAGTGAAATGTTCACACAGTCACTCGCAAATAAGTCAGGGCGGCAAGTGTGCGAAGCTTTTCGTATGGTGGTGGTGGTGGTTTTATTGTGAGTGGAGACTTTGCACTCAAGAGAAGGTGGGAGATCCGTCTATAGCCTGTCACCGCCATTTCCTGTCTCGTTAATGCGTGTGACCTGACAGTGGGGAGGGGAAGTCACTCGGGAGGACATTGACAGGAGAATCCAGGTCGAGCAGTTACGACCACCATCTCTCCTTCCTCCCTCCCTCCCTCCCTCCCTCCCTTCTCCTCTCTCTCTCTCCTCTCTCTCTCTCTCTCTCTCTCCCTCTCTCTCTCTCTCTCTCTCTCTCTGTAAGAGTAAGAGCAGAGCAATGGTCCTTCTCCTCTTTCTCCTTCTCTTCCCTCTCCACCTCCGCCTCTTCATCGTTCCACATCTCGGATTTATTGTTGTTCTCTGTGCGTTATCGTCGTCGTCGTCGTTATTGTTGTTGCTGCTGCTGGTGTGTGTGTGTGTGTGTGTGTGTGTGTGTGTGTGTGTGTGTGTGTGTGTGTGCGCGCGCGCGCGCGCGCGCGTGCACGTGTACGTGTGTGTGTGTGTGTGTGTGTGTGTGTGTGTGTGCGCGCGCGCGCGCGCTCGTGTGTGTGTGTGTGTGTGTGTTTGTGTGTGTGTGTGGTGGGAAGTCGCTGGATTGCAGTATTTTTCTACAAGGGGCTTTCACTGTATAATGCCCAGAGATTTCCTCTCCTACTGAGAACTCGTTACATGCTTGTTTTTACCTTGTGTGCGACACAACAATTGTCAACTTCATTCATAGCAGATCTTTCGTATTTCTACTTTTCCACCCATCGCTGGCTACTCTGAGATGCCGCTGGGTTTTGTTTTAATGGATTAAAGAAAATACTGTCAGAATGACAGGTACTATGTTTGTATTTAATACCAAGGGCGGACAAACACGACCATCCTGCTCCACCGATGAGTTGCAGTCAGGGGACGAAAGTCCACTCTGGACAGGGGATATGAATGGTTCATTTGGCGCGATTGTATGTGTCGAGCTATGTGATTGGCTCATTTCTGTCAGCTTCGTTGCGATTGGTAGGAGGAGGCACCGTCGGCATTCACCTGTTTGAGGGGTGCGCGGTAGGCTGGGCCAGAATAGAACCTTGACATGGAGAACACGTCACAGTGTTGGCGGCATGCGGGGTTGGGGAGGGGAGGGGGCGTGTTTGTTTTTTTTGTGAGCCTTGCATTTTTTTTTTTTTCCATCTGGTGAATCCTGCCGATCGAGCGAGATCACATTTAACTTATCCCGTGTTTTTTTTTGCGCACCGCGACGGCAAACTCATTTTGAGAGGAGTGTCTGTGACCTCAATACCTGATGTTGTTCTTGATTTTCGAGAGTTTAATGTGACCATGTCTGAAATCAGCTCAGAATTTTAAGGGCTAGTTCCTGTATATTTACGTGGCTCCAACTTATCTGTCTGTCTGTCTCTTTCTCTCAAATGATGAGCAGGTCACATGCGCGTTCGCGCGCGCACGCACGCACACACACACACACACACACACGCGCGCGCGCACGCACGCTTACACACACACACACACACACACACACACACACACACACACACACACACACACACGGGCAAATACGCGCTCACATGCCATTTCATCTGCCTGTTTGATACTGTTTGAATTTGAATTTGGAACTGTTGCTAAACTTATTTACTCCTAAAACGCTGATCTGTGCGGGGCACTTGGCTGGATTTACAGATGTCTTTTTGGTATTCCTTTTGCTCTGACAAGCTTGTTTTGTTTACATGTATTTGTGATATTTTTACAATTTTTTGCACGTTCTGGTTTCAAATTTACACTCTATGTCTCTTTACTGATTTCATTATGAGGTCAAGCTGATTCTGTAATTATTATGTAATGTTTTGGCACTGTAGATATTATGTAATATTATGTTATTTCATCTAAGCGGCTGGTTGGTGGCTTTTTCATAGATTTACAAACTGTACGCACTGAACAACATGGATAGTACAGTCTCAGTTGTCTCAGTCAATTGTCAGGGACTGAATGATAAACAGAAAAGAAGAGATGTATTCCATTACTTAAAATGCAAAAAAAAAAATCCATTTATTTTCTAGTTCTGCAGGATACACACTTCGAAGAAAAAATGGAACGCTATATACAATCTGAATGGGGGTACCTGGGATATTTCTCTAGTCATGCTTCTAATGCAAGAGGTGTGGCAATGCTTTTCAATAACTTTGAAACTAAAATTAAAAATGTTCACAAGGGCGATGATGGGAGTAGCCATATGGTCTTAGCAGAATAAAAACAACACTTTTTTTTTTGTAAATGTATATGGACCAAACAAAGATGACCTAGAATTTTATAATACCTTAAATCAATAAATTAGTAATTTAGGTATAAGCAATGTCGTAATTGGAGGAGATTTTAACTTAGTTTTGGACCCTGCTAGAGATTACTGTAATCATAAAAGGGTTAATAATCCCAAAGCGAGAGAAGCAGTAGACGACATGATAACGATTTAGAATTAAATGATATTTGGAGGGACTTGAATCAGGCTTGTCACAGGTATACCTGGAGAAGGAATAATCCTTTCCAGTAAGCACGTTGAATTTCTTCCTCATATCAGATCACGTTGTTTCCTTTGTCGATGATGTAGACATTGAATGTGGATATAGAAGAGACCACTCCATGATTGGGTTAAGGTTACGGTTTGGTAAAAAAAAAAAAAAAAAATTAAGAGTAATACTTTTTGGAAATTTAACTCGTCATTATTAAAGGACAATGACTATCTGGATGAAATTAACAAAGAAATGAGAATGTCAAACAAGAATATGCTGTAAGCCCATATGTAAGAGAAACAGTACACGCGATTCCTCTGACCGAATTACAATTTACAATTTCTGATGATTTATTTCTCGATTTTTTTTTACTGATGAAGCTTAGATCCAAAACTATTTCATACGCAGCTATGAAGGAGGCGGGGGGGTGAGGACAGTGCTTCTCTGGGTCCTCCCCAGCACCTTCGGGTGTTTCTTTTTCTTCTTTGCCTTAACTAGGCTGACCCTGGAGAAAGGTCCAGTGACGGTGAGGAAAGACCTACATACCACAGGGAAAGTCCTGTTGACAGTGGGAAAGACTACAACTTTGGATTCTCTCTTGAGGGCACATAAGACCGTATGGCGAAAGCTTGGCTGTGTCTGGAGTGGCACTGTCTTCATCTGTCCGTGGGCAGTGGTGGTTGGGTCTGTGTGGTGTGCTCGACAGCTGGAGGGTGGTGTTTTTCGCCGGTGGGCTCTGCAGTCATGAAATACGGGCTGGTACACCCATGGGGACGCTACTTTAAGGCTGCTATGAGTTGCATCGTGTAGTCTGATTTACCTCTGTTCTGGAGCAGTTATGTCCCTTGATATCTTAATGGAGTGTCCTGCGCGTGCCTGTACCCATCGTCAACACAGCGCAGGCCTCCAAGGGTAGTACAGGACTGCTCTAAAGCCAGGTGAGGACAGTGCTTCTCTGGGTCCTCCCCAGCACCTCCAGGTGTTTCTTTTTCTTCATACGCAACTATGATGAAGAAGAAAACCACGAATGAAGAGGAACGTAAAATACAGCAAGACATACAACGGCTCGAAAGAAAAGAGACAAAAAGGCGAAGAAGAGATCAAAGCTATAGAGTTAAAGAAGGAAAGGCTAAAGGTTATTCGAGAGAAAAGAATAGAAGGTACTTTTAAGATCGAGGGCTAGGTGGATAGCTGAAGGGGAAAAAGTGACTATCTCTGTAACCTAGAAAAAAGACATTTTATAAATAAGAGTATAACTAAATTAATTGATAACCATGGCAATATTCTAAATGACAAAACAGAGATTCTTCACGAGGCTCAAGGATTTTATGAATCATTGTACAAAAAAAATGTGAAGTTGACGACTGTGATTTGGATGAACATTGTAAATATTCCACATTTAGACTGTGACGAAGCAAATAATTTAGATGGTGAAATCACACTGGAGCAGACATGTATAGCATTAAAGAACATTAAAAAACAAAAAGTCCAGGCACTGATGGTTTCACAATAGTTTTTTTTTTTTTAGTGTATTTAGAGCAGAATACTTTTTTTTTTTCTGTCTCAACCTCTGCGCCACCTCAGAGGCAGTGCACCCACGCCGCTCATTCCGACACCCCGTCCACAGCCACAGCCCGGTGGGCCCCGCCGCAGCCCCGGCACCGGCAATCCACAGGAGCAGTCAATGTCAAGTCGTCAAGAGGCAACCCACCGGAGGAGACACTGCACTGCTGCCGAGTCACTTCGGTGGTGTTCAGTGGCGCCTGTTCTAATCTAACATACGCAGGACACCCACCTACTAAGCCCCCTACTGACGACAATAATTGCTTAGTCGCAGAGCCGGCGTGAGTGAGCTCTCCCTCCGGAGGGCGCCACCACGTCCGTCCAACGACCGCCTCCATAGACTCGCCGATACCGGTGACCCCGACGGAACCAAACAAAAGCCACAGACATGGAGAGGACACCGAAACTGAGGTCACCATGAGAGCAGGGCTTGAAGGGCCACAGAATTTGAGACTTTTTTATGCTGATTGATGAGAATGAGGATGATTAAGATGATGCTACGGATTTCCACTTCGGTCTGAGACTACATGATAGGGCTGTACTCTACGCTTCCTTTCATAATATTATCCCGGCGTCAGCCAGGCCCGAGAGATACAGCACCTGCAGTGTTGGTCGGAAATTTGAGCAACACCTTCAGAAACGCATCCATTAAGTGGATGAAACTCGACTGTGTGATCCCAGTCTTCCCAACTGAGTCCGCAGCAAACTCAACTCTGGGTAGGAGCGGTTGGGGCAGAAAAACCCACATGACTCTGATGGGAATCGAACCCACGACCTCCCAGCCGGGAGTCCGCGAATAGGGGGTTTTGTTGTCAGAGCTTTAAATGCCGGATTTAGAAGGGGGGGGAGCTTTCTTGTGTTCAGATACAGGGACTAATTGTATGTATACCAAAGGGAGATAAACCAAGACACTTTGTGAAGAACTGGAGACCAATCTCGTTGTTATACGTTGTATATAAAACAGGATCATCGTGTATAGCCAACTGGTTTAAAAAATGTGTTAGCTGGTCTCATCAATGAAGATCAAACAGGTTTGTTAAGAATAGTTACATAGGGGATAACATTAGGCTCATTTACGACACAATTGCCTATGTAGAAGAACACAACTTACCAGGGCTTTTATAAACATTGACTTTGAGAAAGCATTCGATTCAGTGAGCTGGGATTTTATGTTTAAAGTATTGAAAGCGTTTGGATTTCAAGCGGGCTTCTACAAATAGATTGAAATATTCTATAAAAATATCAGCTCATGTGTCCTTGTTAATGGTCAAGTTTCTAGTTGGTTTGAGATAGACCGCGGATGCAGACAAGGTGATCCACTATCGCCATATTTATTCCTATTATGTGTTGAAATTCTAGCATTAAAGATTCGGGAAAATGTAAACATACGTGTAATAGTAGATACAGTTGAACATAAGCTTTCTCAGTATGCAGATGACACGGAATTTCTTTTAGCAGGCGACAAAAAATCATTTGAAACATGTATAAACGTACTGGAAATGTTTGGTCGTATATCGGGGTTATATATGAATCCTGGAAAAAACTAGTGCTGTTTGGTTGGGGAGCTGTAAAAATTCTGCTGTTCGTTACATGGACCATTTAGGTATGGAGTGGAACCCACAAAAATTCGTGAAATCTGGTTTACCAACGATTTGCCAAACTGTGCAGGTATTAATTATTCTGAAAAAAGAGACGTGAAACATTTGTTCAAGCTTTGGGTGAGAAGACAACTAACTCCTTGGGCAGAGTGGCAGTTTGAAAATCGCGTATGTTATCAAAACTCATCCATTTGTGGATATTACAACCTAACCCACCTGACACTTTTTCAGACTTTACAAATTTACTGTTACAAATTTGTAAGGAATAAAAAGTCAGACAAAATAAATAGAAAAACTGCTCACAAAAGTATCCAAAACGGTGGTCTTGACTACCAGAATTAAAAAACGTTTGCATCTTCCCTAAAACTGACGTGGCTGCAAAAAGTTCAGACTACACACCACAAATGGAAAACTATTACAACATCTAACTTTCCACTTTTAAGTGATATTGAGAAATATGGACCAGAAATACTTTCTTCCTTCTGTAAATCAAATTTATTTTGGGACAGAGGTATTTATGGCGTACAAACAATTTTTCTACAAAGTTAACTGTGAGACCTCTTATGAACTCCCTGCGGAACCAGTCTTTTATACAAACAGAATACAAGTTGGGGAAAAGTCTATTTTGGTAAAAGCATGGATTAAACAAGGGCGTATATTGTATTGTTCAGTTTTTGCTTGAAAACGGCCAGTTTATTTCTTACGAACAATTTAAACAAAAGAATAATGTAAACTTTAATTTTCTCACTTTTTCTGGTTTTAAAAGCAGATATAATTGAATATATACAAAAAACAAAAAAACCAAAGTTGAAAATATAAATAAATGTTTAAATATGCATGTATGTTACAAAAAGTTAACGTCAGTATGTAAAGGGTCAAGATTATATTGTGACATTTTTGTAATCATACACACCCGAAAATCTGTACGAACTGGGATATTAAACAGAACGTTGAAAATGAATGGAAAAATCTGTGTTTTTTTTTTATCTGAGTAAAATTTCTGATATAAAAATGAAATGGTCACAGTTACGAATAATACACAGATGTCTTGGTACTAATGTTGTGCTGAAAAAAATGGATATATTGAACAGCGATGTTTGTACTTTCTGTACCTCAGTTAAGGACAGTATCATACATGTTTTGGTATTGTACAGTCATACAACGTTTTTTTTTGGGGAAACGCTGGTGGTTTTGATGAATGAAAATGTATGTGTGCATTTAAATCTGCAGATACCTGAACCATTAGCCACGGTTGGATTTGATAAAGATGTACATATAGATCATGTATTATTTTATTGTATCATTTGTAAAACACTATTTATATCAGTGTAGAACAGAACAAAAATCACCCAGACTGCAATTATTTCTTAATAAGCTAAAATACAGATATAAAACTGAAGAATACATTACTCGAAAAAATTTTGTATGTAACGATTTCCTTTCCAAATGGCACCCATATACGCCGATGTTAGCAGACCGAGAATGAATTACGAATGATTATGACATTGTACATTATACTAGTACAAATATGATTATAGCACCCTAAAACTGTTACACCGCCTAAAACAGCCCCTTTGGACATATTACAGAGTACAGAGCCATATATATATATATATATATATATATATATATATATATATATATATATGTATATGTACACACACACACACACACACATATATATATATATATATATATATATATATATATATATATATATGTGTGTGTGTGTGTGTGTGTGTGTGTGTGTTTTATATATGGATATATATATATAAAGAAAACAAAGACAAATATGTAAAATTTCATAATGCACTAGGCTAGGCTCATGTAGGCTCTCTCTCATGTGCTCTCTCTCTCTCTCTCTCTCTCTCTCTCTCTCTCTCTCTCTCTCTCTCTCTCTCTACCACACAAAGAGGCTATAACCGTGTGTCTTAAAATGTAGAATGGTAATCGTAGTTGTGCTTAGTGTATTGATTTCTTTCTTTTTCTATCGTTTAGTTGGATCTGTTCTCTCTTTTTTTTAATTGTATTTTCTAATGTGTTGTACTGTACGAACTTATTTGACTTAAAAAAAGAATCTTAAAAAAGAAGAAAAAAAAATAGAAACTTGACATGGAGAACACCTCACAGTGTTGTTGATCTCCTCCTGAACGCAGGTATTCATGCCGCCACTGACCATTTCAAAGCGTTTCTGACACACCCTCTCCCCCCTTTCATGGAAAGCAGGAGACGGGTGAGGGACCACACCCGTAATAAAAAGACGGGCGCTATAGACGACGCGCGCACAACAAACGCCACATGATCGTTTGAGAGAAACAGCATTAATAAGATGTAATGACATGAGCAGAACTCCCGTTTCACAGGATTTGACCTGTCGCTGAACCGGTTGCCGTGCTGCGGGAATCCAAACATTTATATTACTGACACCGTTTTAGGTCAGCAGTTTTTTTTTTTTTTATCTGATTTCTTTTTCTTTTCTTTTTGTTTTCTTTTCTTTTCTTTTTTTTTTTTTCTTTCTGATCTGTTGTGATTCATTTCTGTTTGTTTACGCTCAGCAGGGCTATGTCGTTCCTTCACTTCTTGCAGGCTGGGAGAACAGGACTGGAATTCGATTTTCACGGTGCTGCGTGCGCGCGCGCGCGCGCGCGCGCGCGTGTGTGTGTGTGTGTTGTGTGTGTGTGTGTGTGTGTGTGTGAGAGAGAGAGAGAGAGAGAGAGAGAGAGAGAGAGAGAGAGAGAGAGAGAGAGGAAGTTTTGCGTCTGTTTCGTATCACTCTGCAATTACCAATCTGATGTTTGCTTTAAGTTTGATTTCAACAACAAAATTATTATTCGTTGATATGATTTTGCCAACCGATTATTGTAGAATATGTCGGACTGTTCAAACCGGCTGCTTTCACCAAGGTTTGTTCAGCGAAGTCGCCATAGAACAGAAATATGTGAGTTCTGTATTTGGCCGGCCGGATACGTTTCAGTCCGCTTCATCTTAGTTCTGTATTTGGTCAAATAGAGTCATGTCCGCTTCATCTTAGTTCTGTATTTGGTCAATAGAGTCATGTCCGCTTCATCTTAGTTCTGTATTTGGTCAAATAGAGTCATGTCCGCTTCATCTTAGTTCTGTAATGTGTCAAATAGAGTCATGTCTGCTTCATCTTAGTTCTGTATTTGGCAAGATACTTTCACGTCCGCCGATATGTTTGATGGACAATGGTACAAACCGCATCTGCTCTTAACAGGAGTGCATTTAGCAGTATCTCTATTTATATCTGCTTTCTCTTAACTTTTTATTTGGTCAGATTCCTTCATGCCTGCTTATATGTTTGATATACAATGGTACAGCTTCTATTTGCTCTTAACAAGATTGAAACTGAAACTGAAACTGATATTGTACTTCCTGAAATGTTTGCATAAAAACATCCTACATCCTGCATCCTGTACAAAGCAGCTTTTAGAACAACTGATGACCGGTTCTTAGCAGTAAGTTAATTCTGTGATATCCAGTTTGCTTGAGATGGTAATGGAGAATCTGCAGCTTTTACACCCAGGTGAAAACTTTGAGCAGGGGACGGCTGGAACAGCTTCGTCGATTTCCTCATTTTGTCAGCTAAATTCTTCTAGCGTACGGAATTTCAGAGAAAACGCGCAAACATTCAAAATCACCTATGCGCCTACATCAATCTTCGATAACCAGAATAAGGACAAATAGATCACAGCTTCTTGTACATCTTTGAAAAAAAAAAAAAAAAAAAAACGCTTCTTATGACTATTATGCAAGCAGGCTTTCCGTGACGTGAGAGTTGTTGACGTTGTCTTGGGAAGGTGCGTCGATGTCAACGGTGACGTCATTAGAGCCTGTGACGTCGTGCTTGTGCAGAGGGGGCAGAGAGTTGTTGCACAAGAAGAAGGTCGTTTTGACGCAATACGCATGGCTGGACACGTTGGAGACCGCGCGAAGTCTGTCCCTGTGACATCGACATGGGGAATATCAAAACCAATTGCATACGTACTTTAAACAAGAGAGAAGAAGAAGAAGAAGAAGAAGAAGAAGAAGAAGAAGAAGATGATGATGATGATGAAGAACAAGAACAAGAAGAACAACTAAAATCAAGAACTAGACGAACAACAACAACAACAACAAGAGGAAAAAGAAGAAGAAGAAGAAGAAAAGAAGAAGCAGAAGAAGAAGAAGAAGAAATTGAAGAAAATGAAGAAGAAATAGAGGATAATGTATGGGACAGTGAGGGGTAGGGCAGGAAGAAGAGGAGGCGGGGCGGGGAGAGGTGGTGGTGGAAGGAGAAATGTAGGACACCTAAGTTTCAAAACAGAGTGATTAAGGGCGCAGCATGAAACCAAATTTTAAAAGAGAGGGGGGTTATTTACCGTCAAAAGCATAGACAAACAAAGCACAGGACAAGACACAGTGTCTTGTCCTGTACTTTGTCTATGTACTTGGTGGTAAATAACCTCCTGTCTTTTTAAATTTTGAAGGATGCCTAGCTAAGGTGGTTGGTGCCACAACTACAGCTGTGTGCGCGCATGTGCGTGCGTGCGTGCGAGTGCGCGTGCGCGCGCGCGCGTGTGTGTGTGTCTGTGTGTGTGTGTTTGCAAGTACATGCGCGTGCGCACACACGTGAGAGAGTACATGCACGGAAAAGGTTGGAGCGTTTGATAGAGTGTGATGAAAACGGGGTTTGGGATACAATTTATACACATAGCATGCATCCTCCGTGTGGAAAAGAAAATGAAAGAATGATTGAAACACTGAGTGACCAATACTTGATCATATGAAACTGGAAGCGACTAAATGTAGGGCCAGAAGGTTACTTTCAGTCAGCTGTACAAAGGCAGGCGGCCCGTTGTGAATGTTGAAGTGCCTGCAGCTTGGTCTCTAACCGAGGATAGGTGCTGTGCAAATATTCTAGTAATCTATGATAGATATCCATTAGATTCGTTCCTAAGCCACAGTTCATCGCTGTTTTTTTTTTTTTGGGGTATATGCAGTTCAGTTTTTTTTTTTTTTCGTGTGTGTGTGTGTGTGTGTGTGTGTGTGTTTGTGTGTGTGTGTGTGTGTGTAACTTTCGAATAGAGACAAACAAACGTATACGTGAATGAAAACAACCCGTTTAGCGTGTTGTAGTAAGCTGGTACAGCAAGTTTTGATCTCGTTGTGGAGTAACTAAAGGTACACCGCTCTACGCTAATGGTGCATGTGGCAGACAAGAAACTCACATGGCCAGCAAGAAACTTCCTGTGTGCAGCAGTGACAGGTGTCTATTACACGGGGGGTGAATTTCTTTGAGCCATTTTGTTAGAATAGCTCTAAATAAAATTTGATAAGTATTTATAATGACTCCGCTGAACAACGTGGACAAACGAATCACAAGACGACACACGACGCGTTTCGACCTCTTAGGTCTTCTTCAGGCAAGATAAACAACGCTCATGATGAGCAATCACTTTTCTCCTCAACTTGAAAATGTTTTTCTTATCAGTTTGTTTCAATTTTCTCCTGCAGTCACCTCACTTTCAAACTTCATAACTTTTTTTTTTTTTTCGTTTTAAGAAGCAAGCATGAATTTTGAAAAATGGAGAACGAGCGATCACCTATCTGCAAAATTGAAACTTTTATCATGATCCTCACTGGATCAGCTTCGTGGGAAAAAAACCAGCCCAAAGCCTAGAAGAAGGGTGTGTTAAAGTCTGTCATGAATGATGCTGGCGATGACCAGGACGATATTGATGCCTCACTCACAACATTTACTCTGATACAAAAAGCATTCTAAAGGCCCACGAAGGGACGTTAACATGATGCTGCTGCTGCTGACGATGGTGACGATGATGATGATGATGATGATGATGATGATGATGATGATGATGATGATGATGATGATGATGACGACGACGATGATGATGACGATGAGATGACCTTGATGATGTCGAGGACGACGACGACGATGATGATGATGTCGAGGACGATGACGATGCTGCTGCTGCTGCTGATTATGATGACGATGATGATAATGATGATGATGATGATGACGACGACGACAATCATGATGATGATCATGATGATCATAATGATGATGACGAGGACGAGGACGATGTTGATGCCTCACTCACAGGAGCCACTCTGTGGCAAACAGCAGTCCGATAGCCTGGGAGGGGACGTTGAGAGCCGTGAGGATGATGACCACCACCACTATCGAAGCGCTGGGCACCGAGGGAATGCCCAGAGATAGAAGTGTGGTCAGCACCCTGTTCATCAACATGGTCATCATCACCATTGTCGTCTTTCTCATCGTTTCATATTTTCGTCACTGTCGTCAACATTGTTAGAAAAACGAAAGACCTGAACTCGTTTTTTTTTCTAACATCGTTAGAACAGAAACGAACAAGCTTAACAGTAAATTACTGACAATTGTACGTATACAACGTGTACTTCCTGTGTTTTAGTAACGACGAACATATGAAAACAAGTGAAAAGCATGACCTAATTATCCTATTTGGTAAACATGTTTTCATAATCGTAAATTCAATAGAAAAATGAAACGTAGTGCTCAAAGAATCAACACACGTAAATCAAACTAAAAATATGCACTACAAGCAAAAGCATGAACAGAATTCCGTAACACGTGTTCTTTTTCATAAAAATATCAGTAAAAGTAGTACATGACAATAACGATGTATATAAATGTAGTCATACATTTCTGTTTTTACCCCTGTAATCCACGTTTTTCATTTTCAACATACGTCAGTCCACTTTGATTATTTTTATAACGGTACGTGTTGATGTGATGAATTGTACTTTCAGTTACTGAATTAATTATCGTGCCATCATTTGCTATAAAAAAAAAAAGACTCGCTTTTATACGTTACCGAGCAAACGAAAAATGAAACATCAGCTCTCTCAGACCTGTCAGGATGATATACAATCCAAATCTCAATTATCTGCATTTTGTCAGAACTACGTGTGATCAAAATATTGGCAATATTCTTCTGTCAAAACGCCAATGTTCCAAAGATCGGTTATCCGTGTTCTGTCAGAAATATGTACGGTCTAAAGATCGATTGTTTGTTTTCTGCCAGAACTACCAAGATCTAAAGATCAACTGTCTGTGTTCTGCCAGAACTATGCACGGTGCAGAAATCAACTGTGTAATGCATTCCCACTGTCAAACGTCCGGGGGTTTTCAGAACCACAGACATTCCAGAATTCGATCGTCTGGCGGAATCACGTACTTTCAAACGTGTCCGAGCCCTGTCAGCACTGGGTAGGTTGAAAAGACCAACCGTCAACTTTTAGCTAGAACCACGTTACGTCTCAAAGATCTACTGTCGGCATTCTGACAGAACTGCACACGTCCTAAAAGAGAAGTTAGATGTTTGCGAGTTGACGACTGGGAAAATAGCCTCATGAACAACGTAGTCGGTTGTAAACGAAAGTATTCGGGGTCCTTGGTTCGATTCTGGCACTGATTTTTTTTTAATCTTTCCGTTTTGCACTAGATATTTGACTGGTAGTCAGTATGAAGGTCTTTCGAATAATAAAACAAGCCGCTGCCAGTTGTGCAGTATGCACCTGACAGACTGACACTGTCATTAGCAAATAAGTCCTGTTGGCAAGATGGATACGATCACTGGATTAATAGTAAGCGATAAAGACATGCAACTGAAATAAAGAGAAATCATACAATTCAACAAAGGTTTCAAATCTACAGTGGACCATATCCCCACATGCACACATACTTTCTATACACGTTCTCTCTTCCTCTCTCTCTCTCTGTGTCTCTGTCTCTCTCTGTCTCTCTATCCCTTTTTTCACAGAATGCGCGCATGCATGCACGCACGCACGTACACCTGCATGCTTGCACTCGCACATACTTAAACACCAACACACACACAAACACACACACACACACACACACACACACACACACACACACACACACACACACACACACACACACACACACACACACACACACACACACACACACACACACACACACACACACACACACACACACACACACACACACACACACACACGCACATGTCCGTGCATCACACTAATCCGTATTCTTCGACCATCAAGCCATGAAAAATACGGAACAAGTGTCGAATGCTATGTACACCTTGAGTACATGTAAAAGAACTCAAGGCAACACGAACCGAAAGGAGAGGGGGGTTCCTCGGGGAAAAAAATATGAAGGAGAACCCACTTAAGATAGATAAACCAAAGCATGCTACGCAGGCAGATGAAAAAAAAAATACGGGGTGATACCGAGCTGTGCCAATGATCCCGGATGTGATGAGAAATGTAACCATGCCGTCATGTCCGAGAAACCAGTGTCGCAGTCTGAATGAAAAATTGTAACATCTGTCCAGTTGTCTTCCCCTGTGCCATGCTGACGATGACGATGATTTCAATGTGCTATCTGAAATTCAACTTTACCACCAACTTAGAGCTAGCTATTTTTGTTATATTTTTTAAGAGCAGGGACCTGCTTGACAAAACGTGGGCAAGGGTCGAAGATTTTTTAGCCTTGACACACTCAATTCACTTTTGATATGGAACCTGTGGTATACACGTACGAATGTTATATCTGTTTGTCTCGTCTTTCCTTTTAGATAGGCTTGTCTACTCTTTACTTTAATGTACGTTAGATGTCAAAGATTGTAATGGGACACAGTCTTATACTCTCTCTCTCTCTCTCTCTCTCTCTCTCCCCCCCCCCCCCCCCCCTCTCTCTCTCTCTCTCTCTCTCTCTCTCTCTCTCTCTCTCACCAGATAAGAACGATCTGGGCAGCCTCCAGTTCCAGGTCGTTGAGCTGAGCGATGAAGACACAGGAGACAGCGATGAAGGCGCACGAGCCGTCTCTGTTTATAGACGAAGCAAAGGGCACGACAAAGCGCGTGACGCGCCGATCCACGTGACTCACCTCCTCCAATGAGTACAGCGTTTCCGGAATGGCTATGGCCCTGCACGAGTACTAAGGCATGTGAGAGCCCAATAAATAAACAAACAAAATATTGCGGTGCAGTGGAGTGCGATGCGGTGTAGTGCAGTATGGAAAGAGAGTCTGGCTTCCAAGTCCTGGCCATTGAAGTTGGCGGAACAAAGGGGTCTGTACTGTCAACGACCTTTGGACACAGCTCTTGATTTCGGGTAAGATGAGCACCAGATCTTTAAAGGCATTGAGAGAAGCAGCTGTGAAAAGTTCCAGCCGAACCTAGTCGAGTTGGAAGAAGAGTTAACGTCAAGAGGCTTAAAATCAACGGAAGACTGGCGTTCCACAACTACGTGGGTCAGAAAGACATAATTATGTCGCAAATGTGACTTGGCCTTTAGCCACCCGACAGTCTGAAGTTGTAGGTTTGAGTGGCAGCAATATCAGGAAGAAAAAAAAAAAAAAAAAAAAAAAGAAAAGAAAGGTGACGGTAGAAGTGCATCCAGAAGTCATGACCTGAATGCTCAGAGTTAAAGTTAAGTTAAAGTTTAGGAATTAGAGGCAGAAATATTTTTATGAGGGAAAGAGCTTTTGTTGTGCAGCTGTCCTTAGAGTTCATTTCTATAGTGCAGTATAAGTGCACAATTTGTAGTGTGGTATAATGCAACATAGTGTACTGTAAAAAAGGCTTTTGGAAACAATATATGGTGGCATAATACAGGATTACCAAAATATCTGATTACTAAGGGATCTGAAAGGCCACCCTGTCTTTAATCTGATTTTTTTTTTCTCTTTGTTTATTTTTTTTTCCAAATCTCTTTCTGTTAGAACAAAAGCAGATTGGGCACACAGCACGAGTTTCATCCAGAAACTCCAGTTGTGGCCAAATAATGTGAATCTAGTGTTCATTAGCCTAGTGTTATGATTTGGTGTTTGTTTTGATTCTTGTTTTTTTTTTTTTTCGTTTTTTGTTGTTTTTGTTTTGTGGCGGGGTGGGGGTGGGGGGTGGTGGTATTCACGTTGCGGGCACAGCGATTGTTTATAGCGAAGAAGTTCGTTTTCACCCGTGCCTGCTGGTCGGTTTGACAGACTATTTAGATGTCTTTCAGCAAGATTACCTCCAAATTGAAAAAAACATTCAAACAAACTTTAGCAAGAGACAGAATGTGGGCCATGGGTGATCCTCTCAATTTTTGGCGCTGATCACTGATAAATGCGGATCGAAAGACTGATCCTGGATCTGTGCACATTAGTAATATGATTTTCATCAATTTGTCACTAACCATAGAAGCTGTCACTGTTTAAAATTGATAAATGTCTGTGAAGTAGTGTGTGTGTGTGTGTGTGTGTGTGTGTGTGTGTGTGTGTGTGTGTGTGTGTGTGTGTGTGTGTGTGTGTGTGTGTGTGTGTGTGTGTGTGTGTGTGTGTGTGTGTGTGTGTGTGTGTGTGTGTGCACGTGTGCGTGCATGCGTGCATGCGTGCGTGCGGTGTGAATCGAAAATGAACCTTTGAACGATATAACTTTGACATCTTGTATTTTCCATGTTCCATTTAAAAAGTTACATGGGAAGTAACTCTGTCATTCTGTACCAACAAAGATTTCCCCTGGCGGAATTTTGTTTTCATTCGTGAGCAGACTCACAGGGCAAATCCAGGTTTTTGTTTGATCTTGGTAGAAGTCTGCGTTCCCCCAAGTGACGTTTTACTTTGTGAATGTATTCACGTAGTGCTGTGTCTACAGAGGCCATGCTACCTACTACACCGCTTAGAGACAGCGTATAAAAAGCCAATGTAACTGGGTCTTTAAATTTCTTTGAGAAGTGTAGTACAAACGCTAGCTCAGACAAGTGCGTAATTACTACATTTTTTTTTTTTTTTGCGTTTTGTATAAAAGTGGTCTTTACATTTCTTTGAGAAGTGTAGTACAAACGTTAGCTTAGAAAAGTGCGTTAAAAAAATTAGTACATTTTCTGATCCAGCATACGCAGGACACCACCTACTAAGGCCCCTACTGACGACAATAATTGCTTCCCCCCCCCCTCCCCCCCAGGCGCCGCCACGTCCGTCCAATGGCAGCTCCCATGGACTCGCCAATACCGGTGACCCCGGACCGGAACCAAACCAAGGCAACAGACGTGAAGAGGACATCGCAACTGAGGTCACCATGAGAGCAGTGCATGAAGGGCCACAGAATTTGATATTTATTTTATGGTGACCGATGAGAATGAGGGTGATGAAGATGATGCTACGGATTTCCATTTCCGTCTGAGACTGCATGACAGGGCTGTACTCTACGCTTCCTTTTATAATATATCCCGGCGTCAACCAGGCCCGAGAGATACAGACACCTGCAGTGTTGGTCAGGAAATTTGAGCAACACTTTCAGAGACGCATGCATTAAGTAGATGAAACTCGACTGTGTGGTCCCAGTCTTCCCAACTGAGCCTGTAGTAAACTCAACTCTGGGTGGGAGCCAGTCGGGGAAGGAAAATTCCACACGACTCTGATGGGAATCGAACCCAAGACCTCCCAACCAGGAGTCCGCGACATTAACCACTTCGCCACGGCCGCTAGTTAGCAAAGCAGAGTTCGTTATCAGCACAGCTGTGCACAGTATAGTGAAGTGTAGCATAGGAGGGCGTCAGCATCGGGAAGCTATAACATTTGGTCTTATCAAGAAGGAGTCGAGAATGTGCTATTGAACTAGTGCAAGCAGAAAGCTCAAAAAAAAAAAGAAAAAAAAAAAAAAGAAAAAAAAGCAATGTCTAGAATTTGACTACGAGTACAATCTAACGTCCATTAACCTGTAAACCATGTAGTGATCTCCGGTTTGAAATAGACACGGAGGTGGGGATGGTTCGGTATAGTATCAATCTTTGAAATGATTTTTTTCTTCAACAACGAAAACTCTATAAACGGATTATCATCATGCTGTGGATTGTCAATACAAGCAAAGGTTGGTCATACGATAAACTGGCATCAGTCATTTACCCAGTGTACCATAGCATAGTATACGGTCGACGCGGATGAAGAAGAGAATATTTCAATCTCTAAAAACTAAGAATTTACGAGGGGAGTTAAAAACCTCATCAGAAACAATTATTCTAATCTTTGGGCCCTGGCCGTACAGCCCAGAGTTGTTAAGAAAAACAAACAAAATAAATTTGCTGTGGCCTAAAACAGGAAAACTGGAACCACACAGTCGTGTTTCATCCCACTTCACAGAAACGTCTGGGAGAGTATTCCTCACTGCCGGTGTCTGTATCTCTCGGGCCTGGCTGATGAATGAGTATATCAGTGAAACAGAGACCTTTCTTGTCCTTAAAAGATCCAGTCTGCTAGAATGCTGATCTCACAGCCGTGTCATATTGTCTCAGATGAGAAAGGGGCTCTACAGCGTTATCTTTACATTCCTCACTGACCATTATATACTCACGAGCTTGCGGCGGCAAAACTGACCATCCAGGGTCTACCCAAGGTGAGGAGTAATGAGAAAGGATTCTCCCTGGTCAGCAAGAAGAAGCAGATGGGCACTATCAGGAGCTGGTACAGGGCCAGGGACGTCACCATGGTCAGCGAGAACATGCCAGCGAGCGAATGGCCATGCCCAGGTGCCCGGTCTTCAGGAGGGGGAGGGCAATGAGGCTGGCTACGCCCACCGGGGTCACCCTGTGTCCCATGGAGAACGAAAGGAATTGTAATTAGTTTGTTGGAGACTCATAGGATTTCTGTCGTTAGCCTGTTAGAGATTTTAAGATTGCTGTCTTTGATTCGCGGGAGGCTTACAGGATTGTTGTGATTAGTTTGTGTGAAAACTTCGGGATTGTTGTCATTAGTTTATGGAATACAAAAACATTATTTAAATCAGTTTGCGAGAAACATTAGGACGATTGTCTTTAGTTTGTTAAAACAAACATCGAACGGATTCTATGTGCAGAACTGAAAGAATTGTTGTCATTAGTTTGTGGAAGACGCAAAAGTAAAATATTCCTCTCATTGATTTGCAGGAACCCCGATGGACTCTTGTCATCAGTTTGCATGAAACATGAAGGATGATATAAAAATGATATGTGGAAACGTTTGAATATTTTTGTGGATTTTTTTTAAGTGGGAGGATTCTTGTCATTAGTCAGGGTGAGACAAGAAGTATTCTTGCCATTACTTTATGGGAAACTGGAAAATATGTCACGTGCTTACAAGTGAAAAGACCAGAACTATTCTTGTCAATATCTGGAGTGAAATCGAAAATAATTGTCATTAGTTTGTCGGAAACTGAAAGATTTTTTTGTCACTAGTTTATGAGACTGTGGTAGGATTGTCATCAACTTGTGGGAAACCAGGAGACCAGGTGGGTTGTTGTTATTAGTGTGTGGGACACACAAAGATTTCTTGTAATTATTTGGGGTGAATTGAATGGATTATTTGGGGAGACCAGAGGGATTCATTTAATTAGTTTCTGGGAGACCAGAACAATCGTTGTCATCAGTTTGTGCGCAACTGAAAGGAATCCTGTCATTGGTCTGTGGGGAAGCAGAAGAATTTTTGTCATCAGTTTGCTGGAGATTGGAAGATTTCTTGTTATTCATTAGTTGGTAGGAGTCCAGAAGAGTTCTTGTCATTTCCTGCGGAAACTGGATACGTTATTTGCTTGAAAAGGATTAAAATGATTCTTGTCGTCAATTTGTAGGAAACTGAAGGGAATTTTGTTAGTTTGTGCGAGACTGATGGAATTATCATCGGTCTCTGGGAGACGAGAAGGACCGTTGTCAGTGAAACCCAGACAGATTTTTATCAGTTCATTCGTCTGTGGGAGACATGAAGGATTGTTGTCACTAGTTTGTGAGAAACTTGAAAATTGTCATCTGTTTCTGAAGGATCAGTAAGGCTCTTGTCATTACTTAAAACTGGTATGAACTTTGTGATTAGCTTGTGGGAGATAGGGATATTTCTCATTATCAGTTTGTGGGAGAGGTGTAGGATTGTCATTATTTTGTAAGAGACATTACAGATTTGGGACATAAATTTGTTGGACTTAATGATTCCTGTTACTGCTTTGAAGAAAAAGAGGATTTTTGTCATTGGTTTGAGGGAGAACAGAGGGCTTCTTATCACTAATTGTTGTGTGTGTGTGTGGGGGGGGGGGGGGGGGGGGGGGGCGACGAAGATTCTTTTCATTAGTTTTTGGGAGATTTTGGGATTTTCATCATTAGTCGGTCGGAGACTTACAGATTGTTGCCATTAGTGCTGGGGAGACGTTGGAGGGTTGCTATTAGTTTGCGAGAGAATAGTAGTTTGTGAGAGGCTTAGGGATTCTTGCTAATAATTTGTGGGGAACATGAGAATTTTTCTCCTAATTTGTGAAAGACTAAGATGGTCGTCAGTAGTTTGTAGTAGTGATAAGGATTGTTGTCATCATTTTTATAACAGTTGCCATTACTTTGTGGGAGACTGAACGACTGTTGTCATTAGATTATGCTTTAGTTAGGATATTGTCATTAGTTTGTGGAAGATTGAGAATCGTGGTCGATAGTTTGTTGAAGACTTAAGATTGATGTTAGTTTAAAGTAAATATATAAATTGTTATCAGTTGTCTATGATAGACTTCACGATTGGTGTCAATGGTGTGCAGAAGACAAAAGGATAGTTGACCTTAGTTCGTAGTATAATAAAAGGCTACTGACATTATGTCTGGATGACTTAAAGATTGCTGTCAATTGTTTGTGGTAGACTTGAGGAATGGTTATCATTTGTTTGTGGAAGATCTAAGGATTTTTGTCTGTAGTTTATAGGAGGCCTGAGGATTCTTGTCATCAATTTTTTAGAGGAGAGGCTCGAGCATTGTCATCAGTTTTAGGGAGACTATAAAAAAATATGGCATCAGTTCGGGAAAAAACATAAGAATTGTTGCCATTAAAATGCGGGCAAAAACGAACGTATTCCTCTCAAAAGTTGTGCAAAACTATAAAGGTACGTGTACTGGGAGGATAAGACAAAAAAGCTCTCTTTGCTGAAGACCACATAGACTTTTCTTTTGAATCAGAACGAGTCTTGAAGGATTTGTATCTATAATTTGTGGGAATGTTACTACCTGGGAAGCTGGAAGGATTCTGTCATTACTTTCTTCAAGACCTTAACAATTCTGGCCATTTGTTCGCAGGAAATCGGAAGATCCCTCGTAAGTAGTTTGAATTTGATGAGAAGGGATTCTTGCCATGCATTTATTGGAAATTGAAAGATCCTTGTACTTTTTTTCGGTAGAACTATAAAGGTGCCATCAATTTGAGGAAAACTGTCAAGAGTTTGTCACTAGTTTGTGGGAAACTTGGTGATTATTTGTCATCAGAGGTTTTCTTTTTTCTTACAACAGTAGGATCTTTGTCAGTTTATGGGAGACCAGACGGATCCTTATCATCAGTTGCTAGGAGACCAGAAGGATTCTTGTCATCAGTATGTGGGAAACGGGATGATTTTTGTCGGAAACTGAAAGATTCAATGCCATTATTTGAAGGAGACCAGAAGCCTGGTTGTTGCCAGTTTGTGGGAGATTAGACAGATTCTTGTCGTTAGTTGAACAATATTTAACAACTGTAGTGGTTAATTTGCAAGAGTTTTTGGAATTGTTGACATCTTTCATGGGAGACTCAAGACTTGTTGTGATTATATTGTGTTCTATGAGGACAAATAAAATATCGTGTGTCGTGTATATTGTATGAGTCAATATGACCCGTGGCATCAGTGTGTGGGAAACTTGAGGCCTGGTGGCATCAGCTTGTGGGGAGGATTCTCTCAGAAAAACTTTGGGAAGTGGCAGGATTCTCGTCATTAGTCTTGAGGAAGACCGGAGTCAGCTTGTAAGA
>JADBJO010000088.1:350000-360000 GCA_016801955.1 Conus betulinus | reverse complement strand
GATGATGATGATGCAACGGATTTCCATTCTGGTCTGAGACTGCATGACATAGCTATACTCTACGCCTACTTTCGTAATATATCCCGGCGCTAATGCCCGATAGATACAGACACTTGTAGTGTTGGTCAAGATTTTGAGCAACACTCAGAGACGCGTCCATTAAGCGGTGAAAACCCGACTGTGTGGTCCCGGTCTTCCTAGTGGAGCTCATAGCAAACTCAGCAGTGGGGAAGAGCCGGTCGGGGTCGAAAATCCCACAAACAAATGGCTCTGATGGGAGTCGAACCGACGACCTCTCAGGCGGAAGTCTGCGACGCTAGCCACTTCGGCATGGCGGCTGGTCATAACATGTCATTTTCCGCTTACTTTTGTTGAAATCGGTTCAGTAAGTTGGGCGTGATCTTGCAGACCGACAGACAAACAAACCAACAAGCGGAGAGAGAAAAAACGTATCCACCTTGAGGAGGTAAACAATGCTTATGGGATGACGGAAGAGGCTGAAACTCATCTGCCTTAACTTCTTCGATTTCTCGACGACCGGAAAGCCTTCTGAAGTCACGAAGGTCAGTGACAGGTCGCGAATTAGTTATGGTCCACATGGCAGTGAGGTGGTCTCAGTAGTCGGCTGGGCTATAAACGTCATGACTCACACGTCCAGACCGACCAGATGGGACATGGCAGACGAGACGATCATGCCAGGTGAGCGGATGAATGGGGACCTATCTGTCACTACACCGACTGCCTTAAAACCTATGCTCGTGGAGTTAATTTGTGATGAGTGTAATCCAGCAGAGAATCCTCCGCCTGAAGTCTTACACACCCCTATATATCTTACCACCTCGTAAATGGTTGGTGATTGAGATGCCTGACGGACACCGGGCCAGTCAGGATCAGCAATCCTTTGTCCTCAATCATGTGCAACGGGGAAGAGGTGTTCTGTCCAGCCAAAGTACTCTTGGCTGTCCATCCAGACCTCTTCAGTATTCCGGTCCGCCCTCCACTACACCTTGCAGGATGATCTGGGACAGGGCCACGAAGTGAGATGCAGGTCCATCCTCCACTGTTTCCTGTGGGATGGTCTTGAAGTGGGTGTCATCGTTAGGTACTTATCCACCCACCATTGTGCCCTGTGAGATGACCAAGGGCAGGGAGCCATGGAGAGATGCACATGTAGACCTTCCGCTGTACAGTGTAAAGTGATGATGGACAGGTAGTCACGGCGAAATACACGTCTACCCTCTATTGTACCTCGTAAAATTGTCTTAGACAGGGCGTCATGGCGAGATATGTGTCCATACTCCTATATACCGTGCAGACTGGTTTCGGAACGGAAGTTAGAGTCAGATGCAGGTCCAATCTGCGCTGTTTCCTTTAGAATGGTGTTGGTGTTGAGAAACATGTCCATCATTCGTGTATCCTGTAGGATGGTCATGGAAATGGAATCAGGCCGAGACACAGATCCATCTCCCACTGCCTCACGCGGAATGGTCTCAGACAGAGTCGTGGCAAGATGCATGTTCGACTTCCGTTGTACAGACACTTTAGGATAGTTTTGAACAGTGAGTCATGGCGCAATATATGTCTGTCACTTCCAAGACTATGTTGTCCGAAGGCTAGGAAGAGTGCTGTTCTTCAAAGATGTGTTGACGAATCACCTGAAAGGTGAGGAAAATAACACCAGAGAAGTTTTATTCTCACTGGGAAGATGACAGATCTTTTTCTTCTTTTCTCCACACGAAGAGACAGTGAAATTGTCGTTCATGTGTTGGGAAGTTTTTGCTTGTCGATCATTTTGCTGAATTGCAGACCCTTGAACTAAGAAGTTGATCACGTGTGACCCATCTCATTGTTTCGGCTCGGTGAGTTTCATTTGAATGGGCTACATGATGAGACAAACAAGAATAGCGTAGTAAATACCAGTTCCGGATATGCTTCAGTGGTTTAAGGATATAGGTTAGTGTCGGTGAATATGCAAATATATGCATCATAACTCATCTTTAGCACCAGCTACGAGCGACAGGCAGAAGGCAAACGTATTTCATGAACTAAATGTGCGAAAGGCAGGCTAGGCAACAGCTTTATACCCACAGGACAGCACAGCACAGCACAGCACACACACACACACACACACACACACACACACACACACACACACACACACACACACACACAGAGAGAGAGAGAGAGAGAGAGAGAGAGAGAGAACTGAGTGTCTTCTCCAGTCCCTCTCCTTTCCCCGTCGATCTCACCGCCTACCCCTTGCCACCCTCTCTCCTTCCCCTCCTCCGCAACTCCCGACTTCCTTCTTGTCCTCCCTCCCTCCCTTACTGTCTCTCCACATCCACCACCCTCTCTCTTCCCTTTCTTCTTGCACACACACACACACACACACACACGCGCGCGCGCAAGCGCCCGCGCCCACATCTTTGATCTACAATCCATCTTTTTACCGAGTTTCGTCAAAATTGGAGTCGTAAAGAAATTGTAATAATCTGACTGAACAGTCCTAGATCCGCATTTGTTTCTGGATCTATACCGCTTGTTCTCATCCAGATGTAATGGATTCGTGATTTGGGCAACAGTCAGTCTATAGGCGAAGTTTCGTTTACATGGGCACGGTTGTTTTTGTATAATTCCGCTGGCAAACAAGCAAAACAAATACGTAAAAGAAATCCACCCCGATTTTTTTTTTATCTTGGACGCATTGGTAAAACAAAAAAAAAATCAAGACCCTGTTCTAGCTCTTCAGGCATTATCTGTGTGCAAGATATAAGGTACGGGTGTGTGTGTGTGTGTGTGTGGGGGGGGGGGGGGGGGGGGAGGGGGGGGGAGAGAGAGAGAGAGAGAGAGAGAATGAAAAGAAGGTAGGTAGAAGTGAAAAAAAGAACGGAAGAAAGAAGAAATGAAAGACAGAAAAAGTAGGAAAGCAGAAAGAAAATTAAAAGGAAGAAATAAGCGAAAAAAAAAAGAAAGAAAGAAAGAAAGGAAATAAGGCAGAAAGAAGAAAAAACGGAAAAAAGGAAGAAGAAGGAAAGAAATAAAGAAATGAAAATAAAGAATGAAATGGAAAAAAAAAAAAACGAGAAACAAAACAAACGGGAAAAGAACTCTCAAAGAAGAAAGACAGATAGAAAAAAAAAAAGGGAAATAAAGGAAAAGAAACGAGACAAGCAGAAACGGAAACAGACATCTTAAAGAAAGGGGGTGGGGGGAAAACAGAACGAAATAGAAGTACAACAAAACAAACCACAAAAGAACGGAAGGAAGGAAGAATAAAGACACGAAAATTACAGAGTAATGAAAGAAAGCTAGGGGGCAAAGGGGAGGGACGGGGGATACAAGAAAGGGGAAAGAAAAATGTAACAGAAAAAAAGAAGGAAAGATCAGTAACTTACCCAGAACGTTTGTGGAGTAGGCCACCCCCACTGTCTTGACCCTGACGATGACAGTTTGGTTGACCACCTCTCCCGAACTGTTCCTCACTACCAGCTGCTCTTCTGTGCTGTATTCTGTCTGAGCCTGACACATAACTATTGATCTGTTTTCTCTTTGGGCCTGTCATATAACTACTGAGCTGCATTCTGTCTGATCCTGACACATAACTATTGAGATGTATTCTCTTTGGGCCTGTCATATAACTACTGGGCTGTATTCTGTCTGAGCCTGACACATAACTATTGAGATGTATTCTCTTTGGGCCTGTCATATAACTACTGAACTGTATTCTGTCTGAGCCTGTCACATAACTGCTGAGCTTTACTCTGTCTGAGCCTGTCACATAACTATTGAGCTGTATTCTCTTTGGCCTGTCATATGAATACTGAGCTGTATTCTGTCTGAGCCTGTCACATAACTACTGAGCTGTATTCTGTCTGAGCCTGTCACATAACTAGTGAGCTGTATTCTGTCTGAGCCTGACACATAACTACTGAGCTGTATCCTGTCTGAGCCTGTCACGTAACTACTGAGCTGTATTCTGTCTGAGCATGTCACATAACAACTGAACTGTATTCTCTTTAGGCCTGTCATATAACTACTGAACGGTATTCTGTTTGGGCCTGTCACATAACTATAAGCTGTATTCTGTTAATTCTGTCACTTTACTACTGACCTTTATTTTGTTCAGGCCTGACATATAACTCTTGAAAGTGTATTCTGTTCGACCCTGTCTCTTAACTCTTTAATTGTATTATGTTTGGTCTGTCACTTAACTTTTTATCTGTATTCTGTTTGGCCTGTCACATAACTGCTGAGCTGTATTCTGTTTGGGCCTGTCACATAACTACTGAGCTGTATTCCGTTTGGGCCAGTCTCATAACTGCAGAGCTGTATTCTGTTTGGGCCTGTCACATAAGTCTTGAACTGTATTCTGTTTGGGCATGTCACATTACTACTAAGTTGTATTCTGTTTAGGCATGTCATGCTGAGCTGTATTCTGTTTGAGCATGTCACTTAACTACTAAGCTGTATTCTGTTTGGGCATATCATGCTGAGCTGTATTCTGTTTGAGCATGTCATTAAACTACTAAACTGTATTCTGTTTGGGCATGTAATACTAAGCTGTATTCTGTTTGGGCATGTCACATAACTACTGAGCTGTATTCTGTTTGGGCATGTCATACTGAGCTCTATTCTGATTGGGCCTGCCACATAACTACTGAGCTGAATTCTGTTCTGGTGTGTCACGTAACTACTGAGCTGTATTCTGTTTGGGCCTGTCATATAACTACTGAGCTGTATTCCGTTTGGGCCTGTCTCATAACTGCTGAGCTGTATTCTGTTTGGGCCTGTCACATAAGTCTTGAACTGTATTCTGTTTGGGCATGTCACATAACTACTAAGTTGTATTCTGTTTAGGCATGTCATGTTGAGCTGTATTCTGTTTGAGCATGTCATTTAACTACTAAACTGTATTCTGTTTGGGCATGTAATACTAAGCTGTATTCTGTTTGGGGCATGCCACATAACTACTGAGCTGTATTCTGTTTGGGCATGTCATACTGAGCTCTATTCTGATTGGGGCCTGACACATAACTACTGAGCTGTATTCTGTTCTGGTGTGTCACGTAACTACTGAGCTGTATTCTGTTTGGGCCTGTCACATAAGTACTGAGCTGTATTCTGTTAGGGAGTGTCACGTAACTACTGAGCTGTATTCTGTTTGGGCCTGTCACATAGCTAATAAGCTGTATTCTGTTTGGGTCTGTCACATAACTACTGAGCTGTATTCTGTTTGGGCCTGTCACGTAACCACTGAGCTGTATTCTGTTAGGGTGTGTCACATAACTACAGGGCTGTATTTTGTTTGGGCCTGTCATATAACTGCTGAGCTGTATTCTGTTTAGACCTGTCACATAGCTCTTGAACTGTATTCTGTCTGGGCCTGTCACATACGTCTTGAACTGTATTCTGTTTGGGCCTGTCACCTGACTACTGAGCTGTATTCTGTTAGGGTGTGTCACATAACTACAGAGCTGTATTCTGTTTGGGCCTGTCACATAACTGCTGTGCTGTATTCTGTTTGGGTCTGAAATATAACCATTGAGCTGTGTTCTGTTTGGGTGTACACACAACTATTTAGGTGTATTCTATTGGGCCTAACACATAATACCAAACTGTATTCTGACCAGGCCTGAGATACAACAATTGAGCAGCATTCTGTGTGGGTCTGACACATAACTACTGACCTGTATATTCTGTGTGAGTTTTGACATATGACAATTATATTGTGGCCTGTTTAGGTTGACATATAGCTACTGAATTGTATTCTGTCTGGGCCTGATACATAAGTATTGAACTGTATTCTGTTGAGGCCTGACACATAACAACTAAACTGTATTCTGCTCCGGCCCAACACATCATTACTGAGCTGTATTCGGTTTTCGTCTGATACATAACTGATGAGCTGTGTTCTGTCTTAATCTGAACTGTATTGAACTGTTTAAGCTGTATTCTGTCCTGGTCTTACACATAAGTACTGAACTATATTTTGTCTTGGTCTGACACATTACAATTGAACTGTATTTTGTATGAGTCTTACATACTATTGCACTCTAATCTGTTTAGGACTGACACGTAGCTATGGCACTGTCCTTTGCTTAGATCTGACTTATTGCAATTGAACTGTATTCTGTTTAGGCCTGACACTTAACTAGTGAGCTGTATTCTGTTTGGGTCTAGCACATACGCACAAAACTACACTGGGTCTGGGTCTAACACGTAAACAGCTGAACTGTGTTCTGTGTGGATGTGACAACACAGCAATTGACACTGTGTCCTTTCAGGCCTGACACATAAGTACTGAACTGTATTCTGCTTGGGTCTGTCACAATACTACTGAACTGTATTCTGTTTGGGCCTGTCACACAACTACTGAGCTGTATTCTGTTTGGGCCTGTCACACAACTACTGAGCTGTATTCTGTTTGGGTCTGTCACACAACTACTGAGCTGTATTCTGTTTGGGCCTGTCACAAAACTACTGAGCTGTATTCTGTTTGGGTCTGTCACAATACTACAGAGCTGTATTCCGTTTGGGTCTGTCACACAACTACAGAGCTGTATTCTGTTTGGGTCTGTCACAATACTACTGAGCTGTATTCTGTTTGGGTCTGTCACAATACTACTACTGAGCTGTATTCTGTTTTGACATGACACATAACTACAGAGCTGTATTCTGTTTGGGTCTTTCACAATACTACTGAGCTGTATTCTGTTAGGGTGTGTCACATAACCACTGAGTTGTATTTTGTTTGAGTCTGTTACATACCTACTGAGCTGTATTCTGTTAGGGTGTGTCACATAATTACTGAGCTGTATCATTTTTAGGCCTGTCACATAACTACTGAACTGTATTCTCTTAGGGTGTGTCACATAACTATTAAGCTCTATTCTGTTTGGTCTGTCACATACCTACTGAGCTGTATTCTGTTAGGGTGTGTCACATAACTATTGAGCTGTATTCTGTTACGGTGTGTCATACACCTATTGAGCTGTATTCTATTAGGGTTTGTCACATACCTACTGAGCTGTATTCTGTTAGGATCTGTCACATACCTTCTGAGCTGCATTCTGTTAGGGTGTGTCACGTACCTACTGAGCTGTATTCTGTTCGGGTCTGACACATAACTCTTGAACTGTATTCTGTTCAGGCCTGTCACATAACTCTTGAACCGTATTCTGTTGGGACCTGTCACATAACTCTTGAACTGTATTCTGTTGGGGCCTGTCACATAACTCTTGAACTGTATTCTGTTCGGGCCTGTCACACAACTCTTGAACTGTATTCTGTTCGGGCCTGTCACACAACTCTTGAACTGTATTCTGTTCGGGCCCTGTCAACATAACTCTTGAACTGTATTCTGTTCGGGCCTGTCACATAACTCTTGAACTGTATTCTGTTCGGGCCTGTCACACAACTCTTGAACTGTATTCTGTTCGGGGGCCTGTCACACAACTCTTGAACTGTATTCTGTTCGGACCTGTCACATAAACTCTTGAACTGTATTCTGTTGGGGCCTGTCACAGAAGTACTTTTCTGTTTTCTGTCGGGATCTATCACATTACCACTAAACTGTTTTCTTGGTCTGACAATTAACTGCTGAACTGTTTTCTGTTTGATATTGACACGTGACTACTGAACTGTATTCTGACTGAAACTTCTTCTGTTTGAACATTACACATAAAACAAATATTTGAAGAAAGAAAGAAAGAAAGAAAGAAAAAGAAAGAAAGGAAACAAAGAATATGAGAGAGAGAGGAGGGGAGGGAGGGAGGGAGGGAGAAGGAGGAGGGTGGGAGAAACAGAGTGACAGACAGAAACTCGGTCATATTATATATTATTTTAGAAAGAAATGTGAAACCAACCACAAGTCCTAAGGTGCCAAAAAGAAGGATACCTTTAGAAAACATACCGCCACATCAGTTAAGATGATAAATTGAAACCAAGGTTCCAAACACAAAATACCTTTTGAAAACAGGCCGCCACAATATTGTCAGGAAACAGGTTTCTGGAAAAAATAAAAACAATCGACAATCACCTAGAGAAAAAAAAAATGCAGATCACATACAACAGACAATTCAGTGTGAAATCTTCTAAAAGAAAAAGCAGAATGTGGCAGTTGACACAGACAGAGAGAGAGACAGAGAGAGAGAGAGAGAGAGAGAGAGAGAGAGAGAGAGAGAGAGAGAGAGAAGAGAGAGAACTGTGGCAAGCGAAAGTGGCACAAAGACGCATGGCGAAAAAAAAGTGAAAGTAACGCTTACTTAATACACGCTTCGAAAAACAAATTAAGTTTTCCACCAGTATGTCTTCTAGGGACATAACTTGGTTAACTTGGTTATGAGACGTCGAAAAAATTGAACAAAACAATATATATATATATATATATATGCTTTCCCAGATGGTCGTAGAAAGGAGAAAGACAACGGGAAAAAGGAGCGAGACAAAGACCGTTGTACAGATACAAAGAAAACGAAGGGAGAGAGAGAGAGACAGAGACAGAGAGACAGACAGACACAGACAGACAGACAGAAAGGGTTGCAGACAGACAGACGCACAGACAGAATTAAAAGGGAAAACTAGATCTGTTCAACCGCAAATAACGCACCACAGCGTGATGGTATGTGACATCCGTAGTAAGAAAGGTAAGAAGGGACCAGTCACACGTATAGCGACCGACCCAGGTCTGGCCGCAGGGGAGGTTACTCTACCGTAGCGCTGAGGGATGACGGAAGAACCACGTGAAGAAAATCCCCACTCAGAGGCGACCGACATGGAAACTACTGCGAAGCGTTAAAAAGAAAGGAAGGAAAGAAAGAAAGACAGACAGACAGAAAGAAAGGAAGGAAGGAAGGAAGAGAGAGAGAGAGAGAGAGAGAGAGAGAGAGAGAGAGAGAGAGAGAGAAATAAGAAAAAAAAAGAAAGGAAAGAAAGAAAAGAAAAAACGGAGACGAGAAAGAACAACATATGAAAGGGGACGGAGAGGGAAAGGGACAAGGAAGAGGGAGTTAGAGAAGAGAACAGGAAGGGGAAGGGGGGGGGGGGGGGGCATAGAGACGGATGGCAGCGGGGAGGAACATGTCCGAAAGTACAACACAAAGTGATACAAAGAACGACAGAACAATGTGAAATGAAAGGAGCCGGGGAGAGAGGGCGGCCAAATGCCCTTGACCAACACACCCTGATGCGTCGGAAGACCTTAGTTCTGTCTTGTTTCACAGCAAGGCGATTCAGACTGGCCCTCACTGAAGTCTCTGTGAGCTATCATCAACACAGACAACACTCTGAGGCAGACTTAGGCCGAACATCTTCACAAATATTTATATCAAAGACGATAAAGTTCCGTTTCCGTTTTATGCTGCCCTCCGGTTTTCGGCGGGGGATTTGAGAGCACAATACATTGCTGTAAAGCGTTGTCAGTATCTAAGATGTTTGTTTGTTTGCTTGCTTTTTTCGATTTCAGGCTGTTTCTATCATCAACGAATAACCGTATCGTCAAAAAAACCTATCGATTTATCGACCTACATCTTTTTGAGTTGGGGGGGGGGGGGGGGGTATTGTTGCTTCTGGTTGATTCACTATTTCTGTTACTTGAAAGAACTTAAAATCAGTAGTCTGGCTTCATTCCGTCATGAAGGACAATGGCCTAAAATGGACTAACTCTCTCTCTCTCTCTCTCTCTCTCTCTCTCTCTCTACCTCTCTCTTTCTCTCTCTCTCTCTCTCTCTCTCTCTCTCTCTCTCTCTCTCTCCTCTCCTTCTCTCTCTCTCTGCCTCTACCTCTCTGTTTCTTTCTCCCCCCCCCCTCTCTCTCTCTTTCTCTCCTTCTCTCTTTCTCTCTCTGTTGTGTTCACGCTTTTCCTTCACTGCCCCCCCCCCCACCCCCCCCCCCCCCCCCCCCCCGCACACAAACACACCATGGGTGCGCACACTTTACGAATAAATTGCTAGAGATCACGCAACAAAAAGTCAATCAATTTTATATAATTAGAACAAAATTT
>JADBJO010000088.1:335000-340000 GCA_016801955.1 Conus betulinus | reverse complement strand
CGACGCCGGCGACCCCGACACAAATTCACCAAAAGTATAGACATGAAGAGGAAATCGAAACCTGGTTCCTCATGAGAACACGGCATGAAGGGCCACATTTGAAAGTCTTTCAATACTGTTCGATTAGGATGATAATGAAAAAGATGTTGTGGAGTTCCATTTTGGTTTGAGACTGCATGCCAGGGTTGTACTCTACGTTCACTTTCATTATGTATCTCGGCGTCAACCAGGCTCAGCATATACAGACACTTGCAGTGTTGGTCAGAAATTTTGAGCCGCATTCTCAGAAACACATCCGTTAAGTGGATGATGAAACTTACCTGTGTGATCCCGGTCTTCCCAACTGTGCCTATAGCGAACTTAACCTTGGAAGGTCCTGAGTTCGATTCCCGTCAGAGTGATTGATTTCTGTTTCTTTTTGTTTGTTTGTTTGTTATTTGTTTTTTTTTTGTCTTGCTCGGACAGACGCATACTCAGAGTTAAGTTATACACTATGGAAATGTGCGCAGACCTCATGCAGTCTCAGACCGGAATGGGAACTTCATACTATCATCTTCATTATCCTCATCCTCATCGATCAGCATAAAAACCAGCTCAAATTCTGTGGCCGTTTATGTCCTACTTTCTTGGTGACCTCAGTTTTCATTTCCTCTTCACGTTCTCGCCCTGGATGAGTTCATGCCGGGGGTGCTGTATCGGCAAATTGATGGACACCATGGCTGAACGTGATTAAGCAATTATTTCATCAGTAGGAGGGCTTAGAAGAAGATTGTGTCCTGCACATTTTCGACCAGAACGGGCACCACAGAACACTGCTGAAGAAACTCGGCAGTGCAGGGTCTCCTGTGATGAGGTGCTTCATGACAGATTTGACATTAACCGCTCCCCGTGCAAATGCCGGTGCTGGTATCGGCAAATTGATGGACACCGTGGTTGAACGTGATTAACCCATCACTGTCGTCAGTACGGGGGCTTAGATGATTGTGTCCTGCTTATTTTGGACCACAAGGGCACTACAGAACACCGCCGAAGCGACCCGGCAGCAGTGCAGAGTCTCCTCTGTACTGGTGAGTTACCTCAAGACAGATTTGACACTGACCGCTCCCCGTGCAAATGTCGGCGCTGGGGACTGTGGCGGGAGACAGTTGAAGGTGTAACTGTGCACTGGAGGCTGGAGTAAACGGCGGCGGATGATGGTGTGGTGGGGTGGTGGGGGGTACTGTCACCAATGGGCACAGACAATGAGACAAAAGCACGAAAAAAAAAAAAGAGGTCTCTGTTGTTAAACGGAGTGACCTTCAGGAAGAAAAAGACCCAGGGTAGACAGACAGGGACGGAGTGAAGGGGTAGTTTTTTTTTTTGTAGGGAGATGGGGCGTGGGAGGGGGAGGAGAGGGGCGGTAGTAGTTGGGGGGGGGGGGGGGAGAAGCGGTTTTCCTTTGGCGCGCTTCGTCACTACTGAGCGGGGACCCCAACACCAGTGACCTCCTGCTCTTTGTCAATGCCACCGCTGTGAGCGCTTGTTTATTGCCACCCATAGGTGTAGGGGTGAAGGACGCGTGTTACTGTGATAGGCCGTTCAAGCAGATAAAAAAAAAAAAAACGAAAAAAACAAAAGAAAGAAAAGGAAAACGGTCGGGGGTGTTGTTGTTTTTTTTTTTTTTTTTTTTTTTTTTTTTTTTTTTTTTTTTGGAGGCGGTCTTAAGGGGACATCTCTTTAGATACAGCTGATACCGCCCGTTCTCTCTATACCGCCGGTTTTTTACAGGGACAAGTTAAAATTGTCAAGAAGAGAGTTTTGGTTGTTTATTTTACGAGGAGGTACCTCCTCTCTCTCTCTCTCTCTCTCTCTCTCTCTCTCTCTCTCTCTCTCTCTCTCTCTCTCTCTGCACAGATAGAAATAGAGTGAACCTGTGCGCGCGCGTGTGTGTGTGTGTGTGTGTAAGATACATGCTTCCCTACCTTCTGCTCAAATTAGTAATCGTTCTCATAACCTTTATTAGCCAATAACAACATGCTGATCTGTGCGCACTTTGTTTTTAGGAGGAGGAGGAGGAGTTGTTGTTGTAGTAGCAGCAGCACCAGCACCCGTAACAGTAGTAGCAATAGCGGTAATAGTAACAGAAGTAGTAGGAGCAGCAGCAGTAGTAGTAGTAGCAGCAGCAGTAGTAGTAGTAGCAGCAGCAGCAGCAGCAGCAGTAGTAGTAGTAGTAGGAGGGGCGGCAGCAGCAGTAGCTGTAGTAGCAGTAGCAGCTGCAGAATCATCAGCGGAAGCAGCGGCAGCGTTGCTAGTGGTAGTAGTAGTAGTAGAAGTTGTTGTTGTTGATGTTGCTGTTATTATTTAGTAGTTAAAGTGGCAGAAGTAGGCTTACTAGTGGTAGTAGTAGTAGCAGCAGCAGCAGCAGTCGTAGATGTAATAATTGAAGGAATCGTAGTAGTAGTAGCAGTAGGAGTACGAGTAGTAGTGGTAGCAATAGTAGTAATGATAGAAGTAGGAGTAGTAGCAGCAGCAGTAGGGGGAGAGGAGGAAAACGAGGAGTGAAACCAGACGTAGTTGTAGTAGTAGAAAGTCGTAGTAGTGGTGGTGGTGGTGGTGGTTGCAGCAGCAGTAGCAGTGGTAATACTAGTAGTAGTGGTGGTAGTAGTGGCGGTGGTGTTGGTAGTAATAGTAGTAGTAGTATGGTAGTGGTGATGGTAGTAGTGGCGGTGGTGTTGGTAGTAATAGTAGTAGTAGTGGTAGGGTGATGGTAGTAGTGGCGGTGGTGTTGGTAGTAATAGTAGTAGTAGTGGTAGTGGTGATGGTAGTAGTGGCGGTGGTGTTGGTAGTAATAGTAGTAGTAGTGGTAGTGCAGTGATGGTAGTAGTGGCGGTGGTGTTGGTAGTAATAGTAGTAGTAGTGGTAGTGGTGATGGTAGTAGTGGCGGTGGTGTTGGTAGTAATAGTAGTAGTAGTGGTAGTGGTGATGGTAGTAGTGGCGGTGGTGGTGTTGGTAGTAATAGTAGTAGTAGTGGTAGTGGTGATGGTAGTAGTGGCGGTGGGTGATGGTAGTAGTAGTAGTAGTAGTGGTAGTGGTGTGATGGTAGTAGTGGCGGTGGTGATGGTAGTAGTAGTAGTGGTAGTGGTAGTGGTGATGGTAGTAGTGGCGGTGGTGATGGTAGTAGTAGTAGTGGTAGTGGTGATGTGTAGTAGTAGTGGCGGTGGTGATGGTAGTAGTAGTAGTGGTAGTGGTGATGGTAGTAGTAGTGGCGGTGGTGATGGTAGTAGTAGTAGTAGTAGTGGTAGTGTGGTGATGGTAGTAGTGGCGGTGGTGATGGTAGTAGTAGTAGTAGTAGTAGTGTGGTGATGGTAGTAGTGGCGGTGGTGATGGTAGTAGTAGTAGTGGTAGTGGTAGTGGTGATGGTAGTAGTGGCGGTGGTGATGGTAGTAGTAGTAGTGGTAGTGGTAGTGGTGATGGTAGTAGTGGCGGTGGTGTGATGTAGTAGTAGTAGTGGTAGTGGTAGTGGTGATGGTAGTAGTGGCGGTGGTGATGGTAGTAGTAGTAGTGGTAGTGGTGATGGTAGTAGTGGCGGTGGTGGTGGTGATGGTAGTAGTAGTAGTGGTAGTGGTAGTGGTGAGTAGTAGTAGTGGCGGTGTGATGTAGTAGTAGTAGTGGTAGTGGTGATGGTAGTAGTGGCGGTGGTGATGGTATGGTAGTAGTAGTAGTAGTGGTATGGTAGTAGTGGTGGTGGGTGATGGTAGTAGTGGCGGTGGTGATGGTAGTAGTAGTAGTGGTGATGGTAGTAGTAGTAGTGGTGATGGTAGTAGTGGCGGTGGTGATGGTAGTAGTAGTAGTGGTAGTGGTAGTGGTGATGGTAGTAGTGGCGGTGGTGGTGGTGGTAGTAATAGTAGTGGTAGTGGTAGTGGTGATGGTAGTAGTGGCGGTGGTGATGGTAGTAGTAGTAGTGGTAGTGGTAGTGGTGATGGTAGTAGTGGCGGTGGTGATGGTAGTAGTAGTAGTGGTAGTGGTGATGGTAGTAGTGGCGGTGGTGATGGTAGTAATAGTAGTGGTAGTGGTAGTGGTGATGGTAGTAGTAGTGGCGGTGGTGTTGGTAGTAATAGTAGTAGTAGTGGTAGTGGTGATGGTAGTAGTGGCGGTGGTGTTGGTAGTAATAGTAGTAGTAGTGGTAGTGGTGATGGTAGTAGTGGCGGTGGTGATGGTAGTAGTAGTAGTGTGGTGGTAGTGTGTGATGGTAGTAGTGGCGGTGGTGATGGTAGTAATAGTAGTGGTAGTGTAGTGGTGATGGTAGTAGTGGCGGTGGTGATGGTAGTAGTAGTAGTAGTGGTAGTGGTAGTGGTGATGGTAGTAGTGGCGGTGGTGATGGTAGTAGTAGTAGTGGTAGTGGTAGTGGTGATGGTAGTAGTGGCGGTGGTGATGGTAGTAGTAATAGTAGTGTAGTGGTAGTGTGTGATGGTAGTAGTAGTGGCGGGTGATGGTAGTAATAGTAGTAGTAGTAGTGGTAGTGGTGATGGTAGTAGTGGGTGGTGGTGTTGTAGTAATAGTAGTAGTAGTGGTAGTGGTGATGGTAGTGGTGGCGGTGGTGGTGTTGGTAGTAATAGTAGTAGTAGTGGTGGTGGTGATGGTAGTGGTAGCAGCTGCAGCAGCAGTGACAGCGGTAGTACTAGTAGTAGTAGTGGTGGTGGTTGTGGTGGTGGTGGCGGTGGTGATGGTAGTAATAGTAGTACTAGTAGTAGTGCTAGTAGTAGGAGTAGTAATTGGTGGTAGTGGTGGTGGTTTTAGTAGTAATAGTGGTAGAAGTAAGCTTAATAGCAGTAGTAGTGGTGATGATAGTAGTAAGGGTAGTGGCAGTAGCAGCAGCAGCAGCAGCAGTGGTAGCACCAGTAAACTTAAGAGTATCAGAAGTATCATTCTATTTGTTTCCGACTAACACAGTATTCCTGTTTTGGGTCTCAACAAAATACAGAAAAATGGAAAGGTTTTTCCGTGATGGGAAGGACTAAACC
>JADBJO010000088.1:300000-320000 GCA_016801955.1 Conus betulinus | reverse complement strand
TTCCTTGCTTTTGCTATCGGGAAGGTTCGAACTCGGGAGGGTCTCTACTACCTTAGGTGCCATCTGTCAGGTGACAATGAATTACCTGACCACTTCAACCTTCTTGACACACTTTGACCGTATGCGTTAGGTGTGGGCGCTACTGTGATGGCCCATTACCTATTTCTCCACCACGCGCAGCATTCTTTTCCTCTAAAGCGCTTAAGGCCCTTAGTGAAAGGTTTCGCTCCCTTGATACTGTTATTAGAAAGGCCCAGTATGAGCTTGCCCCAGTCTGTTGGAGACTTCGTAGTGTTGGCCTTGAGATTATTCCAATGTTTGTTTGGTTGGTGATGTTTCTTTGCTCTTCCTTTAAGTCTGGATGTGTGGTCACTTCCTCTCTTGATGTTCAGATCTGAAAGATGGTCTATGGAATGGTGGTTTTGCTCCTGTTTGCCCTAGTGATTCTTCAAATTCCTTATCACATCGGATCGGTCAAGCTGTAATCCAGTTCTTATCCAGTTCTGTGTCTGCTCTCTTGTTTCCTTAAACTCCTGCATGTCCAGGGCAGTACAACCACAGCAGTCTCTCTCCAATGGAAGCTTGCGCATTAGTACATGCCAAGCAGGGCTTCCCATTCCACTCTCCACTTTTTGAAGTGTACTGGTCAATGTTGCACCGTTCGCTATTACACTGTGCTTCATTGTACTACAAGGCACTATACTGTGCAGAGCCCTACTGTTCCGTACCATACTGCATTGCACTGTGTTGTATTATACAAGTCTATGCCATATTGTACTTTGCTATTTCGTGTTGTTTTGTCCTGCACTGGACCAGACTCTGATTGTGCGTTTCTTAATTCTGTTCAGAGTATTGTGTAGGGCTGTCCTGTGTCATTCTCTGAGTGTCGTGTTGTTTTGTACTATACTGTACCGATCCATTCTGTTGACTACCGTGCTACTGTGTACTGCAGTGCCGTCAGCTGTGTTGTCCCACTGCTGTGTACTGCAGTGCCGTCAGCTGTATTGTCACACTGCCGTGTACTGCAGTGCCGTCAGCTGTATTGTCACACTGCTGTGTACTGTAGTGCCGTCAGCTGCATTGTCCCACTGCCGTGTACTGCAGTGCCGTCAGCTGTTTTGTCCCACTGCTGTGTACTGTAGTGCCGTCAGCTGTATTGTCCCACTGCTATGTACTGCAGTGCCGTCAGCTGTATTGTCCCACTGCTGTGTACTGTAGTGCCGTCAGCTGTATTGTCCCACTGCTGTGTACTGTAGTGCCGTCAGCTGTATTGTCCCACTGCTATGTACTGTAGTGCCGTCAGCTGTATTGTCCCACTGCTGTGTACTGTAGTGCCGTCAGCTGTATTGTCCCACTGCTGTGTACTGTAGTGCTGTCAGCTGTATTGTCCCACTGCTGTGTACTCCAGTGCCGTCAGCTGTATTGTCCCACTGCTGTGTACTGTAGTGCCGTCAGCTGTATTGTCCCACTGCTGTGTACTGTAGTGCCGTCAGCTGTATTGTCCCACTGCTATGTACTGTAGTGCCGTCAGCTGTATTGTCCCACTGCTGTGTACTGTAGTGCCGTCAGCTGTATTGTCACACTGTGTACTCCAGTGCCATCAGCTGTATTGTCCCACGTTCCCTTGTGGATGCCATCTGTTTTCTTTCTTTGTTTTCTTTTGTTTTCCTGGAGTAAATTGTCACCCAACCTTTGGAACACAATTTGTCAGTAACTTTCTGTTTTTCTGTCACCCTCTTTGACTTCGCCTCTGTCTGTCTGTTTGTCTCTGTCTATCTATCTATCTCCTCCCTCCTCCCTCCCTCCTTCCATCTCTCTCTCTCTCTCTCTCTCTCTCTCTCTCTCTCTCTCTCTCGCTCGCTCGCTCGCTCCTCTCTTCCCTCCTCCCCCTCCCTCCCTCCTCTCTCTCTCTCTCTCTCTCTCTCTCTCTCTCTCTCTCTCTTTTTTTTGTGGTTTGGATGATGCGATTTTTCTTCCCTGCATGGTGAAGTCCTGAAATAGCCCTGTGCGTCGGATGGGATGCAATGAACTGAAACTATCTGATATGGACACTAGCGCGTTCAGAACCTCACACGAATATGAATTACACACGCAGGCAACCCATCTTTCGCACAGCTTACCACCTAAAACCACACACACACACACACACACACACACACACACACACACACACACACACAAATGGTAGAAACTGCAATGAACAAGTTAATAGACAGCAGAGCGTAAACAAAGTGGGTCAGAAAAAACCTTATCGAATATTACACGGAGACAAAAGAGGAGAAATAGAGAATAGTTTGTTTGTTGTTGTTGTTGTTAGGGGATGGGGGAGGGGAGGGGTGCGGCCTTGAAATTAGGGATATGATGCACCATCAAAAAAGACAGAAAAAAAAAAAGAAGAGTGAAGATGCATTATGGACTGCATCCATCCCAGAAATCCAATTCGGCCCCCCCCCCCCCCCCCCCCCCCCTCCTTCCCTTCCTTTCCCCCAAAATGAAACGAAGGATGTGACGCACGATGAAAATAGAAAGACTAAAAACAGAGTAAAATGAAAAGGAGAAAAGACCAGCCGCCGTGGCGAAGTGGGTAGCGACGCGGACTCCCGGCTGGGAGGTCGTGGGTTCGAATCCCATCAGAGTCATGTGGGTTTTTTTCTGCCCCGACCGACCGGCTCCTACCCAGAGTTGAGTTTTGCTGGACTCAGCTGGGAAGACTGGGACCACACAGTCGAGTTTCACCCACTTAATGGATGTGTTTCTGAGAGTGCTGCTCAAATTTCCTGACCAACACTGCAGGTGCTTGCATCTCTCGGGCCTGGTTGACGCCGAGATATATTATGAAAGGAAGCGTAGAGTACAGCCCTGTCATATAGTCTCAGACGGAAATGGAAATCCGTAGCATCATCTTAATCATCCCCATTCTCATCGATCAGCATTAAAAAAAATGTCTCAAAGCCTGTGGCCCTTCATGCCCTGCCCTCATGGTGTCTCAGTTTCGATGTCCTCTCCACGTCTGTGGCCTTGGTTTGGTTCCGTCGGGGTCACCGGTATCGGCGAGTCCATGAGGGCTGTCATTGGACGGACGTGGTGACGCCCTCCGGAGGGAGAGCTCACTCACGCCGGTTCGCGCGACTAAGCAATCATTGTCGTCAGTAGGGGGCTTAGTAGGTGGTGTCCTGCGTATGTTAGATCAGAACAGGCGCCACTGAACACCACCGAAGTGACTCGGCAGCAGTGCAGTGTCTTCTCCGGTGGGTTGAACACCACCGAAGTGACTCGGCAGCTGTGCAGTGTCTTCTCCAGTGGGTTGCCTCTTGACGGCTTGACATTGCTCCCTGTGGATTGCCGGTGCCGGGGCTGCGGCGGGGCCGACCGGGCTGCGACTGTGGACGGGGTGTCGGAATGAGCGGCGTGGGTGCACTGCCTCTGAGGTGGCGCAGAGGTTGGGACAGAAAAAAAAGAAAAAAAAAAAAGGAAAAAAAAAAAAGGAGGGAAAGGTTCTTCGTGGATTGCAACCACCTCAGCGCCTTCCCCACCCCCACCCCCACCCCCACCCCCGCCTCCATAATTCCTCCTTCCCCAAGGGGGGGGGGGGGGGGGGGGACAAATAAGGAAAAAAAACGAAAAAAAAACAAACACACACACACACACACACACACACACACACACACACACACACACACACACACACACACAAGACGCTGCTTATCCTACGCATCATCTTCTACGCGGAAGAGCATCATGTGAGATCACGGGCGTGAAATTGGCCCAGTGTGTCAGCAGTCCCGCGTCCTACGTGCCTCGTCTTCCCAGTATACTGCACCTATTGCACACACACACACACACACACACACACACACACACACACACACACACACACACACACACACACACACACACGCGCGCGCGCGCGCATCCATAGATATCGCCACAGACAATCCGTGACAAGACTTGATGCGCATGTTCTCTCTTCTCCTCCCACACGCTCGTAGCTGTCTGGTGGTAGCACTGCCAAAACTGTTCTTGCCTTTCAGGCAGAGCAAAACGTGCTGATGTACTTAAGGTTTACTATTAATGTTTACAACATCACCCCTAAAAACATATTTGACCGACGAGTTTGAAGTCATGGCGTGTTCAGAGTATTTCCAATGTACGTATGTATGTACGTATGTACTTTTGTATGTATATTTCAACACAAAAATCGAATAAAACAAAATACGACAAAAAGATGAAGAAAAGTAACATTTTTTTTTTAAAAAGCAACAAGAGGAAAGCACACGCTGTCAACATTTTTCAAGTTATCATAGAAAGGGGCTGGGGTAGAAAGTAGAGAAATAGAGAAAGAGAGGAAGAGGGAAGGAAAGAGAGGGGGGGAGGAGAGAGAGAGAGAGAGAGAGAGAGAGAGAGAGAGAGAGAGAGAGAGAAGAAAGGGGAGGGACAGAGAGAGAGAGAGAGAGTGCGTTTGTGTGTCTTCCCCCACCCCCCCCCCCCACCCTCTCTCTCTTTCTGTGTGTGTGTGTGTGTGTGTGTGTGTGTGTGTGTGTGTGTGTGTGTGTTTCCTCCAATGGTCGCAATCCGATCAACTTTTGGACAGCTCGAGGGAAAAGCTGTTGACATTACCATCATTGATTACTCAAGTTATTCAAAACAGGCTGTTCAGTTTAACAAACTGATGAATTGATTATTTACTGTGTTTATTGTTTACTGTTCCCTGCCTCATTTCATTTTCAATTTCGTTTCAATTAAGTCGAGGTTATTTGTATTTTTCTTTCTGTCCGTCTTTGCGTTTGTCTTTTGATCTCCCTTGCATCCTTGGGCAGATCCTCAAGCGTAGGCTCAAAGATTGTCCCCTACATTTTATACTGTCTGCATAATGTCTTTAGTTTTTTCAGCAACTTTTTCCTCCCCCCACACTTTCGTTTGTTTCATTACTACCCTTCACTGGCTGCTTTGGGGGTGCTGTTGGATTCTTTTTTGAACCCTTGGTGGTGAGAACACCACGATATTATAGGCTGTGGTGTGTCTCTATTTGACGCCAGGAGCACAGATACAACCACTTGTGTCTCCCTGATGAGCTCCGATCCAGCGAACTAAAGATCTAGGAGCAGGTAATACGAACAAGATCTACTTTTGAAAAGGTTAACGATGGTTCCCTCATGCAGCTAACGAAAAGATTTCATATCTGTAACATCTGTTTTTGATCTCATGTTCACACTTTCTTTATCGTCAACCCTATCTTCCCCCCCCCCCCCCCCCCCCCCCCCCCCCCCCCCCCCGCCCCTAAATCCAAATCTTTGTCAAGTCATTACTATGAAAACGGAAGAATTAATGGTCTGCGCTTTTTTTTCCCATCACTATTAGATTGTTCGTTTTGTATTTGTTTGACTTTATTCAAGTTTAAAAATGCTGTGCTAGTCGTGAATAAAAGTTATTCTCTATTAGATTTTCTTATGTGTGCAAAAGTTACCTTGTTTACTGTTCCCTGCCACATTTCAAATTGATGAATGGTTTTAAATTGCTGTTACATCATCATGGCATGAAACTTGGTTCCTGTGAAAGAAATTATATATATATATACTGCACATAAATTTTGTGGACGAGTGGAAACTGTGTCTCTTCTAATGATTGATGATAATATGGAGTCATTTAGATCATGCAGTAAGACGTGGTCTGCATCTTGTGAATTGGTCTTCTTAGTATCTTCTCTCGCTCTGTTTACCATTCTGTGTATCGGTGTCAGTATCTCTATCTCTCAATGCCCCCTTCCCCCCGCCCCCCCCCCCCCCCCCCCCCAAAACAAACAAAAAAAAAAAGGGTACATTGTAGGTAGTGTGTTTCTGTTGTGTGGGGTACCTGTAATCCTAGCTACGTTCGTCTTTTTTTTCCCCTTTACTTTCATGGTGTTCTGTTTAGTTCTATATTCGTAACTTTTAGATAGTGTCCAACCGTTGATTTTGTCAAACATGTAGTTCTAAACAATGTGAATACATTGTACACATTAGCGTGAAGCTGTTTAAATTTTGATTGTCGGTAGTATCGTTTATCTTTGGAAAATACATGTTTATATGAAGGGGGGGTGCACGTAGGCAAGCCGTAAACGCACGGTGCGAATGGACTGCTAGTGCCCGTTACAGAGGGTCAACTTCCTGGATCTAGTTGCCAAACTATGGGTTATCAAACTGCACCGAGAGAAAGAATGTGGGGACTTTCTGGAACAAAAAACAAGCAAACGGACTATATAGTTGCAGAAAACCAGAGGCACTCAGTGAAGAAAGTTTCTTTGAAAATTAAAGTGTCCAAGATTGGAACACGAAACTGGGAAATTTATTGGCACAATTTCTGGAGTGTGTGTGTGTGTGTTTTGTTTTTTTTGGGCGGGGCACAACTGATCCTGTAAGATTTCCTGGCATTCCTACAGGACAGAATGGGGGACGTTGCATGGAAGAAGCTATCTGGATATTCATTATTCAAAACCCGTGCTTGCATGAGAGAGAGAGAGAGAGAGAGAGAGAGAGAGAGAGAGAGGGAGGGGTGGGGGGGGGGGGGGGGGGAACTCGAACTCTCTAACTCGAGCATTCTAATGACTCATGGTGTGATGGACTCTGTCGTCACGGGGTGAATGACGTTACTACAAATCACGTCAGAAAAGAAGTCATACTGAAAACTATAATCTGACAAAAGTCTTACAGACATGAACATTGGGTGTAACGAAAGCTTATTCGTTTTCCGGGTTCATCCGTAGACATCACTTATTCTGGGGATTTTGTTTCCTTTAACTTATCACAATCTGATCTTTTACAACAACTTGATCGGTTTTCTTTTTCTTCCTTACTTTAAAACATTTGAAAAAGAACCAAGTTAGTTGAGTGATAATATTAGTATTTTCACAGGTCAAAACTTGTAAGATGCTGGTTTTGGAAATGAGGCGGGATTGTTTTGAAACTGTTGGGACGAATGTCGTTGTATTGAGAACATTGAAACAGATGTTTTTCTTTCTCTATTACACCCGTAGAGAAGGAAAAGTCATTCATTCTCGCTGAAGTTTACCGCATGAAACGAATTCTCTGAGAGTTTATGTCGCTGTCCCTTAATCTGAACGCCATCAGGGTTTCTAAAGCACTTTATCTTTACTTCAGAAAAAAATGTTCTCCTGTAGAAGCATGGTTTTTAAAGATAATACGACGTGAAATGTCCACTGTCTGCCATGTCTGCCAATCGCTTTCGTTTTGCTGCGTCTGTAATTCTTTGTTCAAAACCAGACGGAAACATTAAATCATTTTCCACAAGTTGGCGTAACCAAACAAATTGAAACCCAACGTCTCTACAAGTATCCTAAGTGTTGTGATTCACCTTATTTTCTCTTGGCTGTCCGGCTTACTGAATAGTATGTAAGCTTGATTGGGTAGGCGGTCTGTATTCATCTTTATGACACGCAAACCAGTGTTTCTCTGCTGTTCTGCAATAGTTCACTTCAAGGGGATATCGTGCTAGTTCACTTCAGACCTAAGTGATGGTGTGAGCGCAGGCGCAGTCAAGAACCTTTTGCAGGCATATGAATGGGCCGAGAACCTTTTGCAGGCATATGAATGGGCCGAGAACCTTTTGCAGACATATCAATGGGCGAGAACTTTTTGCAGGCATATGAATGAGCCGAGAACCTTTTCCAGACATATGAATGGGCGAGAACTTTTTGCAGGCATATGAATGAGCCGAGAACCTTTTGCAGACATATCAATGGGCGAGAACTTTTTTGCAGGCATATGAATGGGCCGAGAATCTTTTGCAGAGACATATGAATGGGCGAGAACTTTTTGCAGGCATATGAACGGGCGAGAACTTTCTGCAGGCATATGAATGGGCCGAGAACCTTTTGCAGGCATATGAACGGGCGAGAACCTTTTGCAGACATATGAATGGGCTGATAACCTTTTGCAGACATATGAATGGGCGAGAACTTTTTGCAGGCATATGAATGGGCCGAGAACCTTTTGCAGGCATATGAATGTTCCTAGAACCTTTTTTCAGGCATACGAATGTCTCTAGAACCTTTTGCAGGCATATGAATGGGCCTTTTTACCTCCCTGTTGTTCTGCAAAGGTCTCCAGATTTCCTAGAAAGTCGGTTGTAAGCTTACCACTGTGTCGAAACAGTTGAGCAACGTGTCTCTCGTCATAGTATGGATTTGCTTCACTACCAGATACTGTCAGCAGTTACCCGTTTACCTTTTATCGCTAGGTGCTTGCCCGCTTGAAAAGCACCCATTGTCGTTGTGAAAGTAAAGCCTAAGTGGAGAGAGAGAGAAGAGAGAGAGAGAGAGAGAGAGAGAGAGAGAGAGAGAGAGAGAGAATGGAGAAAATTTAATCAGCTTAGGTCAAGGCTCTAACTTAAGGTGTACATACACAGAAAAACATACAAGATCATAGAAACACACCTACCAAGATCATAATGCACACACACACACAACACACACACACACACACACACACACACACACAGAGAGAGAGAGAGAGAGAGAGAGAGAGAAGAGAGAGTCATAACTATGATTTGTTCAGCGGCCTGGTCTGACGTGTGGACAACTTCTCTCTCTCTCTCTCTCTCTCTCTCTCTCTCTCTCTCTCTCTCTCTCTCCTCTGAGAACGGGGCAATCGGGTATTCCCACAGAGTGATTGGTTTGCTAAACGTTAGAAATGTTCGCAGTGCACGAAGGGAAACATAGCTGATGTAACATGAAGTGAGCGGCGAGATGCAAGCCGCCGTCTATGGACAAGTCGACATTGCATGTGTGCCAGGTGATTTGGTACCGCAAACACCATTTGTTGAAATCACTGCATTTTACTTCTTTTTTTGCAAAATTGAATTGTAAGAAATGATTTGAGAAAATACAGATGCACCAAAAGAAGACAGCGCGCAGAGAAGTCAACACACATGAGTGACACACATCTGTAGGACACGAAAATACAAAGACAAAATATTCCTTACAATTTGCAGCAGTTTAAATGAAAGCAAAAGAAGAGGAAGAAGAAACTGTTTTACTATGGAAGCAAAATTTCTTCCGTAACTTACTATTCATTTAGTACACACCAACAAAAATGATAACTTTCGCTTTACTCAAGAGAGATGTGACTAAATTGTGATATATTTACAGGTATAATCTGAATAACAAAAGTGAAAACGTCAACATTTATGGATAAGAGATTGGTTTGTTCCGTATTCAACGCCAGGTTGGATAACGTGGAACAGTATGTAGTGTAGTTGATATTGAAAATGTTTTCAGTGTATATTATCTGCGGCGGTACCGTTTTATCGCCGCTGACTCTTCGATCATTTGAACTCAATATGCACAGACACATAGGCGTATCGACAAATGCAAATATAAAGAGTATTTTAAAAACAAAAGCCCTCAAAACTCTTATCAATCATTTGAACGTCTTTGTCATGCGTTCCAGTCAAGAGGAGTGCGCGTGATAATTTTTTGTGTGAAATAAACCGACAATGTGAAACGTTATTGTTAATCATTTAACTATACTTGACAGTCTTCTAGAGTTACACTGTAGTTTAAAAAAAAAAAAAAAAAAAAAGGGGGGGGGGGGGGGGGGGGTCTGTCGTCGATCAATTTTTACCCGCGCGTCGCTCAAGTATTTGTAAAAGAAAAGAGAGCGTTGGCGGGAAAATGAGAGAGAGAGAGAGAGAGAGAGAGAGAGAGAGAGAGAGAGAACCAGCGGCGTCAGGTTTGTAGTTTGGGCTTAGTTAAGAGAAAAAAGTTATTATTTATTTTGTGAGACAAAGATCTCAATGTGATAAACCAGCTTCTTCGTATTGCCGAACTCGTGTGGGCGAGTTTGCGCAGATAGTACAGTAAGTTCTGCTGGGGGAACAAGTTTGGTAATTCTATCCAAACAAAAGAAAATTGAACTTTTAAATATTTCCAAATTGTGCCCCGTTCGCACATCAGGAGGTAAGGTGTTCACTACCAGAGTCAGGGCATCGTTGGTGAGTCGATTTTTTATTCATTCATCTTGATATAATACAAGTTTCTTGTCAGTTCTCAGACAAGAACCTTTTCTATGGTTTGGTAAATTAAAGTTACGCCGGTCACGAGTCTCGCTAGACTGAGGTGCCAGACAAGACCGACACGACTACTCTCGTAAACGTGGAGGAACCTTACAATTACGCTCTCATGGATGGAAGAGTACTACGCTCTCGAAAGACGATATATGTATTTATGCCTAAGATGTTTTGTGGAAACAAACCCTCAAGTTTATAAAAGGATAGACGTCCTTTTGAGATGTGTTTTTGTAAACAAGTGAAAGAGACTGTGAAGAAAACCTGACTTTTGTCAAATGGTGACAGCGTTGATTAATCGGCGTAATGGGGAAAAAAAGTTGCAATATCATTTCTGATTTTTTAAGTGTGTCAAAGGCTATGCTAGACTTTTGTAATTTGTAAAGCGCCCTGTTATGTAAAGGGACTGCTGGATTGAACAATGTGAAATAATTTTGTGACTGTAAAGTACCCTAACTGTGAAAAAGGGACAAAGCCACGAAAGCCGTTAAATAAATTTGCAGTTTGCACCTGTGATGTGAGCATCACAAATAGAAAAGAAAGAAAAAAAAATATATATTGTTTTCTATTTTGCATGATCAAGTTTATTTGTGAAAAATACCCACAAAGAAGATCAAGAGTAAATAAAAACTCTGGTATAATTGATTTATGTATATATTAGAGGGAGAGAAACAAAAATTATTGTTTTGATCTTCATATTGAGTGAATGGAGTCAGACTGCGCTGCATGCGGATGATCATGATGCCTGTGTGTATGCATGGTGTGACTACGGTCATGTGACAGTCTTTTTTTTCCTTCATCTTCGCAGTATCAATTCTTCTAAAGGAAAGCATTGTTTACACAAACTCTCTCATTTGTTCTCTTTAGTCTTCCTCGCACTCAATCCGAGGTGTTCTGATTAATCACTCTATTCCAAATTTACCGACTTAGCCAGTCATTACTCACCAATCCAAATAACGGCGTCTACAGAGGGTTGAAAGGTTCGAACCCCAAGCCCTGTCAGAAACCCCACCAGCACCCCAATGACTGTCAGAAGAACCAGAAGGTTGGCGCGAAGGAAGTCCCGGCACCATCCCGTCGTGCAACAGTACTTCTTGTCCAGCGCGCCATCTGTCCGGAAGTGCGTATGATGACTGCCTCAGCCAGTTGTTACAGGTGCTGTGGAAGTAAGACAAGATGGAGTCATACATTGGTACCCACGGTATTTATCGTTTCCATGGGACGGAAGAAATTTGCTAATGCGTACTCGCCAGTTGTTATAGACACTGTGGGAGAAAGATGAAATGAAATTAGACTTAGGTATCCATGGTTTCCGTGGGACGAGAGAAATTCGCTAAAGACTTGTGTTCTCGTGGTTACCGGATAAAATCTTGAGAACTGTTCAGAATTTTGAACAAATGATGTTTGAACACGCGCACAGACCTGACAACACCCACAAGACTGCAAATTTCGACGGTATGTGTTGAAAGAATTTTGAAAACGAAAAACGAAATAAAGAAAGAAGGGAAGACCGAAAAATGAAGCACAAAAAAGAAGAAAATGCAAAATAGAAGGGGGACAGAAGAAGAGAGAGGAGGGTGGCATGGTAGGCGATGACTTGATACTCAAATCGAATAATCGGCAACGCGCCACAGAGAAATGGGACGCAAAAGCAAACAAGAAACCAGCAAAGAAACAAACAAACAGACAAACAAAATAGATGAGCAGGGACAAAAAGCCCTAACAGTTGCAGAGGAAAATCTAACTATGTACCAAAAAAAAAAAAAAAATCAAACAGGCAGGAGCATCACTGAGAATACAAAGACAAGAAACAGAGTGTAAAGGAAACTTCTTTTCAATCAAATGCAAAGCACGCAGGTGAATTTTCACAAATATGTCCGATTCAGGCGTCACAAACAACGTACACGAAAAAACAAATGCGCCGAACAACGCTCCCTACATTGCCGGTTGCGTTATGTCCCGTGAACTCTGATATGACCCCTAGCGGTCGGCCGGGCTTTTTCGTAATGTGAACAAGTGAGCGTTATTTCTCAAGCTGACAAAAAAGAACCTAACAGAACCTCTTCCGTTTTCTAGCTTTACATACCCTGATAACCGAAGGGGAGGTAAAGAGGATTTACAGCAAGATGAATTTAGTAGTCATAGTAGTTGTAGTGGTGGTGGTAGTGTAGTAGTAGTTGTTGTAGTGGTAGAAGTAGTAGCATCAGTTGCAGTAGTAGTAGTAGTAGTAGTGGTACCAGCAGCAGCAGTAGTAAATGCAGTAGTAGTAGTAGTATCGCAATTTTTTCATGTCCCCTAAAGCCCGAAGCAGCATGAAACACACAGATGTCGTCTCAGAGTCCGGACGCGCAGCTGCATAATTTACAGCATGATTACGTGACCCTTTGATTTTCAGTGTTTTTCTCACTGCGCAACGTGAAAATTTGGCACCAGCTTTTTTTTTCTGCCACAGGTTCGCATTGTCACGGGTCTATCATGCCACGGTCCCGTTATGGCATAGCCCCGTGTGCCAAAGGTCCGCTATATGCCACAAGTCCGCTATGCCACAGGTCCGCTATGCCAGAAGTCCGCTACAGCATAGGTCCACTATGCCACAGACTCGCAATCCTACAGATCCCACTTCGTCACAGATTTGTTTTGTCACAGTTCTCCTATGAAACAGGTTTGCCATGCCACAGGTCCGTTTTGTTGCCGTTTGTCACACAGGTCCATTAAGCAACGGGTCTGCTATGACATAAGTCCACTATATCACAAGTCCGCTGTGCCATAAGTCCACTACGCCTCAGGCTTGCAACGCTAAAGCCTCGTTTTGTCACAGGTCCATCAAGCCTAAGGTCTGCTATGTCATATATCCATCATGCCGCATGTCTGTCGTCACAAGACTGTTGTTTTTTACAAGTGCGCCGTGCCATAGATCCGTTAGGTCACATGTCCGCCGTGCCACACGTACGCTGTGCCCATAATCCCATTCTGCCGCAGGTCCGCTATGCCACAGGACCGCTGTGCCAAAGGTCCGCTGTGACAAAGGTCCGTTGGGACAAAGGTCCACTGTGTCAAAGGTCTGCTTATGCCACATGTCCGATATGCCAAATCTGCCAATGGTCTACCATGTCACGGGACCGCTGTGCCAAAGATCCACTATCTCACGGGACCGCTGTGCCAAAGGTCCACTATGACACGGGACCGCTGTGCCAAAGGTCCACTGTACTGTGTCACGGGACCGCTGTGCCAAAGGTCCGCTGTGTCACAGGACGCTGTGCCAAAGGTCCGCTATGTCACGGGACCGCTGTGCCAAAGGTCCGCTGTGTCACGGGACCGCTGTGCCAAAGGTCCACTATGTCACGGGACCGCTGTGCCAAAGGTCCACTATGTCACGGGACCGCTGTGCCAAAGGTCCACTATGTCACGGGACCGCTGTGCCAAAGGTCCACTATGTCACGGGACCGCTGTGCCAAAGGTCCACTATGTCACGGGACCGCTGTGCCAAAGGTCCGCTATGCCACAGGACCATTATGCCAAAGGTGCGCTATGCCACAGGGCCACTGTGCCAAATGTCCGCTATGCCACAGGACCATCGTGCCAAAGGTGCGCTATGCCACAGGACCACTGTGCCAAAGGTCCGCTATGCCACAGGATCACTGTGCCAAAGCTCTGCTATGCCACAATTCTGTCCTGCCGCAGGTCCGCTATGCCATTGGTCCGTTATCTCACATGTCTATCACGCCAAAGAACTAAGATGCCACGGGTTCACTATGCCACAGGTCTGTTATGCCATGTGTCCGTCATACAACCGGCCCGTTTTGCCACAGCCCATTTTCTGTTTTACCATCCGCCCGTTTTGCCACAGCCCATTTTGTTTTACCATCCGCCCGTTTTGCCACAGTCCATTTCTGCTTTACCATCCGCCCGTTTTGCCACAGCCCATTTCCGTTATACCACCGGCCCGTTTTGCCACAGCCCATTTCTGTTTTACCATCCGCCCGTTTTGCCACAGGCCATTTCCGTTATACCACCGGCCCGTTTTGCCACAGCCCATTTTTGTTTTACCAACCGCCCGTTTTGCCACATCCCATTTCCGTTACACCACCGGCTCGTTTTGCCACAGCCCATTTCCGTTATACCACCGGCCTGTTTTGCCACAGCCCATTTCCGTTATACCACCGGCCCGTTTTGCCACAGCCCATTTCCGTTATGCCACCGGCCCGTTTTGCCACAGCCCATTTCCGTTATACCACCGCCTGTTTTGCCACAGCCCATTTCCGTTATACCACCGGCCCGTTTTGCCACAGCCCATTTCCGTTATACCACCGGCCCGTTTTGCCACAGCCCATTTCCGTTATACCACCGGCCCGTTTTGCCACAGCCCATTTCCGTTATACCACTGGCCCGTTTTGCCACAGCCCATTTCCGTTATACCACCGGCCTGTTTTGCCACAGCCCATTTCCGTTATACCACCGGCCCGTTTTGCCACAGTTCATTTCCGTTATGCCATCGGCCCGTTTTGCCACAGCCCATTTCCGTCATGCCATCGGCCCGCTTTGCCACAGCCCATTTCCGTTATACCACCGGCCCGTTTTGCCACAGCCCATTTCCGTTATACCACCGCCCCGTTTTGCCACAGTCCATTTCTGTTATGCCATCGGCCCGTTTTGCCACAGCCCATTTCCGTCATGCCATCGGCCCGCTTTGCCACAGCCCATTTTCGTTATGCCGTCGGCCCGTTTTGCCACAGCCCATTTTCGTCATGCCATCGGCCCGTTTTGCCACAGTCCATTTCCGTTACAGCATCGGTCCGTTTTGCTACAGCTCATTTCAGTTATTGCATCGGCCCATTTTGCCACAGCTCATTTCAGTTATAGCATCGGCCCGTTTTGCCACAGCCCATTTCAGTTATAGCATCGGCCCGTTTTGCCACAGCTCATTTCAGTTATGCCACAGACCTGTTATGTCAGAGATCGGTTATGCCACAGGTACGTTGCACCGCCGGCTCGTTTTGCCAAAGGCCACATACCTTGCGTGTTCTGAGTGCGGGCTTTTTTTTTTTTTTTTTGAGGAGGGGGTGGGGTAGGAAGGGGGAAAGAGATGAGGGTGTGGGAGGGAAATGGTGGAGGTGAGGTGAGGGTCTCTTGACAGTTTGATGTCCAATCATTCCTTACCACAAGTTCTAAACGGTTTGCTCCGAGGGTCCCTACGGGGCAAAAGTGGCAACGTCACGTTTTCAGTGCCTTAAGCTGCCGCCAGTGTTTAGGTTGCTCTGGGTCAGAAGCTGTTCCTGTACTCAGTGACGTGCCCGTATCTTACTTGTTTAGCACCCTGTGTGTCAGCTGTGTGTGCCAGTGCGTCAGGTCGCCATGAATTTCATGAATCTGCGAGTCAGATCCAACAGGCTGTGCATTTATCATACTCAGTGTGTGGTTCGTGATGGGACTTTGTGCTTATGGTGTGGTCACACTGAATACGATCGGTGTACAACGCTTTAGTGTCATTATTCTCTGTCTGTCTGTCTGTCTGTCTGTCTGTCACTTGCGTACCTGTTACAAAGATCATATCGAGTGGTAGACTGTAAAGTGCATTTTTCTCGGAAATGTTTTGACTAAGCGGCTCATTCTTTCACATTACTGTGTTCCACCACCCTCCCCCCCCCCCCCCCCCCTTCCTCCCCCCCCCCCCCCCACAGAGAGAGAGAAAGAGAGAGAGAGAGAGAGAGAGAGAGAGAGAGAGAGAGAGCTATTTAGACTGCCCTCATGTGTGTGTGTGTGTGAATTTCAGCATAGTGAATAATATGCAAATGTAAGGATGCATAGTCAGTAATGTATAAATGCAAAGGTGGCAGAATGGTTAATGAACAGGTGAAAAGGGGAGATAATAGAGGAAGTACAGGTGAGAAGAGGACACATAATAGATGAAACACAGTGAGTAGGGGGCATAGTAAATAACGCACAGGTGAACAGGGGACATTGTGAATAGCTCACGGATGAAAAGAGGATATAGTAGATAACGCACAGGTGGAGACGGTTCATAGTAGACAACACACATATGGAAAGGGTACCTTGTAGATAACACATACATAGAAATGGGACATGGTGGATAAAGTAGATGGAAAGTGAACATAGTAGATGACACAGAGGTGGAAAGGGACATAGCAGATATCACTAAGGTGGACATGGGACATAGCAGATATCGCTCAGGTGGAAAGGGGACACAGTAGATAACACACAGATGGAAAGGGGGCATAGTAGATGCCGCACAGATTGAAAGGGGCCACAGTAGATAACGCACAGATGGAAAGGGGACATAGTAGATAACGCACAGATGGAGAGGGGACACAGTAGATAACACACAGATGGAAAGGGGACATAGTAGATAACGCACAGATGGAATGGGGACATAGTAGATAACACACAGATGGACAGGGGACATAGTAGATAACGCAAATGGAAGGGGGCGTAATAGATAACACGCAGATGGAAAGGGAACATAATAGATTGCTCACAGATGGAAAGGGGACATAGTAGATAACACACAGATGGAAAGGGGACATAGTAGATAACACACAGATGGAGATGAAGGGGACATAGTAGATAACACAAAAATGAAAAGGGGGCGTCATAGATAACACGCAGATGGAAAGGAGACATAGTAGATGACACAGAGGTGGAAAGGGGATATAGCAGATATCCCTCACGTGGAAAGGGGATATAGTGGCTGACACATAAGCAGAGAGGGAAATTAAATACTATGCATGGAAAGTGATGCAACACCATACAATTGAACAGTTACACGCAACCTAGTTCACATGCGATTCAACAAAGTGTACTACAATGCCTTTTAATTAATGCCACGCAATACAATACATTACAATTAAATGCAATGCAATGCAATACAGTGCAACACCGAGCAAAATAAAACGATACAATGCAATTCAATGCAGTAATACAATACAAGGCGATACAACACAATGCAATACAATTTATTGCAGTGCAACGCGGTGCAATGTAATACGGCACATTATAGTCCAGTACGATACAATTTCATACATTGCGAAGCAAAAGTATTCAATGCAGTACGATGCAGTGTGATGCAGTTTTGCACACTGCAATGCAACGCAATAAAGCTCAGTTTGTATAATGGAATATAAATCATAATGCAACACAACGCGATGTACTGCCATGCAACGCAGTACAGTACAATGCATAATGATGCCATGACTCTGTGCAATGCGATTCGATGCGATGCAATTCAAGACAGAACAATACGATAGAGTGCAGCAAAACGCGGTACAGTACAACAGAACACAGCACAAAGCAATGCAATATACCACACCACAACACACAGTGTAATACGGTGCAGAACAACACAACACAGTGCAGTACAGTACACCACGACATAATGCAATGCAGTACAGAGCAACACAACACAACTCAATGCAAAGCAATATACCACGCCACAACACAATGGAATACAGTGCAGAACAACGCAACACAGTGCAGTAGAGTACACCACAACATAATGCAATTCAGTACAGAGCAACACAATACAATGCAGTTCAGTACAATATATGCAACACAACACATACAATACAATACAGTACAACAAAACATAATACAATGCAGAACAGTACACCACAACATAATACAATGCAGTACAGAGCAACACAACACAATACAATGCAGTTCTGTACAATATATACAATACAATATAATGCAACACAGTACAACACAACACAATAGTACAACACAACACAGTGCAATTCAGTACAACACAACACAATGCAATGCAGTACAACACAATGCGATACCGTACAACACAACACAATACAATGCAGTACAACACAACGCGATACATTACAACACAACACAACACAATGCAGTACAACACAATACAATGCAGTACAACACAATACAATGCAGTACAACACAACCTAATACAATGCGGCACAATACAACACAATGCAACGCATTTAAGTACAACCCAACACGATGCAAGGCAATACAGTACAACATAATACAATGCTATGCTATGCAGTACAACACAACATAATGCAGTGCAGTACAGGACAGTACACTACATTACGTCACAATGCGATAATTCGGTACAAAGCCATTGCAGTCCAACACAATGCAATACAACACAGTACAACACTACAACACACAACACAATACTGTGCAATGCAGTGTAACACAACATAGTTCGATACAATACCTCAGATCCTTCCCCCCCACTCCACAGCAATTTTCACTCTTCTGTAAATCTGCCGACAGCTTAAGAACTTCCTATCTGCGGGCCAGGTCGCAGTCTAGTCTTCGGTCCACCGCCGTGGTAGATATAGATAAGACAGCCTGTCACCTGTTTTGTGACTTCTTCCACACTCCCATACACTAACTGTTACGAAGGGTGCTGACTGCAAATCTGTTACTGATGAGCAAACAGCCTGTCTGGGGGCTTAAGCGTGCTATGTGCGACATCAGCGACAGCTGTGAGGATGGGTGCCCTGTTTGGCCAGGCGGTAAAGCGGTCTGATTTGTCAGAGCCAGCAGGCGTCGTTGGTTCCAGTCCCTGCTTGCGCTCGACATGAAAAAAAAAAAAAAACTTCTTCGCTGTCTATTAACGTGTGGTCGTTCTGGTGGTATCAGTGTGGTGTTAGAAAGGGTTCCCTCCCCTAGCTTTTCTGACATGGTTTTTCCCCCGTGTGCTGTATGATCTGCGTTAAGTGTGGGTGTGAAACCTTGAATTAACTAATCGTGAGGGTATTGTGTTTCTTTACAGCGTCTAACGCCAAATACTAAAATGACGACTGACTTACAAGTCTGCTAGATCTACTGACTAGAATCTACTCTGTTCGTTCTGCCATTCTTTGAGAGTGTTGGGACTTGCACGATGTCAGACATAAACACTTTACAGCAGACTCCATGAAAACCTTGTTCAGAGACGTCCCACCTGATGTGATCTTTGAATTTTTGAGGGAGATTAACATTGTTCATCTAATCTAGGATTTTACCGAAGGAAGATTTTGAACGAAGTTTCCGGTGTGGTTTGAGAAAATGTATTTTAAAGGGTTGTTTGAATGTTTCTTTTATATGCCCCCTTTTGCTTGGCTCGGCTATAAGCAACATTGTTCGTTAAACTTTGAACGGGAGATGGCCCAACCTGACTTAGTTAACCCATGTTTAGCAGGAGCGTCCACTTTCGCCGTGCAAATTTTCGCCGACAGAACGTCTGCCAAGCGAGAGAATTGAACTTTCGCCGAGGATTATATCTAGTCCGGGGGAACATAAACAAGTGGGAAGCTTTTTGGCCAAACTGAATGCATAATAGCATTTCATGAACACACATCATATAGTTGTGCACTCAACAGAGCTGATCATTACTTCCCTTTTGACAAAAAGGACACAACAAATATTATGTCATTCCATTTCAGAGGATGAAAGGACTTTTAGTTTAAACTGGTCATGTTTGCATTAGATAACACAGTAGCTCCCCCCCCCCCCTCTCTCTCTCTTTCTGTGTGTGTGTGTGTGCGTGCGTGTGTGTGTGTGTGTGTGTGTGTGTGTGTGTGTGTGTGTATGTGTGTGTGTGTGTGTGTGTGTGTGTGTGTGTATGCTTGCGTATAAATACGTATGTCTCAGAAACAGAGAGAGAGAGAGAGATGAATTTTCTCCATGTTAAAAGCTGCCCTCTCTTGGCGAAAGTCCGTTCGACGCGAGCTCACGCGGCGAGAGTCAGTGTCTCCTCTTATTAAACCTGTTGACCCTGGAGTTCCCCACGCATAAGTCGCCTTAAGTACCCATCAGTCGTCTGGTTCAAAAGCGGTTTCAAAAAACAAAGCAATTTGACGGGCGTAATTTAGAAAAAAAAAAAAAAGAAACTTTACACAAATTGGAGGGTGGAGTGGGACGATGACCTGTCAAACACTGCACTGGCACCACCAGAACGACAGCAA
>JADBJO010000088.1:292500-297500 GCA_016801955.1 Conus betulinus | reverse complement strand
GAAACACAATATACAAGAGATAACAAGCTAAGAATTTGACAAATATCTGCAAGATGGATATGTCACTAGATGTTTTATTTTAGGCAACAAACATTCAGTTCTATACACTCTTCGTACGTGATCGCACGACGAGTAACTGTTGTCAAAAACAGCTTGTGTGTGTGTGTGTGTGTGTGCGAAAGAGAGAGAGAGAGAGAGAGAGTTGTTGTTGTTGTCTTCAATTTAACGTCTTTCCAAAGGATTTGGAGAGGGGGAGCATGAGGAGGAGGTGGGTGGGTGGGTTAACTTGCAATCAAATACAAAAAAAAAAAAAAAAAAAAAAAAAAAAAAAAAAAAAAAGCATCTTTACAGTCTTTACAATACAATGAAAAAAAAAAAGTATGGAAAAGCCCACTTTAAATAACTATTTGAATCATAACACAAACTATAACAATGTCCCATAGTACTGCGTAGTAAACACTTCGCAAAATCAAACAACAAACTAAAGTTCTCAAGGATGCTGTCAAGAGAACTTTCAGAAATAGCCGGTAAAATAGGTCTTAATCTCTGGCATTCCAGAAGAATATGTTGGTTTGAAATTTGTTCACCGCACAGACATTAACATTCTTGCTGAATTTTGTTTGTGACACGCTTCAAGATGGCGGACACAGTTAGACACTGAGATCAAGGGTCTGCTACTAGATCCAGAAGCGTGGGCAGCCGTTCAACTACAACATCCATGAAAGAACAAGAAAACAGCCAAAGAGACTTGACAACGTGGAAAGCGCCACGAAGAAGAAGCTGATCCGATCAGCGCGCAAAGCTGCCCAGCGCGTACGTGAGAGGACAAGGGAGATGCCAGGGAAAATCAACACAGCTCTACACCAGACACAGTGAGCGTGATGGATGAAATGAAAATATATGATTATCGGTCTATGTAATCGTGTGTCAAGCCTGGAAAACACGATACACGAACAAAAAAAGACGATCGAAAATATGATTAAATCTAGAGTTGTCATGACAACAACAGTTTCGGACAATCAGACTCAAACAGATAATCCTACCTGTCCCACGTACGCTGAGATCGCAAAAATCGATCCCTACTGCCCCACAACACATCCTGGACGACAAAAGAAAAAACAGAAGACAGAACAAAAGAGAAAGAAAAATCTAAAGCAAAGGAGGTTGGAAAAGAACTTAAGAATAATGACGTCAACGATTCACATGACGTAAAATATCAGGAAAAAAGAAAACAGAACTCTATTAGGTCTAGATCAAGACAGGAAGAAGAGAAACAAGATTTACCTGTAGTTGCCATGCTCCACGACTCCGTGATGAAAGGTGTGCATGGATGAAGAAGACTGGGCCGCTCATATGGCTTTGAAACAAAGGTCTCCAAAGCTTATAAGACTGAAGACCTTCCTCTGATGCTTCAGAAACTTCCATCCTCTGACGAAAAGCCAGCTGACGCAGTTGTCATCCATTGCGGCCTAAATGACATTCAGAGGAAGGATCCCAAACTTGTCAGCAAGATGTTCACAGAATGTGTCGGGGACTTCGCCACTACTCACCTGAAGTTAAGGTAATTGTCAGCAAACTCGCACCGGTCAAAGATTTTGAACTCAACACGAAACGAGAGCTTTTTAATGCCTTGACAACGACAGAGCTTTTCAACATCAAAAAACATATCATTTGTCTCACACTCCAACCTGCATCCCATCCACCAGACACACACAGAGACGGCATCCACCCAACACCTAGGGGGTCAAGTCCTTGCAGCAAACGTTGGACGGCACGTCAGGGAGCTGTTCTGGGAGAAACCAAACCAAAGAAGACTGCCAGACTGCAGAAGCAGAGACACCCCAGAAACTATGAAGACTTCAGAGGTCACCAGCCCTTCTCTGGAACCAGAGGTCCCTGGTGGAACATGTTTGATATCCTTGGCCCAGAGTGGTTCTAAATCAACAACTGAGAGACATCTAGTGCAGTTTTTGAGGAAATTTTAGTTATGAACTCTGTTCCTCCCACCTTAAGCGATACTTTTCTTGTTGTTCTTTCCCTTATCGAGCATTTTCAAAGTGTATGTGTTTTTTTCTAAGTGGGCTACAAGTCTACATTAATTTTGACAGTGAATTCATTTTCCCCCATAACTATTCCCCCCCCCCCTCCTGTTTTGCTTGTCATCTTTAAGTCAGAAAGCAATTGTATTTAGCTTGCTTTCCTACACCTGCCCTGCCTGTTTTCATGACGTCATCTATGAAAGTAATGCAATGGAATGTTAGATCTGTTTCCACAAATTTGCCATATCTAATTCAACATCTGGCGAATAACATGTACCAAGCACTTATTTTACAATCACTCAACGTGAAAAAGAACAAACTGCCCACTACCAGGTTTTTATTACCCACCTGTATATGAGCAAGTTGAGGATACTTCCAAAAAAATAAGTGCAGCTATATATATTAAAGAAGGGATAGATTACAAAGTACGCCCCCCCCTGCACCAAATGCTCACGGTTACATTTGTGTGCAGCTCAAGTAAAATTTAACGAAAATCATACAATAAACATAATTTCTGCGTACTTACCTAAAGGACCCAATGAATTTAACACAGAATGGTTACATACTCTTCAAGAAAAAGAAAAAGTGGCTGATAGCAGGGGATTTTAACGCGCATTCCCCATTCTGGGATAAAGATTGTGCATCAGTTACTAGTAACCGCTTTGTTGAAAATATCGTTGATTCTTGTTTGTATATGCTTAACGATGGCTGCATCACACTAGAATTCCAGACATCTCAACACACAGAGCATCAGCAATTGATTTAACTTTGGTATCTCCTGTCCTAGCCCCAGAATGTAACTGGAATACCTATAACGATACTTTGGGAAGCGATCATCTTCCTATTATTATAACATTTAATGAAATGACAGAGTCTTATGAATCTCACGTAGACAAAATTCCAAAATATAATTATAAACTTGCTGACTGGGAGAAATTCAAAAATAGTCTGGATGCTTGTCATACTGAAAGTGTTGATACTGATAACATAGACCAATTATATTCATATTTTACTTGTGCCATTCTTAAAGCTGCTGATGTAGCAATTCCAAAGTTCCATCCAGTCAAATCAAACAAACATTCAGGAATATCTGGTGGACACCAACCTGTGATGCAGCTGTAATGATAAGAAAGCGATGTTTAAGATATATCTAAAAGACAAATCACCAGAGAATCTAATGCTAAAAGAAAAGCAAATCATTATAGCAATATGGTAATAGCGCAGGCGAAAAGGCAATACTGGTCCTCTTTCTGTACAAATGAAATTTCAAACCATACAGATCTCCAAAAAGTTTGGAAAAAGTTTCATGAAATGAAAAAAGGTGTAAATTTTGCCATCTTGTCCTATAAGACTGAAGAACAAAGAATTTCCGTCAAACTCAGAAAAGGCAGAATTATTCGCTGATATGTTTTCAGACTCCATGTGTCTAGAAGGTCTGGCCCCTAAAAATAAAACATATAGAACTGAAGAAGAAGGAAAAAAAGATGAATACAAAGATCCAGTTAGTGACAACAGTCACTTCATCAATGCCCCAATTACGTTTGATGAAGTCAAAGATGCACTTATATCTCTTCCTAATAAGAAATCATCCGTAGGATTAGATATAGTTTCTAATGATATGCTTAAACACTTGCCAGATAACTTTGTTTTATTGTTGCATAAATTGTTTCAGAAATGTTGGGTTGAGGGTGTTATGCCAGAACACTGGAGAGAGAGAGTGTGTGTGTGTGTGTGTAAAACATTCATTGGAGCGTGTGTGTGTGTGTGTTAGAGAGAGAGAGAGAGAGAGAGAGAGAGAGAGAGAGAGAGAGAGACTGTATAAACCATTCATCGAAGTGTGTGTGTGTGTGTGAGAGAGAGAGAGAGAGAGTACCAATGCGGATGATATAATGTGTTAAGGTTTGTACCATTCACATGGGGGATAATGAGGGGGATGACGATGGATAGTTGAACAATACCAATAGATACAGACAAATTCAAATATGTTAGGTCGTCATGACATGGAATCCACATCAAGGAAATACATTAAATTTCAAGGTCAGTCTGCTAAAGCACAATAACAACAGCTTTACAATCACTGGTCCACATAAAGCTTCGAACCATGAACAGAACCGGTTCAAGTAATGATGATAAACTCTGCAATTTACATCACAAGCAGACCAAGGTTTCCTTTATAACAAGAGCTTTTGATCACAAATATAAATGGTGACTTACAATGGTTAGGCCATACTTTCAGCAGGATTTCCTTTCCAACCACACTGATGTCAGAACAGTTTAAGACAGAGCTTCGTGATAGTTAGGTTTTTTTTTCTAAACGGATTTTCTTCGTAACCAGCACTGGTGTCACGTCTGTGTCTTTTCTCTGTGTGATAGTGCTGACAAGGCTGTCCATGTTCTTTGAGGCATCTTCCGAACGCTTTGTTACTGCGCTGTAAATATCACACATTCACTTCCTCTTCTTTCTTTGAGTGTCCACCTTCATCGAGTTGAAGATTCTGACACTTTTGTGTGTATGACCGTTTTTTTTTTTAATCCCGCCATTAAAGCAGCCATACTCCAGCTTCGGGGAAGGTGCATGCTATGTGTAACGTGTCATCCATACCAACGGCCAAACTGGCCTTCTCTTCCGAAAGTTGGTGATGGGATTTTACGTGTGTGCAAGATGTTGTGCGTGCGTTCACACACGGAACCTCGGTTTGTAGTCTCATTCGAAGGACTGAATGGGGAATGGAGTCAGAACTAATGTTAACTCCGAGGGAAAAATCCACCTGTACCGAAATTCGAACCCGTAACCTCCGGATCAAGAGTCCGGCGCTCTACCAACTGAGCTATTCCGGCCCCCTCCGGTGTGTCGGCTGATTCAGGGACATCCTGTGTGCTGCTACCTTGCCCGTTTACTTTGCGTCAGCCTCCTGTGGATGGCAGGTCAGGTTGTGGTGCTCCCCCTGTGTAACTGACTGT
>JADBJO010000088.1:267500-287500 GCA_016801955.1 Conus betulinus | reverse complement strand
TTTTTTGTGCGTTTGGGACATGTTGCCCTTCACGTGTCATTATACGAGAATAATGAAATACCTATCATCTCCCCCACTCAGCCTATATACGTATACGTCTGATATATTACGTCACCCCCCCCCCCCCCCCCCCCCCCCCCCCCCCACATGTGACCTCTATGTAGTTCTTCGAAGGCATTCTAGCTCTGGCCAGACTGCAATAAAACTGGCGGCGAGCGAGTCACCGCTTTTGTCTCATTATCATGGAAATGGCGGACTTGTGTACACCCTTCACTAACGACGTCGGACCCACAGCATTTTCGTTCATAGGCGTCGACCCTTCTTCTTTGTGGTTGGTCCGGCATTTCTTGCTGTTTTATTTCTTTTCACGCGCGACTTTTGTGCACGTTCCTCTGGCGTTGAAGATTGTAAAGTTGCCCCCCCCCCCCCCCACCCCACACTCACACCTACTTCCAACAATGTGTGTGTGTGTGTGTGTGGTGACGCGCGCGCGCGCACACGTGTGTATGTGTGTTGATGTGTGTGTGTGTGTGTGTGTGTGTGTGTGTGTGTGTGTGTGTGTGTGGTGACGTGTGGGGGGGGGGGGGAGGAGGGGCTTTGTGTGTGTGTGTGTGTGTGTGTGTGTGTGTGTGTGTGTGTGTGTGTGTGTGTGTGTGTAAACTGGCCTAACCTAACAGTTTAACCATCTGGTCATAAACACGGGTTGTTGTTTTTTTCGTAGATCCCCAAGTTTACGTATGTGATGTAACAGTCGTCTATAGCATTCTAAGTTTGCTAAAAATGAAGGATTTTAGTAACAAAAAGCCATGTACGAGATTCGTATTCTTTGCATGAATTATCTTCTTGAAGTTGCGCTTGAAAACTCTGTCTCTGTCTCTCTGTCTCTGTCTCTCTTTCTCTCTCTCCCCTCTGTCTCTGTCTCTCTCTCTCTCTCTCTTTCTCTGTGTGTGTGTGTGTGTGTGTGTGTGTGTGTGTGTGTGTGTGTGTGTGTGTGTGATAGGGATACAGAGAGAGAGAAAGAGAGAGAGAGAGAGGCAGAGAGAGAGGGGGGTACAAAAAAAAAATTGACTGGACAACGGAAAAGGTCACCGACTGAGTTCAGATAATAACGTTTTGAAACATACTCATTATCCCCCAAATGGATTATCGTCCGAAAACAGCATGACATTTAATTCATTTCCGCAGAGAGAAAAAAGAAAAAGAAAATAGACTACTTCACGTGTACACAGACAAGTACAATTTGTTCAACTGTCAATTAATTAGCCAATACGTTGATTTCTTTGCAGCGTTATGCCGTCAGAAACCCTTTACAATGATCTGGACGCTAAACTTTTGATGGTCCTGACAGGCTCTTGTGCATCCAGCAAAGAGATTTAGTTTATAACTGAAGTGGGGAAAGAAAGGGCAACTGGGAGGAGGGTACTCTGGAAAGCGCAGACTTCCGCAAAGGTCCAACGGATCCTCGAAAATCATTTCCTCTCCAGGGGAATAGTAGACAAAGACTGAAAGAGTGCTTCCCCCCCCCCCCCCCCCCCCCCCCCCCTGCCATCTCTATGCAATTACTGAATGTCAACGTTTATATCACTAGGAAGCTTTCGTATGACACGAAAACATGTTACTTCACAAAAATGGCGTTCAATTAGTAACACAGAAAGCTTCAGTATTGCATGGTAATATTTTACTTCATGAATTGTTGTCAGTTAGTCTGCTAATATATATATATATATATATATATATATATATATATATATATATATATATATATATATGTGGGATTAGTCAAGTGAAAACAGCAAACTTCTCAGTGCTCATGTTCAGTGTACCGTGTGGAACGATCTTGCCGCACGACTGGCGGGTCACAGTTCCCTTCGCATCCGCATGACGGATGGGGCTGGTTTTCTGGCCACATTCCGTGCTTCCAGCGACATTGGTCAATCAATGGTCTGGGATACCACAGCTGCTACAGCGCCTGCTCGTGGTCCTGGTCTTCTTTCTGGGCTTGCGGATTCGAATCTCCCCCGGACCATTTCGGTATGGACGTGTTTTTCTTGGACATAGCATTAATACAGACTCCGTATCCTGAAGTTCCTCGGGCAAGAATATAAACCGACGTTCCGTGTGATAATCAACGAACATCTCGCCACACGTAAAATTCGATCCCCATTCTTGGCGAAGAGAAGGCCAGGCGCATTCTCTGTGGAAATATCAGAGGAGGAATGAGTGAAAGAATTGTCGTGCGGCATTTCAGGACTGCGAGACCACAAACATCGTTACTCGCCATGCTGTCAGTAACACCAAGGGCTACAAGATTCCAGGTGGCACTTCAGAGCAGTACAGATGCTCCTTTTTTGTCAAGACCATCGAGGAGTGGAACCACCTGGAAGAAACAACAGTCCAGGCCAGTACTGTTGCCGCATTCACAGCAGCGGTGGGCAGTTCTGCAGCCCTCCACTAAACCCCGTGCTGTACATTAGTTAGTTAGGTTAGGTAGGTGGGGAAAGGGTGGGGGTCTGGTCCCCCCCCTTTTTTTTTTTTGTTTTTTGTTTGTTTGTTTTTTGGCTTGGCACTACCTTCTGTAGAGTCAGGGCCGGTAATGTACAGGCTTGCCTGTATGTGCAAAGCGAAAAGTAGTAGCGATCCGGCAGCTCCACACCTAGCTAGTCTCTGAGAGAAAAAGAGAAGGAAAGAGAAATGAAGAAGGGAAAAAGAAGTGGGGTTTTTCGTTGTTCGTTTTTTTTTGTTTTTTTTTGCGCTCTCCCTGTTTTCCGTCGCAATATAATCAAGTTGGTTCCAGCGACGTATGCATCCAGATCCAGATCCAGAAATGACTGAGGTTGCACTGTAAGACATAACAAAACGAATGATAACCACACCAGGCAGCTCTTCAGTCGGCTACACCAGGTAGGCAGACCTGTGCGTGCGCGAGGGCGTGGACTGAAGAGCTGACAGCCTGGTCTCAGAGCGAGGATAGGCGCTGTATATGTATTCTTAATGAATATAGACAAAGAAACAAATGAACAAATCGGTTCGGTGATAAATATAAAACAAACAAATGAATGAGCCAGAGCGGTAGCAGTTGTGAGGTGTTGGCAGACGAAAACAAAACAAATGAACAAACAGACGGGTGACTGTGAAAACATCACCTCGTTGAGGGCAGCACCAAGTCTCTCTCTCTCTCTCTCTCTCTCTCTCTCTCTCTCTCTCTCTCTCTCTGTGTGTGTGTGTGTGTGTGTGTGTGTGTGTGTGTGTGTGTGTGTGTGTGTGTGTGTGTGAGTAAAAGAAGTGACACCAGTCACACTGTCCACAGGGAACACTAGCTGACCGTTCTGCAGAGTCCGTGTGTCTAACCAGGCTCCGTCAGGTGCTTTTCTGGCACCTTGATGTCCTTCATTATATTTGGATACTATCCGTTATTTACTCAGGGGCAGATAAACTAAGCGGAGTGCCCGACGCTCTCAGTACGGCTAAGTTTGCCTACCACCAGCTTGTGGAAAAGAATAGTTATCATGCTTTGAATTCAATGTATACAGCGTGTGCATAGCTGATTATTTGTTTGATTGTGTTTTTGGTGGGTGGATGGGTGGGTGGGGGCATGTGTGTGTGTGTGTGTGTGTGTGTGTGTGTGTGTGTGTGTGTGTGTGTGTGAGAGAGAGAGAGAGAGAGAGAGAGAGAGAGAGTGCGAGCGCGCGTGAGTGTGTATGTTTTTTTTTTTTTGTTTCTTGGTTGGTTGGTTTGTTTGCAGTGCAGTGTCATCGTTTTTCCCATTCACCTTAAAGGTCCTGTATGTCGGCTGGGGCCAAAAAGGAAACAAATTAATCAAAAGGCCAGAATAAGGGCGCAGTTGAAATGTTGTCTCTGAAAACAAGCTGCAGTGTGTTTCATCCGTGATAACGAACAGTCCCTTTCATTCCAGGACTGTGGGAAGGGGAATGGAGTGGAACAAAATAAAATTCAAAGGCCAGAACCAGGGTGCATCTCAGGTGTTTTCTCGAAAACAAGCTGCAACGCATTCAGTACGTCGTAAAGAATAGTGTTTTGTATTCCTAGAATATGAGGAGGGGAGGGAAGGGAAAGGAGGAGGAAAGGAGGGGGAAGAGATCGAGAAGGGAGCAGGGAACGGAGGGGGGGGGAATAGGGGGGGGGGGGGGGGGGAGCAGGCAGGCGACCCAAGTCAGCCCACGGGGACGAATGCCAGTCATTGTGTTGTTGTTCTTCTCTCCCTTCCCACACACAATGGAGGCGCACCGCGAGCGACTTTACCCATTGATCGTCATTGATCTGCCTGAATTATTCACGACCATTGCCTTTTTCATTGAAACCCCAGACAGGCGGAGATGTGTTCCAGAGTTTAAACCCGCGCGGAACCCTGCAGCGAGCCAAGACGTGGAAGACTGGGAGAGAGCTGCGAGTTGCAGTCTCAGTGCGCCAGAAAAGCTGATACTCACTGACGTATGATATGCACAAGTTTATTAAAGAAGATACCTGGGTAAAACCGCACAAAACCAATAATCACACAAACGCCAGACAGCAAGCAGCACAAAACACTGAACAATTTTCGATAACAGAGCAAACCACTCAGGCGCGGGATGAAAACAAACACAGATGTCGAAACGCGTTAAGACACAGAAAAAAAACCGCAGGACACTAAGTAACGATGCAGGATAACAGGGAAAGAATTAGAGTGCATTTATACAAAAACAACAAAACACACACACAAACACACACACACACACACACACACACACACACACACACACACACACACACACACACACACACACACACACACACACACACACACACACGTAGGACACCAAGTATGTTGCAGGATTATAGAGGAAAGAATTAGCATGAATATATCACACAGTGATATTAAAATACAGGGATATGTTCACACAAACACACACACACACACACACACACACACACACACACACACACACACACACACACACACACACACACACACACACACACACACACACACACACACACACACACACACACACACAAAACAAAATCCATAGACAAACGTTGGACCCTAAGGCGTCTCGATAGTCACTCTGAACTGTTCCTGAATCATATAGCTTTTTACTGACTTTCAGTTGAATAAACTTCCTGATTGATGCAACAACCTCTTTTAATATTTCTGACTCTGGGGACTTGAGGGGGAGAAATATCGTACCTACCGACCCTGGGGTACGTTGATTGTGTTGGCAGGTATTATGGAAGAACTGTGGGCATGTGTTATGGAAGAACTGTAGGCATGTGTTATGGAAGAACTGTTGGCAGGTGTTATGGAAGAACTATTAGCAGGTGTTATGGAAGAACTGTGGGCATGTGTTATGGAGAAACTGTAGGCATGTGTTATGGAAGAACTGTTGGCAGGTGTGTATGGAAGAACTGTTGGCAGGTGTTATGGAAGAACTGTTGGCAGGTGTTATGGAAGAACTGTGGGCAGGTGTTATGAAAGAACCGTTGGCAGGTGTTATGGAAGAACTGTGGGCAGGTGTTATGGAAGAACTGTGGGCAGGTGTTATGGAAGAACTGTGGGCAGGTGTTATGAAAGAACTGTGGGCAGGTGCTATGGAAGAACTGTGGCAGGTGTTATGGAAGAACCTGGGCAGGCAGGAACTGTTAGGTGTGGGAAGAACTGTGGGCAGGTGTTATGGAAGAACTGTGGGCAGGTGTTATGGAAGAACTGTTGGCAGTGTTATGGAAGAACTGTGGGCTGACCAGTGCCGTTCACCCTGGGTATGTGGAAGGTTGGAGGCGTTTCCACCTAGTGAACCGGGGGACATGTTGTCTCCCTGATTGTGGGCCAGTTAAGAGTGATTGTAGACCTTTAACTATCAGGATGCTTTAAGGTCCAGCGTTTGTCCATGGGCAACAGCAGTGACCGTTGTAACATGTACAGTCCGGTGATTCAGCATCGAGGAGCAGTGAGTGTGTGTGTGCGCGCGCGTGCGCGCGCGTGTGTGTGTGTGTGTGTGTGTGTGTGTGTGTGTGTGTGTGTGTGTGTATGTGCGTGTGTGTGTATGTGCGTGCGTGTGTGTGTGTGTATGTGTGTGCGTGCGTGCGTGCGTGCGCGTGCGTGCGTGCGTGTGTGTGTGTGTGTGTGTGTGTGTGTGTGTGTGTGTGTGTGTGTGTGTGAACTTATCAACTGTTAATATCACTCAGTGATAACAACAACAACAACAACAACAACAACACCGTAGAACACGAAGTAATGATGGAAGATAACAGAGGAAAGAATTATAGTGCATGAATACAACAACAACAACAACAACAACACAACAACAACAAACCGTAGGACACACAGGTAAAGAACAAATTTTAAAAGTAATTTTCAATGCCAATCTTGCGCCGAATTCGAGAAGATAAGTGATTTGCTCGTTCGTTTTCATTGCCCCAAAGTTGGTCACCTTGTCTGAAGAAGACCCGAGAGTCGAAACGCGTCGTGTTTATTTGTCTTGTAATTTGTTTTCCATGTTAAACGGCTGATTTTATTTAAAAAACTGTTTTTAAAATTTGTTTCCATTTCCGCCAGCAGTCACCTCATCACATCACTTTGAAACTTATAAAGAACGGAATGAGAACAGCAGAGAACTCAGCATATCTATGACTCTCTCAGACGCCAAATAACAAAGCAGCACACAACAACGCCGTGGACTACACCTGCTGAGCAAAACGAAACGAAACGCCATGGCATCATCGTCGCCATCGACATGCTCACCGGTCATTTTTTTTTTTTTTTTTCTGAGTCTCAGCTTCTGTGGGTTTCATGCTCTGCTGTCATGATGTCCACGTCAATGCCCATGGTGAGTCCATTGCTAAGTCCTCGCTGTCAGAAGCTTCATTGGAGACCGTTGTTGGATGCAAGCGGTAGCGACCTCAAGAGGGGGACGGCACACTCGCATGACTGAATAGCTATTGTCGTCAGTAAGAGAGAGAGGCGTTGCGGGTGGTGTCCTGCGTATGTTGCATTCGAAAGGTACCATTGGAACCAAAGTGACTCGGCAGCAGTGCAGAGTCTTCTCTGGCGGGCTGTCTTCTGACAACTTGACCTTGATGGCTTCCAGTGGACTGTCAGTGCTGAGGCTGTAAATAGGTGAACCTGGGTATGGCTGTCTCGGGGAGGCCCAGGGGGGGGGGGGGGGGGGGGAGGGGGGGGAGGATGGGAGGGGGAAGGGGGGGGGGGGATATGGACGTGAAGGTAATACCATTAGAGCACAAATGTTCAGACGGCAAAAAAAAAAAATCAGGACAAGAGAAAACTGCTGTGAATGACAAATAATCCACAGCCAGAGAATCAGCATGTCACCTAACAACATGGCCACAAGGATCACGTGAACAGCAGCGAGGAACTCAAGACTCCAGGCAACAACTCAGAACTACCACCTCGGTCAGGCCCCAACTACACTTGTGACAGTGCAGCCTCTCACCAGGCCTCATGACTCTCAGCATCTGTCACCATCTCTGTCACCCAAACGGCTTTTGGCATCCAGAGCCAACTATTCTTGTCAGCATAATTGTAGCTCTAACCCTTACCTGTGGTAGACACTATATAGGAAAAAGGACTTTCATGTAGAAAACAAAAAACCTGAGAGGTCCTTGCAGATTATCAAAACTGTCACTGTATTGTGTTGCCCACAGCAGTAAGTTCTTAAAACAAAAAAGTGGTTGCTATGTGAAGACAAACCTAATGAGGTATGATAAGAGTGGTTCCTAGGTAGTGACAAAGCTGATGAAGTTTCACAAAAATGGTTGCTGACCGGCGACGAAACTGAAGAGATATGACCGAAACAGTTGTTATAAGGACATGGTAATACTGGTGAGGTATGGAAAAAAAAAACGACTGCTATGTGGTTGTGACAATACTGACAAAAATACTTGCTGAGTGGTCATGACAAAACTGGTGATGCTTGATAAAAGTGGTTGCTAAACGGTGACCAAACCGGTGAGGTATGGCAAAAGTGGTTGCTGCGTGCTGCCCAGCTGGCTAAAGATGACAAAAAGTGGCTGCGACGTGGTGACAAAACAGGCGAGGTATATCAAAAGAGGCGGGACAACAAAAGTGCATTACAATCACCTCACGCTCTGTCACTTGTTTCAAGCGAACGAAAGCGCACCGCCCAGGCTTTCTGAGCCGTCGGTATTTAAGACAGGAACTGTGTCAAGGGGGGAAACGCAGGCTCCACCGCGCATCTAGCATGTTCCGGACAACCATGGGTTGGTGTGTGTTAAGGAAGTTTAAACCCAGCTCTCAAAACATCGACGTGTTGCTAGTGAAACTGAGAACTGCTCGTTCCTAATTTCAGCATGTCTCGCTGTGTCCAGTCTACCGTACACGACTCAAGGCTGTTAACAAAGAGCTTTTCTTCGATAAAATACCAAACACAGGAAGAAATGAACAGACCGACGCATTGATGTGGAAGATCTGCAAAGCAATATGTCGTGTGCTAACGAAACCTTACTCGCTCTGCAGCCAACACTATTATGAGGCCTTGAAACAGACCCTTATCTTGACCAATCGGATCGCAGCTTGGCGGGAAGATTTCATGTCTGTTGCCACAATCATAGCACGTTTAGTGTAGATTTCAGTCTTTTTTCATCCTGATTTGACTAACCATTGCAAACTATCGCAGAAAAAAAAATTGACGCATTAGGAAGAGCACTGTGTTAGCACACTCTACCAGTTTTGAAAACAAAGTTTTCTTTCTCCTTCCTATTCGCAAATGCTCGAATCGGCGCAGCAAGACGATCGATACACTCCGTACTGTAAAGGTCATGACCAGAAGTACGTTTCCCCCATCGGCTGTGGTCATGGTCCTGCGCGCAGTTCAGATGAAGGTCCAGTGAAGCGTGCTTGCCACAGCTGGCATTCCGCCCACTACGGTCCCTGACTGGAGCCGCCGATACCGAGTCAACGATGCACGGGCCGATAAGCAGTCCACTACTGTGTGGAGTGCATGGTCGCTTCATGCCGTCGCTCAGAGTTGACACGCGTTGATTTTTTGTTCTTTTTTTTGTAATAGCTTTTGAGACTTCAATCGATGGACTTCAATATGTGAGTTCCCATCAACTGAATGGAAGTATGCAGATTTCAGCCAATCACATTTCCCAGCACACACACACACACACACACACACGCGCGCGCGCGCACACACACACACACACATATATATACATATACATATATACGACACAGCAGAGCTGACCACTCAGACTGTTCCGTATCTTTTGATTTCCCTTGCTTCAAGCATTGTAGGCTCAAAGATTATCCCGTACACTTTATACTGTTTGCATAATCTTTTTTTTTTTTTTTTTTTTTTTTCAAACTTTTTTTTCCTCTCCACACTTTCGTTTTGTTTTCATTTACTACCCTTCGCTGGCTGCTTTGGGGGTGCTGTTGGATTCTTTTTTGAACCCTTGGTGGTGAGAAAACCACAGTTATGGACTGTGGTGTTTCCCTGTTTGACGTAAAGAGCACAGACACAGTTATGGAGTCTCCCTGATGAGTCCGATCCAGCGAACGGAAGGCTTAGAAGTTTGCAATACCCACAGATTTGTCTTAAGGAGAAATTGCGATGGTCCCCTAATGCTGCTAGTGGAGAATTTTTACATTCATAATGTATTTGCTTAATGCTATGTTCCCATTTTCTTCACCTTCAACAACCCCCCACCCCCTCCTTTTTTTTCCGTTAAGTTCATATCTTTGCCAAGTCATTACTATAATAACGGAAGAATTGTTAGTCTGTACTTGTTTCCCCCCCACTATTTAATTGTTCGGCTATACATGCATACATACAGTCGAACTCTGATGAGAGAAACTGACAAGGCATTTTTTTTTTTCTGCTGCTTCTTCTATCCGATGTTTATTTTATCCGACGTCGAATAAGAGAAAGTTTTTGGGAAATCGTTTCTCTTATCCGAGTATTCGTTTGATTTACCGAGACCACAGAGAACAAATTACGTCAATACATGTAAAATGGTTTCGCTTATCCGAGATTTTGTTTGATTGACCAAGACCTCAGAAAAAATTACTACAATATAAATGCAAACAAGAACAACAAAAAAAAGGAGTTGTTACCTCCCTTATTTTGGTTAAGCTGAGTTTTTTTTTATTGGCCGTCTTTGATACTCCTTTTGAAATGACGTAGCTTTTCGCTGGTGCTTTGTGTGTGACGCCTTTGTCCTCTGGGAAGGGACCCTGATGTGGTAATTTCTGCCATTGTGCACATGTGTGTGTGAGAGAGAGAGAGAGAGAGATTGAGCACATGAGAGAGAGAGAGAGAGAGAGAGAGAGAGAGGAGAGAGAGAGGCCGAGTGAGAGAGAGCTGCTCTTGAACGTTTAACATACACAGGTGCTGCCTGTCGTAATATGTGTCCAATTCTGCGAAAATCAGTCTCATGCCCCCCAATTCAATTTTTAGATTTTGGCTTCGTAAAGTGTGGAATCACTTATAGACTGACTGTATTGAAATCAAAGTAAAAAGAAAATAGAATTGTGAGGGCATAAGCCTGATTTTCGTAGAAATGGGGCACATATATGGATAATACTTCACTAAGACCATTGATTCTTTATCAAGGACAGGCTGGTACAAATTACAGGACTAGTCTCCTAATGTGAAACACTTTGAAGGAAAAAAAAACAGTCCGAAGTTATTTTAACCCCTTTAATTTTGATTGTCAAGGGGTTGTTTGTTTGTTTGTTTCTCTTTGAGGAAAAAATTTAAAAAAGGTCCAAAGTTATTTTAAGCCCTTTAATTTTGATTTTCAAGGGTTTTGTTTGTTTGTTTGTTTCTCTTTGAGGAAAAAAAAATATTTGCCATGTATTACTGGTTTTTGTATTAACTCATTAATTTTATTGCTTGCTGAACAAAAAAAAGTGGTCAACATTAGAGGGCTCTCACGCACTAGAACGTACGCTCACACATTTTAGAATCTGGACAAAAGGCAGGCAGTCGTAAAAGTTTAAAAGTCACAAAGTTAATAAAATCAACAAGGAAAAAATAAGTCATGGAAATGAGAAAAAAAAAAAGACAAAAGAAACAAAGACAAAACCAAAATTAACCATATTCTTCGTCATTATTGGTATAGGAGCAGCCAGCCTTTGAACTCTCTCTCTCTCTCTCTCTCTCTCTCTCTCTCTCTCTCTCTCTTTCTCTCTCTCTCTCTCTCTCCTCCCTCCCTCCCTCTCTCTCTCTCTCTCTCTCTCTCTCTCTCATTCCGACTTTCATTAGGACAAAAAACAAGTTTGAAAAAAGACCATTCTCTGTTGTCAATGACTGACCAAGTGAATGAAACTCAAAAAAAAACAAACAAATTCAAATAACATCTGTCACCCGCTCAAAGTGACCACAAAGGTTTGACAAATAAATGTTCTCTTTGTTGGGAGTTGAACCAAGTTAATGAACCAGAAACACTTCAAATAAAACATCTGTCACCCGCTCAAAGTGACCACAAAGGTTTGACAAATAAATGTTCTCTATGTGTTGGGTGTTGAACCAAGTTAATGAAACAGAAAAAAAAATCGAATAACATCTGCCACCCGTTCAAAGTGACCACAAAGGTTGGACAAATAAATTTTTCATTGTTGGAAGTTGAACCAAAGACGGGGAAAAAGCAGATAGTGGGGCAACTAAATAAATAATCGTCGTTTGGAGAAGGGTTGCTGCGGCGTATATCTCGACATCAGTCGCCCATGATCTCAGTTCAGTGGTTTCGTTAGTGTTGAGATAATCGCCAAGGTCCAAGTTAGCATAGTTAGAGAACGCCTTTGCATTTTTACACATGAAAATCCACGATTTGGGCTCGAATCTCAGGGTGGTAGTTTTCTGTGCCACTGATCTTAAACTAATTGCTCTATAAAAACAATTGCCGTTCCCAACGAATTTATTGGTTGAGAGCAGTTTGGGGAGCTTGGGCTTTGAGGGTCGAAATGGCAAAAACTGAGGTACGGGAAAACGAAGACAATGAGACGATCTGCATGCCTATGTCACCCTGTATGACTATATCACTGCATGTCTATGTCACTCTGCATGCCTATGTCACCCTGTATGACTATCACTGCATGCCTATGTCACTCTGCATGCCTATGTCACCCTGTATGACTGTATCACTGCATGCCTATGTCACTCTGCATGCCTATGTCACCCTGTATGACTGTATCACTGCATGCCTATGTCACTCTGCATGCCTATGTCACCCTGTATGACTATATCACTGTATGCCTATGTCACTCTGCATGCCTATGTCACCCTGTATGCATATATCACTGCATGTCTATGTTACTCTGCATGCCTATGTCACCCTGTATGACTATATCACTGCATGTCTATGTTACTCTGCATGGCTATGTCACCCTGTCACCTATGTGCATGACTATATCACTGCACGCCTATGTCACTCTGCATGCCTATGTCACCCTGCATGACCATATATCACTGCACGCCTATGTCACTCTGCATGCCTATGTCACCCTGTATGACTATATCACTGCATGTTGTATGTCACTCTGCATGCCTATGTCACCCTGTATGACTATATCACTGCACGCCTATGTCACTCTGCATGCCTGTGTCACCCTGCATGACTATATCACTGCATGCCTATGCCACTCTGCATGCCTATGTCACTCTGCATGCCTATGTCAGTCTGCACGTCTGTGTCACTCTGCATGCCTATGTCACTCTGCATGCCTGTGTCACCCTGCATGACTATATCACTGCATGCCTATGTCACTCTGCATGCCTATGTCACTCTGCATGCCTATGTCAGTCTGCATGACTATATCACTGCATGCCTATGTCACTCTGCATGCCTATGTCAGTCTGCATGTGTCACTCTGCATGCCTATGTCCTATGTCACTCTGCATGCCTATGTCACTCTGCATGCCTATGTCACTCTGCACGTCTGTGTCACTCTGTATGCCTATGTCACTCTGCATGCCTATGTCACTCTGCATGCACGTCTGTGTCACTCTGCATGCCTATGTCACTCTGCATGCCTATGTCACTCTGCATGCCTATGTCACTCTGCATGCCTATGTCACTCTGCATGCCTATGTCACTCTGCATGCCTATGTCACCACCCGCATGCCTATGTCACTCTGCATGCCTATGTCACTGCCTATGTCACTCTGCATGTCGCTCTGTTTTCTGTGTCACTATCCTCCCTGTCTTTTCTGCCATTTTTTCTGCCATTTCTTCTTTTTGATTGCTCCTCTTATTGAAGAAATGGGGGATTGTGGTTTGAGTCTTTGCACCAGCCACGTGTGTGTGTGTGAAGGGCTTCTGTGAACACAGAAAGTGGATGAACGAGAGAGAGTCACTGGAAGCGCCAACCTGCAAACAGTAGGTGTTTAATGTTTGCACGCAAGCTATGACTTCTCTGCTGGTGATCACCTTTGCAGGTTCGCCAGTCATCATTGTCGTCAGACTCTGTCTCATAGGTGACTGTGTTGTTGATGATGATGTTGATGGGGCGGTGAGTGGGATGTCATCACTTGATGTCTGAAGATCGGCATCCACGTTGAAAAACAGTCTTCATCCAGAATGTTCAACTCTTTGAACAGCCTGGAGAGAAGTGGTTCTGGAGCAGCAATGTCAGCACTTGTAGTTTTACAGTCGCTGCCAGTCAATGCAGTAGGCACAAAGCCTGCCTTTTTGAAGCCGTTTGAGATGGTGGCTGGACTAACTTGATCCCATGCTCGCTTTCGCATCATCAAAAGAGTCAAGGACGCTGATTTTAAACTCATCCCTTGCCATTCCTGCATCTATGTGCGCGATCAGTTTCAAAAGGTTTGCTTTTCAGTCGTGTACTGTACTTTGATGTTTTGTATGATTCCTTGATCGAGAGGTTGCAACTTTGACGTTGCATTGGGTGGTAGAAACAAGAGCTCTGTAGCCTTCAACTGAAGTGACTTCTCATGTGTCGAACAGGTATCCTCAACCAGCAACACTTTGCGCTTTTGACAATGCGTGGTTTTATCAAAGGCTGTCAGCCAGTCTCTGAAGAGTTCTGCATTCATCCATGCTTTGGTGTTGGCTGCATACTGAGTAGGCAGGGATTTGACGCCTGCGAAACAGCGAGGTTTTTGGAGTCGTCCAATTGTCAAGAGAGGCATCGTTTCTGTGCCATCCATGTTTGTGCAAACGAGAAAGGTCAATCGTTCTTTTGACTTTTTACCGCCAAAACATTTTTCTCCTTTAAAAAAACAAGGGTTTTGTCAGGCAACAGACGCCAAAATAGACCGCTTTCGTCGGCATTAAACACGTCTTTTGGTTTGTAACGGGTGAGTGTGGGTTTCAGAACTTGCTCCACCCATGTGCCTGTGCTTAGTTCATCAACTGACTTACGCTCACCAGACATTTTCTTAAAGACAATACCATGCCTGTTTCTGAATCTATGTAGCCAACCCATCGCAGCAGCGCTAGTCTTGTATGCCTGATTTTTTAAAAATTCTGCTTTTTGCTTGAGCAGTGTGGCCACTGATGGGAACGTTATCCGACCTTTCACATCTAACCATTTAAGGAGAGCTTGGTCAGCCCCTAAGTTCTGGGCTTGGCGAACTCGTTTCTTTGTCGCATCCGTTACACTTTCAAAAGTACATTGTTTTTTATTTTTTCACTATTCTTCATAATGCTTGTCAAGGTGCACTTTGCAATCTGGTGGGCTTCTGCGATTACCTTCCTTTTTTTTGTTGGGTTTTTCTCCACCTCATGAATTATGTCCATTTTCTCTTTCAGAGACGGCGCTTTTGGTTTTCGTTTCTCCATTTTGAAAGTGACGTAGCCCGACCTGGCTGACGATAGGGAGTCACGGCCCTTTATGACCTTTGAACTCTCTATTTTTCATGACGAATGAAAATTCCGAAATTTGGCTTGGTTGCGTAGAAGCTAGAAAGTGACGCAATCAGTAAAATATGACAGCATATGGAACGTTCTTGAAAATATAGGCGCACGACGCGAAGACCGACAAGTCGAGAGGCCTTACGCTATACCGATGGACCCATGAAAAATCTATTTTAGAAAGGAAAAAAAAAAAAATGTCCTGTGACAAGTCAGCGCTATTAGGTAGATTGTAATATTGTTATAATTACAGTCAAACTCTAATAAGCGAAACCGCCAGTGAATTTTTTTTTTCGATTATTAGATGTTTTTGTTTTGATTTACCGAGACCAATGAAAAATTCTGGAATGTGACGTCGTATGTTCCGTATGTTTAGGTCATCTGACGTCGGATAAAAGAACTTGTTTTTAATGGTTTCGCTTACCCGAGTTTTCATTTGATTTACCGAGACCAACAGAAAATTCTGGAATGTGACGTCGTATGTTCCAATTCAAGTTTCGCTATCCGAGTGTGAAAAAGACAAATTAGGTTTCCCTCAGCCGAAGGTTTCCTTATCAGAGTTTTCCTTATCCAATGTAGAATTAGTCATACAAAGAACAGTTTCAGCCGGGAAAAAAATAGTTTTTCCTTATCAGAAGTTTTTTCCCTTAGGCGAGTTTATCTTAAATATCATCGTTCTGTATGTTGTTTGTTTGTTTGTTTGTTTATTTTCATTGTTTATGAATGAAAGCGGCGGAGATGAAAAACAGTCTACTTTTTAATGCAGCTTTCTGAGTAAAATATACCTCAACTTCAATACAAAAAAGGTAAATGTTGTCTTTAAGGGCTGAAGAGAAAGAAAATTTTTTCCAAATATGTTCAGTCACTATTTCAGTCACTAACCTGTAATACAGTTCAGGCTGGTAGGTAAAAACAAACAAAAAAAAAAACGTGGAAATTTTCACTTCCTTTTGCAAGTAGTGGCACCTATCGCAAAAGCGATTGTCCTCGAACGCTGATATTTTCCCAAATGACCCGAATTTGAACGTTATTTTGGCTCCTCGATGAGCGTAATAGGATAGAACAGTAGTCCCTAGGTAACTACCAACGGATGAAACAGGGCAGAACGGTTCAAGGTTGATAGATGCCAAACTGCCGGTGCCTAAGTAGCAGGCAAAACTTCCTTGTAGAACCAGGTGACAACAGCATTATCTTCACAGTACCTCCTCACCTTGAACTCATTCAAGACCAACCTTTTTTTGTCTGGCTCGTTTTCTGGACCTTAGCCCCCGCCACCCCTGACCTTCCCGTTCTTATCCCGACTCGCCAGGTCCCCCTTCCGCCTTCTCCACACCCCTTTTTCCCACCCCCTTGCTGTGGTAGTACTCCCACACCGCTTATTTTGCCTTCCCCACCCCCTTCCCACCATTCCCAGTCCAATCCACCCAGTAACAGCCCTAGAACCGGCAATCCACAGGAAGTATTCAGTGCCATGCCACATCACGCAACCACCCAGAGAAAGCAGTGCTCTGTTGCAGACTCGCTTGGAGTGGTGTTCAGTTGTGCCTGTTCTAATCCAACACCCGCAGGACCCAACCTGTGTACCATTCCCCTGATGACGACAATAATTCCCTAGTCGCGGGGTCAGCATGATTAGGAATCCCTGGAGACGGCATCGCTATAATGGTAGTCTCCATGATCTTCCCGATACCGACACCTTTGACACAAACTGGCTAAACTGGCTAAGAGAATGGACATGAAGAGGGAATCAAAACTGAGGTCACCGTGAATATTAACCCTGGTGATATTCTACATTTTCAAAAAGTGAGATTTCAGGCCACTTCGTCTACCAAACACAGGACATCTCTATTTTCTGCTGCTTGGAAAAAAAAATCATGTTTGAATAGAATGTTTAAAAAAAAAAAAAAAAAAAAACTATGCCTCCTTGAGCTGTTGCTCTAGAAAACATTCTCTTGTTTGTATTAAAGATACAGGGGGTTTGAAATTGAAAAAAAAAGCTAAATTGAAAAACTAGATGGATTCAGTTTGGTTTTTGTGTTTCATTTCTGTCGCTTTCAGTTATATGTACTGATATACTTACTAATAGAGACAGACAGAGGGACAGACAGCTACAGCAGAAAGATTTGTGAAAAAGTTGTTGATATGTCGTGACAAATGTGGTAAGATGTGATAAAAGTGGTTGCTAAGCGGTGACCAACTGGTCAGGTATGACGCAAGTGGTTGCTATATGGTTATCACAAAACTTGTGAGGTGTGACAACAATGATTGCTACGTGATTGTAACAATACTGACGATAATGTTTGCTATGTGATTGTGACAATACTGACAAAAATGATTGCTATGTGATTGTGACAGTACTGACGATAATGTTTGCTATGTGATTGTGACAATATTGGCGATAATGTTTGCTGCGTGATTGTAACAATACTGACGATAATGTTTGCTATGTGATTGTGACAATGCTGACGATAATGTATGCTATGTGATTGTGACAATACTGACGATAATGTTTGCTATGTGATTGTGACAATGCTGACGATAATGTTTGCTACGTGATTGTGACAATACTGACGATAATGTTTGCTATGTGATTGTGACAATACTGACGATAATGTATGCTATGTGATTGTGACAATACTGACGATAATGTTTGCTACGTGATTGTGACAATGCTGACGATGTTTGCTATGTTATTTGACAGTACTGACGATAATGTTTGCTATGTGACTGTGGCAATACTGACAAAAATGATTGCTATGTTATTGTGACAGTGCTGACCATGTTTGCTATGTGATTGTGACAATACTGACAAAAAATGATTGCTGTGTGATTGTGACAATACTGACAATAATGTTTGCTATGTGGTTGTAACGAAACTTGTGAGGAATGACGAAAGTGGCTGTTGCTTGGTGACCAGGGAGGTATATAACAATAGTGGCTGCTATATGGTGACCAGGGATGCATAACAAAAGTGGTTCTGTGTGGTGACCAAAGAGGTGAGGTATGACAAAAGTGGTTGCTATATGGTGACTAGGGAGGTATGACAAAAGCGGTTGCTATATGGTGACCAGGGAGGCATAACAAAAGCGGTTCCTGTGTGGTGACCAAAGAGGTGAGGTATGACAAAAGTGGTTGCTATATGGTGACTAGGGAGGTATGACAAAAGTGTTGCTATATGGTGACCAGGGAGGTATGACAATAGTGGTTGCTATATGATGACCAGGGAGGTATGACAAAAGTGGTTGCTATATGATGACCAGGGAGGTATGGCAAAAGCGGTTGCTATATGGTGACCAAAGAGATGAGGTGTGGCGAAAAGTAGCAGGTATGTGGAGACAAAACAGACGAGGTATTTGAAAAGAGGTAGGAATAGCTAAAGAGAGCACAATGATCGTCCCACGCTCTGTCACTAGTTTCAAGCGAGTGAATGCGTATCGCACACACATTCTGAGCGGTCTTTAATGAGCCAGGGACAGTAGGTGTAGGGACACACTGGTTTCACCGTGCATCCAGTGTGTTCAGGTCAGCCACAGGTTGGAGAGTGTTGAGAAAATTTGCTTCCTTCTCTCAAAACGTAAGACATTTTGTTGTGAAATCGAAAACTGCTTGTGTTTAATTTCAGCATGTTGGCGGGGGTGGAAGGGGGGGGGGGGGGGGGGGGGGGGGGGGGTTACTTTGTCAGTAACTTGCACAGCTTAAAGGCAACAAAAAGAAACCTTTCCTTCAATAATTACCATACAGTTCAAGAATGATGGGATGGACAGACGTGCTGTTTTGGACGGTCTGCAAAGCAGTATGTCTTCCGCTAGCAAAACCCACAGTCGCTCTGCATTGTCAGCCAGCTGGAACAGACCCTGAAGTCAGACCAATCAGGTCACAGCTTTGTGTGACGACTGAATGCCTGCTACCACAATCATGGCACGTTCAATGCAGATTTCAGTCTTCTTTTCATAGTTGACCAACCACTGCAAACAATCACACGCACACAGAAAAATGACCTTAGAAAGGACACCGTCCGATGACAACATCTCACGAACGGGCCTGTTTTGATAGCGACAATCTCTTTCTTCTTTCAACTCGCGTATGCTCGACACGCCCAAAGAAGACGACGATCAATACACCCCATACTGTGAAGGTCAGGACTTGAAGTACGTTTCGTCAACGCCAGTCCAAAAGGCCCGTCCCAGTATGCGGAAAAGGCCCAGTGAAGCGTGTTTGATACAGCTGGCAGTTTCTTCTTACTACGGTCCCTGATTCAGTGGCCGTTATTGATTGAAAGATGGACGGGCCACCAAACAGTTCCCTTTTGTGTTGAGTGGACAGTCGCTTAACACTATTGCTGTCAGTCAAACTGGATACGAGCAGATTTTTCTTTTTTTTTTTATCTTTGGGGACTTGAATCAAAGTACTTCAATGGAGAATTTTCATGGCTATTCCTACCCATGGAATGGAAAAAAATCACAGATAGTGGCAAGTCATGTAACCCAGCGCATAAATCACTGTTTATCCATTAAAGCAACGGACATGGGAAAGAGTCTCGATTCTAAATCAACTCGTTTCCCTTTAACAAACACTTCCTTTTCGATACAAACGAGATGAATGTTGTCTTTAAGGGCTACAGTCTTCCGATCGGTAGGGAAACCCGTCGCAATTTTCACTCCCCTCTGCAGACAGTGGGGACTTTCGCAAACAGTAATTGTCCTCAACAGGCAAGTCTTAATACTGAAAGCGTACCGAATAATTGGTATATGATCGTGATTTAGGGGCCTCCTCGACAGGTGTAATGAGGTAGAATGGTAGTTCACAGGTAATTGTCGACGGGTGAAACAGGGCAGAACGGTCGTTTCAAGGATAATAGATGCCAAAGCACAGGTGCCTAGGTAGCAGGCAAAACATTCTTTGTAGAACCAGATGACAACAGCATTATTTTCGAAGTATCCCACTTTTAACTCATTCAAGACCAACCTCTTCGTCAGTCTCGTTTTCTCAGACTTACTCCTACCCCCATTCCTGACCTTTTCCGTCCTTATCCTAACTCTCGCCATTTTTTTTCTGTTTGGCCCCCTTTACCACCCTTTCCCCACCCACTTGCCGTGGTATTGCTCCCATTTCGCTCATCCACACTGTGTACATTCGGTAGCAGC
>JADBJO010000088.1:262500-265000 GCA_016801955.1 Conus betulinus | reverse complement strand
GCTCAAGAGCGAGCAAAGGCCATCGACAACACTCCGCCATCGCACACGGTTCTGGGCAACTCGCTGAATGCCTGTCCAGTTGGTCCCCTGCCTCTTTCTCTCTGTCTCAGTGTCTCGCCTCCAGCTGCTGCGAGGTCGGGCTCTCTTGCTTTCCCCCAGCGGGTTCCATGACAGGGTTTGGCGTGTGGTGCTGGATGCTGGCTTCCTGAGAATGTGTCCAATCCAGCCCCACTTCCACCACAGAGTCTGCGTAGCCACTGGTTCCTGTCCTGCTTGCTTCCATAGATCGTCATTGTTGATCTTCTTTGGCCATCTGATTTTGAAGATGCGCCCCAGACAGGTGTTGATGAAGGTCTGAATTTTTTTTGCTGTATTGCCTTGGTCATTCTCCAAGTCTCGCAGCCGTAGAGCAGAACCGTCAGCAGTCGGTTCTGTTTTGCTGCTTTCTTGAACGATGATAACTTTTCCCCCCAGGAAACAGAGAAGTCAAATTTCTTTCCTGAGGAAAACCAGTCGCCAACCTTCTTAAAAAGAGTAATAACTGGAGAATCAGAATTATCCTTGAACAAACATATAACAGTTGTTGTCCCTGTTTTCCGACGAGAAAATGGGTTACCCTTCTTGAAGAGAGCAATGATATGTAAGTGACTTCCCGAGAAATGGAAAGTATTATTACTGTTTTAGTAGAAGAAGAAAAATTGTTTACTACGGAAAGCAGGGGGGGGAGGGGGGGGGGGGGGGGGGGGGGGGGGGGGGGGGGGGGGGGGGTATACATTTCACAGTCATAATAACTGTTTTTCGTGGTTTCATTGGTTTCAAAAACGGTTCCATTAACTGTTTTTCGTGGTTTCATTAGGAAAACGGTTACCAGTTACGACAGTTACGACAGATAATCATTATCTTTTGACCCTTGAAAACAATTGTCCTTGCAGACGTCGAAGAAATCAGGGAAACTGAATTGCTTTTTTTTTTCACAGGAAAACGATTTTTTTTCCCTTTCAGTAAACCAAGAGATTTTACGAGTTTTGTTTTTCCTTTCAGTATATACCAAGAGATTTTTCTGCGCTTTTTATTTACTTTTTCTTGGAAGATGATAACTATCTTCACGGGGAAAGTAGAGAGAGAAAGAAAGAAAACAGTTTGTGGATTTCTGATAGTAATATGCTCCCGTATACAACAGTTCATGGTAGTGCCTGACTAGGGCCCGACCTGCGTGTAGACTATGGAACAGTGTATTAGATTTGGTCCCTTTTTTTTTTTATTAAACCAGCTATGTTCGGATCAAATTCTAGTTATTTACAAAATAGTTACCTGACAATCTTCATTTATCTGATTTCTATACGCATGAAACACACTAAAACAAAAATGTAAATGAAAATAAAAACAGCAAACAGGGAAAAGATGAGAGTTCATAAGTTCAAAATAAAAAAAAGGGGGGGGTGATGGGTGAGGGAGGGGGGGGCGGGAAGTTCGAACATGCATTTTAACATGAAACATGAATGAAAACTTATGGATGATAACAAAACTAAATAAGCGAACAAAATGTCACACAAACACAAAACGTGTATGCGCACACACGCACGCACATACACACGCACGGACACACACACACACACACTATGGGGCATTGTATCCAAGTGCCTGGTGGTTTCATACGTTTATCTCTTGAGGGAGTGTCTGGAAGCAGCAAAACGTGGATTTCATGGCAGGCTTTCGAAAAACAAACAGGATGCAAAGCATAAATACGTACTCCCAGTTTATCTTGAATACCAGTACTTTCTGAGATATGCCACACAAAAAAAAGGAAACCGTTTTGAGCCGTTACAGCCGTTAGTAACGGCTATTCTGGTAAACTAAAACATCGGGCACCATCCATGACCCATAATGAACATACGTACAAATTTTCAGAAAGATCGGCCCAGAAGTGTTTTTGTCTGGAGCGAGTGGAACACATTTTGACCACGGACAGACACACAGACACACAGACAGCATTTCTTCGTTCCCATTGTAAAGTACTCTCTGTTCTATAAGAACTGGAAGTGCAGTTATAAGAGTCTTGTTCCTGCGCTCACCTGCTCAAAGAAAACCGTGCAGCATGCTGGGAAATCAACAGAGAACAGAGAACTCGGGAAGATTTGTTACCTGCAGGATAGTAGCTGAGTGAGGCAGAGAGAAGGAGGGAGAGAGAGAGAGAGAGAGAGAGAGAGAGAGAGAGAGAGAGAGAGAGAGAGAGAGAGAGAGAGAGAGAAAAGACTGGTGGACGGGGCCGTCGAGACACAGCAGGTGTCTTGCCAACTTGTAACTTCAAGGCCACGGCTGTCCCATAAAGAAGAAAAAAAAACTTGGGAACTTTTTTTTTTTTAATCCATGGACAGAATAGGGCGATGGTCTTTTTGTTGAGAGGGACACGGGTACAGCTTTTGTGTGTGTGTGTGTGTGTGTGTGTGTGTGTGTGTGTGTGTGTGTGTTGTGTTGTGTTGTGTTTTGTTGTGTGTGTGTG
>JADBJO010000088.1:247500-260000 GCA_016801955.1 Conus betulinus | reverse complement strand
TTTTATGATTGGCGACAGGACCAGTCAACACCATTGGTCACGAACGTGATCCCCGCTGCTTTTACGACCTTCCTTTTAACGCCTTCTACGCCCTTCGTACAACCCAGCACCCCACCCACCCCACCCCCGATGAAGATCTTCAATCAGCTGTCTCTCCCCCAGGGTGTACCTGTCCTGCTCAGCCGAGCAGAACACTGCCGTCGCTATCGGTCTAGGGAAAAGTCAAGTTGCTCAAGCTTGTCTGGCCCTTAAGAAAGTAATCGATCAAGGCAAGGGTTTTTTGTAGAGTCGATCCGTCACCGAGCACAAAAAAAGGCTGGGTTTCTTAACACACCTTTCTACCAGGACAGTGTTTTCGTCTTCAGGGATTTCTGTCCATGATGATTCTAAATATTCGGGATATATCCCGCTAAACAACAAGTTTAAGGGCTCTGTCAGCTTGACAATGAAAGGGGATAAAAGGTTACAGCTAATCTTGTTTTCAGGACATGAAGGAAACCCCATGTTATACGACGACTGGCTAGCTCCTCTGGCTTCCAACAAAAACAAAAAAAACAACAACAACAACAACAACAACAACAACAAAACAAGAGAGAGAGAGAGAAGAGAGAGAGAGAGATTAAAAGGGCACATATTCTAGTATGGGTTCTAGCACACACGCCTTGCAATTGTGTGTGTGTGTGTGTGTGTGTGTGTGTGTGTGTGTGTGTGTGTGTGTGTGTGTGTGTGTGTGACGCACATACACACACGAACCTGACGTCTTTCCTCCGCACACAACTGCATCCACTCCATACACATAAGGCGCAAACAAAGGTCAATTTTGATTCATCCCCTCCTTAATCTTTTAAAATCCCATGGGGGTTCTTTACTCTGGCATCAATCAAAGCTTACATATATTTTCATAATCTGTCTTTCAGCTGGTGCAACCAATCAAGCACGCGTCTTTTGCACTCAATATTAATGTTGCAGGTTTACTCACTGCAAGTGTCCACACACACTCTCTGTGGTGTCCGGAACTGGCTTCCTCTCTGTGCGGGGATCCCATACTGCCCACTACTTATCACATCTACTGGTCTGCGACAAACTTTTGCCCAACATGGATCTTCCCGCGGATCGGAGCTTGGCCCGGGAACGCGCGCAGCCCCCGGCCATCCACCTTAGTGCCCGATCTCCAGTCTCTTCTTTCCTCTACCGCACGGAGAGTCGGCCCAGCTATAACAAACCAGATAAACACGAGTTCAAAACACTGCCAGCCAGTTAGCAGTCATATTACACTTTAACATTTTTGAACTCTTCAATTTTTCAAACATAGCTTCGGTTCCAACAATAAACCGTTGAAAACAAAATGGAGAATCATCTAGATTCTCACATATAAAACTAGATACCTACGGCTTGAGTACCGGTCAATCAACTACAATTCACATACTTCTGTATGTGTTAGGCCTCTGCCTTTATCAATGGGCACAGTCCGCCTCTTCTTCATCTAAATCATCTGTTCCATTCTCAGAGTGCGCACCGATACAGGTCAACGCCTGTTTATATTCAAATCGCGTGAACAGTGTTAAAAATTTCACTCAAACCCTGGGCCACGTTCAGTCAATACGCTCCCTTGTGTCACACGACTAACCTATAGTGTAACGCACGAATCAATAATCTTTTTGTTAATCTGTACTGTCTCATGTAATCGCGTAGCATACGAAATATCGCTCCGCGTTACATGACAAACAAGTTTAAGTGCTCTGTCCACTTGACAATGACGGGAGATAAAAAGTTGCAGCTAATCTTGTTTTCAGGGCATGAAGGAAGAAACTCCGTGTTATATGACGACTGGCTAGCTCCTCTGGCTTCCAATAAAAAAAAAAAGAGAAAAAAATTAAAAGAGCACATATTTTAGTATGGGTTCTAGCACACCCGCTCTGCAATTGTGTGTGTGTGTGTGTGTGTGTGTGTGTGTGTGTGTGTGTGTGCGCCTGTGCGTGCGTGTGTGTGTGTTGCTGTATGATGATCCCTCCCAGTGGCATTCCTCCCGCGTCGCTCTTCCCCCCTCACCCGCCTCCCCCCCCTCAAACAAGACCCCATTTACGTCCAGCCACGATCCCTGCGTCAGCAGTCCATAGGAGCTACTCGCATTTCGGGCGTCAGGAGGCAACCCGAAAGAATGGAAACTGCACTACCGCCCACAGATTTCAGTGGCGTTCAATGGTACCAGTTCTTACCCAACACACGCTGGACGCCACTGCCTGACCACGCTTTGTCACAGTCAGCATGAGCGAGTGTCTCTCTCGGCTGGGTGCTACACAGAATAACAATGACGAAGGGGCCAGCCAGTGGACAGCATTCATGGCTGAACAAAATCCTGAAATATCGTCTCTTTGACCTCCAGCCCTTCAAGACAACATTGGGCTTGTTCCTATCGAAGATCTTATGGTCTTTAAACAGGGAAAAAAAAACCAGCTTAATACAATCCAGACAGTGGAAACTTCCACTTTGCCTCCCCTCCTCCTCCATCTCTATTATGTGTAAATATGTTTGTGAATGTTATTCTGTGTGATGTTCAATTCTCTTTTCTTCCTTCCGGCTGGGCGAAGAAGGCTCTGCTGTCACCTGTTGCATGTTTGTGGTGCTGCTAACGGGGACCCGCGGTCACTAACGAGTGACAAAATGTTGAATCAGCTGAGAAACTCGTGCGTCTTTTTCCATGTCAAAACAACGAAGAAATGTGTTTTTTAAGGAAGGAAATGTATGAAAGCAAGTTCAATTCTAAATTTCTATTTACGTTGCAATGTTTTCTCATTTTTCCATAGATTTTTGAAACAGAAAAAGACGCACCAATCGGTTCTAACCTAAATCCTGATTAAGTTGACGTCAGAGTTGCGCAGTTTGTAGACATCAGAGACGGCGGTTGACTTGTTCTTTCCGCACGCACGGTTCGGTTTTCCGCCTGTTTGCGAGTGAATCCGTTTTTGCGACATACATGTTCCTTGCGTGATTTACCTGAGACATACATGTTCCTTGCGTGATTTACCTGAGACATACATGTTCCTTGTGTGATTTACCTGAGACATGCATGCTCCTTGTGTGATTTACCTGAGACGTACATGTTCCTTGTGTGATTTACCTGAAACATACATGTTCCTTGTGTGATTTACCTGAACATACATGTTCCTTGTGTGTGGTTTACCTGTGACATGCATGCTCCTTGTGTGATTTACCTGAGACGTACATGTTCCTTGCGTGATTTACCTGAGACATACATGTTCCTTGTGTGATTGACCTGAGACATGCATGCTGCTTGTGTGATTTACCTGAGACGTACATGTTCCTTGCGTGATTTACCTGAGACATGCATGTTCCTTGTGTGATTGACCTGAGACATACATGTTCCTTATACATGTTCCTTGTGTGATTTTCCTGAGACATACATATTCCTTGTGTGATTTTCCTGAGACATACATGTTCTTTGTGTGATTTTCCAGAGACATACATGTTTCTTCTGTAATATTCCTGATACATACATGTTCCTTCTGTAATTTTCCTGATACATACATGTTCCTTCTGTAATTTTCCTGAGACAGATATGTTCCTTCTGTTTTTCCTGAGACACACATGTTCCTTCTGTAATTTTTCCTGAGACATACAATTTCTTTCTGTAATTTACCTGAGACATACATGTTCCTTATACATGTTCCTGGTGTGACTTTCCAGAGACATACATGTTCTTTGTGTGACTTTCCTGAGACATGCATGTTCCTTCTGTAATTTCCCTAAGACATACATGTTCTTTCTGTAATTTTCCTGAGACACACATGTTCCTTATACATGTTCCTTGTGTGACTTTCCTAAGTCAGTCATGTAATTTTCCAGAGAAATAATTGTTCTTTCTGTAATTTTCCTGAGACATACATGTTCTTTCTGTAATTTTCCTGAGAAATAATTGTTCTTTCTGTAATTTTCCTGAGATATACATGTTCTTTCTGTAATTTTCCTGAGAAACAATTGTTCTTTCTGTAATTTTCCCGAGGCATGCATGTTCCTAGTGCGATTTTCCTGAGACATACATGTTCCTTCTGTAATTTTCCTGAGACATACAAGCTCTCCCTGTAACTTTCCTGAGACAGACATACTACTTCTGTCATTTTCGTGAGACAAACATGTTCCTCCTGTAATTGTCCCGTCTTGTACAACTGTTCTCCCGTCTTGTTAGTTATGTTCATCTACTGATTGATATATCTTTCCGTCTTCTACGCCAGTCTAGGAAATTAAACACAGCACACATTACTTTCTCCTGTCATAGTAGTATACCCATCTGTTGTTTAAAAAAAAAAAAAAAAAAAAAAAAAACTTCTACGTCACATCCGCCACGGCCGGAACAAAACACATGTGTTCAAAATGCATTGTGAATACTGTTTTTATGAACTGCCTTCCCAGAAGTATACAAGAGACACAAGTAAGCAATCTAAAATGTTATTTTTGATACGTACTGTCAAAAGGCTGCGGACCTTTGTATGCTGAAGAGCCAGAGATCTGTTTTCAAGACAGCGTTGTTGCATTGAATTCGGAGGGGGAGGGGGGGGGGGGGGGGGGGGGAATCCTTGTCATAGATCCACAATGACTGTCGCTACAACGACAGTTTCCGAGTTCGCAGTATTGCATGCACAGCTAGGGGGGAGGTGGGAGGGGGGAGAGGAGACACGGCGCAGTTTGGCTTTGTGGACAAAATGACAGATAGGGGACCCAGCCGACGAAGTGTAAGACGTTGAAGACATCCCAGACGATGAAAGACTTGCTTGACAGTTGAATTGAAAATAAATTGCAGACAAGATATCTATGTCATCCAGTAATAACAAATTGGGGTTTGTTTTTTTTTTTTTTTTGGTCTGTAACATTACATTGGATAATCATTATATATCACAACAATTAACAGGTAAACATTTCATATTGATTTCAATTTTTTTCATTTCATTTTCTTGGATATATTAAAGACTGAAAACAGCCAAAGTAAATAGTTGTATAGTTTTTGTGTTCTTTAATACATAGAGTTTAAACCTTAGTCTAGCACTTTGTGTTCTTTAATACATAGAGTTTAAACCTTAGTCTAGCACATTTTATACAGACAGGAACGACTGGTAAAAATAGCAGCGTGAAAAAGATATTCCAGCACCGCTAGCACTCGGTTCTTGAAATAAAAACCTGAAATTAATTCAGGAAAGTTATCAAAAAGTGAGGCAGCCCACATGGACAGCAGTGATGGCTTTCGCAGGCTTACTTTGGTTTATCTCCTTATGACGTTCCTGAATGTCTCAGCGTTTTGTTTGTGTATGCACGCATCGTGTTTAAACTCTGTGCATGTCGCACGTGCGTTTTAGTCAGAGACATTATTCTAATCTCTCTCTCTCTCTCTCTCTCTCTCTCTCTCTCTGATGTCAGGTTTAGGGTCTCTCCCCACCACCCAGCTACCCCACCTCTACCTCCTCACTCATGCATGCCCTGCGACCCCACCCCCATCCCTCTCACCGTCTTTCCTCCAATCTTTGCTGACCCCTTTCTTCCACGCCTCCGTACTGGAGTCGTTAGCGCACAACGCCCTTTAAAATAAAACCACACACACACACACACACAAACACACAACAAACAAACAAATACCCTGAACGTTGGACGGCGAGCGCCGTGTGAAACACCTCATTATCATGACTGTTATTATGGCTAGGCCACCCTTTTCAGTTACCATGGCGGCAAGTGCAAGACCCAACCAACGACCTTGACAGTGGGCGGCAGGTTAATCCGTCCCATAGCGTTCAACGTGTGTAAGTGAAAATCTCTTGCTAGCGTCAGGCCACACACACACACACACACACACACAGAGTAATCAACGAATTTAACGTCAACAAAAAACAACCTCACTGGGAAAATAAAACCTACAGCGACGAAATGAATATATAAAATTAAAGGAATTAAGAAAAAAAAAACGGGGGGGAGGGGGGGGGGGGGGGGGGGGGGGGGAGGGGGGGGTGGGGGGGGAAGGGGGGGGGGGGGGGGGGGGGGGGGGGTGGGGGGGGGGTAGGATAAACATTCTACGGAAGCAAACACAAGAGCGACATCACATGAAATTGTTTCTTTTCTTTTCTTTTTTTTTTTTTTTTTCCTTTTTTTTTCTTCTCATTTCTTATGCAGCGCCCGGCGATCGAAGCGGCAATAAAGTCCGTGATTGAGTACACGAAACTCGATACTAACTGGAGGGGGCTACACGCCTGCATTATGAATAGCCTCCAAAATGCTTGCTTTGTTTTGCTGGAGGAGAGAGAGGGACACTCAGACAGTTTCCTGTACATTTCCACAAAGATATTGCTCCGAGGTATTCCACCTGATATAATTTTTCAATTTTTCTCTCTCTCTCACACACACACGCACACACGCTCGCGCGCGCGCGCGCGCACACACACACACACACACACACACACATACACACTACACACGCGCGCGCGCGCACACACACACACACACACACACACACACATCTGCCGCACCCTGTCACCTACCCCCTGCACCCTCCCAGTTCCATCCCCATCCATCACCCCCACCTTCCAATCCTCCTCCAATCCCTAGACGTCTGCCTCGCGGTTCTCTAAACAGATTTCAGGCCGTCTCTATGACACGTAGGCTTCCTCCACATGCATACTCACGTTTTATTGATCTCAGTTTGTCTCACTCGACCCACACAGCAAAATGGGACGCCGATGGAGATTTCAGCGGGTCAAAGAAGTGGAGGGGGTGAGGGGAAGGGAGGTGGACGGGCTGGAGAGAGGGAAGGGGCGGGTGGAGGGAGGAGGAATGTGTGTGTGTGTGTGTGTGTGTGTGTGTGTGTGAGCATGTGTTCGGAAGTACTTGTGGGTACTGACACAAACTGCCTATAACTACAGGGACGGCGGAAGTCCACACGGCTCTTTTTTGTTTCCATTGGCTCTCTGTCGCGACCTGCTATATACAAACTGGAGATGCATGTTTTATGGCACTGAGAATAGGTCAATAGCTGATTTTTGTTTTCACACACACTGGAGACTCACATCTATGGCACTGAGAAGAGGTCAACACCTGATTTTTTTTCTTGCTTGACTTCTAGTGCACTAGGTGTTTTACTGAATTGAAATCAGGATTTTTTTTGGTCGTAAATATGGTCTTGTAGGACGAAGGTTATTCCCTGCAATTAAAGATCGGACACAGTAGATTTGTCATCCAGCCTTAAGGATGTTATTAAAGATCAGCCACAGTAGGTTGTTTATCCCATCCTTAAGGGTGTTAATGAAAGATCAGATGCTGCAGTAGGTTGTTTATCCCATCCTTAAGGGTGTTAATGAAAGATCGGACACAGTAGATTGTCTATCCCATCCTTAAGGGTGTTAATGAAAGATCAGACACAGTAGGTTGTCTATCCCATCCTTAAGGGTGTTAATGAAAGATCGGACACAGTAGGTTGTTTATCCCATCCTTAAGGGTGTTAATGAAAGATCGGACACAGTAGGTTGTTTATCCCATCCTTAAGGGTGTTAATGAAAGATCGGACACAGTAGATTGTCTATCCCATCCTTAAGGGATGTTAATGAAAGATCGGACACAGTAGGTTGTTTTATCCCATCCTTATGGGTGTTATGAAAGATCAGACACAGTAGGTTGTTTATCCCATCCTTAAGGGTGTAAATGAAAGATCAGACACAGTAGGTTGTTTATCCCATCCTTAAGGGTGTTAATGAAAGATCAGACACAGTAGATTGTTTATCCCCATCCTTAAGGGTGTTAATGAAAGATCGGACACAGTAGATTGTCTATCCCATCCTTAGGGGTGTTAATGAAAGATCGGACACAGTAGGTTGTTTATCCCATCCTTAAGGGTGTTAATGAAAGATCAGACACAGTAGGTTGTTTATCCCATCCTTAAGGGTGTTAATGAAAGATCGAAAGACACACAGTAGATTGTCTATCCCATCCTTAGGATGTTAATGAAAGATCAGACACAGTAGATTGCTTAAAGATCAGCCACAGAACATTGGTCATCCCATCCTCAAGGACGACAAGCAACGATCAGCCACAGAAGACTTTGGGGGGGGGGGGAGGGAGGGAGGATGATCCTCCAACCTCCTTTTTTACCATCTTTTTTTTTTGCTTTTTTCTTTTTTTTTTCTACAGTGGAGCCTCCATCCTCCTATTTTTTCCCCACTGTCTTTTTTTCTTCTGAAATTGTCTCGTACTCACCATGCACTGTGTGTGTGTGTGTGTGTGTGTGTGTGTGTGTGTGTGTGTTTTAACAGATAGACATTCCCTTGCTGATCTCAGTGTTTTAACGTTTGATGCATAGAGACACAGATGATTATTTATACCGTCCTTAAGGATGTCGTTCAAAATTACACGCTGTGGGTTGTTTCTCCTGTCCACAATGTCTTCGATTAAAATTCAGACACAGGAGATTGTTCATTTCATCCAAAAAAAATCTATTAAAGATCAGACACACTACATTGTTATGTGAAAACACAACATCACATGAACTAGCATACGTCCCCGGCATGATCTGGTTTAATCCGCCTTAACTGTGTCGATAATTTAGTTACCATGTCATGAACTACTTTTTATATCCTATATATTGTTGTGTTTATATCTGAAGACGGCTCTGCTGTTAGAATGGTCCTGGGCTGAATGGCTAAAGCGTTCAGTTGAGAATCTGGCAGTTGTGAGTTCGAACCAGTCGTGGGGTGGTACATTTCTAGGCTTGATCACACCCTCTCTTCACCCAGCAGTGAGTGAGGTACCTGATTCAGTTCAGGTGAGGTTAAGGTGGTGGAAGGAGAGGGAGGAGGAGCTCCATCCTTCATGACGCTGTGCCCTAGACACGGTAAAACTTTGGTGAGTTCACAGCGTCCCCCTACGGCTGTCGGGCCAGGGGACTATACCCTCTCAGCCTCAGGCTGGGCTATTTTTTTTTTTCAGGACAGGGCTGTTTCAAGGCATGCTTCTTTCAAGACAGGGCTGTTTTTACGAATTTTTTTTGTACAGGACAGGACTGTTTTATGGCAGGCTATTTTCAAGACAGGACTGTTTTATGGTAGCTATTTTCGAGATAGGACTGTTTTATGGTAGGCTTTTTTTTTAGGACAGGACTGATTTATGGCAGGCTATTTTCAAGATAGGACTGTTTTATGGCAGGCTATTTTCAAGACAGGACTGTTTTGTGGCAGGCTATTTTCAAGACAGGACTGTTTTATGGCAGGCTTTTTTCAAGACAGGGACTGTTTTATGGCAGGCTATTTTCAAGACAGGACTGTTTTATGGCAGGCTTTTTTCAAGACAGGACCGTTTTATTATGGAAGGCTATTTTCAAGACAGGACTGTTTTGTGGCAGGCTATTTTCAAGACAGGACTGTTTTATGGCAGGCTATTTTCAAGACAGGACTGTTTTGTGGCTGGCTATTTTCAAGACAGGACTGTTTCATGGCAGGCTATTTTCAGACAGGACTGTTTTATGGCAGGCTATTTTCAAGACAGGACTGTTTTGTGGCAGTTTTTTCAGTACAGGACTGTTCGTGGGCAAGCTTTTTTTTCAGGAAAAGATTATTTGATGGCATGCTTTTTAGGACTGTTTTATGGCAGGCCTTTTCAGGGACAGGACTGTTTCATGGCAGGCTTTTTTCCGGGCAGGACTGTTTTATGGCAGGCTTTTTTCTGGACAGGACTGTTTTATGGCAGGCTTTTTTCCGGGCAGGACTGTTTTATGGCAGGCCTTTTCAGGGACAGGACTGTTTTATGGCAGGCTTTTTTTCCCGGACAGGTATGTTTTTATGGCAGGGTTTTTTTTCAGGACAGGACTATTTTTATGACAGGCTTTTTTCAGGTCAGGACTGTTTTAAGGCAGGCTTATTTTTCGGACAGAACTGTTTTCTGGTATGCTCTTCTCAGGACAGGACTGTTTTCTGGCATGCTCTTCATGACAGGACTGTTTTACAGGACTTAGCATGCTCTTCTCAGGACAGAACTGTTTTCTGGCATGGTGTTCTCAGGACAGAACTGTTTTATAGCATGCTCTTCTCAGGACAGGACTGTTTTATAGCATGCTCTTCTCAGGACAGGACTGTTTTATAGCATGCTCTTCAGGACAGAACTGTTTTATATCATGCTCTTCTCAGGACAGGACTGTTTTATAGCATGCTCTTCTCAGGACAGAACTGTTTTATATCATGCTCTTCTCAGGACAGGACTGTTTTATAGCATGCTCTTCTCAGGACAGAACTGTTTTATAGCATGCTCTTCTCAGGAAAGGACTGTTTTATAGCATGCTCTTCTCAGGACAGGACTGTTTTATAGCATGCTCTTCTCAGGACAGGACTGTTTTATAGCATGCTTTTCTCAGGACAGGACTGTTTTATAGCATGCTCTTCTCAGGACAGAACTGTTTTATAGCATGCTTTTCTCAGGAAAGGACTGTTTTATAGCATGCTTTTCTCAGGACAGGACTGTTTTATGGCATGCTCTTCTCAGGACAGGACTTTTTTCTGGTATGCTCTTCTCAGGACAGGGACTGTTTTATGGCATGCTCTTCTCAGGACAGGACTGTTTTTGGTATGCTCTTCTCAGGACAGGACTGTTTTATGGCATGCTCTTCTGAGGACAGGACTGTTTTCTGGTATGCTCTTCTGAGGACAGGACTTTTTTCTGGCATGCTCTTCTCAGGACAGGACTGTTTTATGGCATGCTCTTCTCAGGACAGGACTGTTCTACGACGACATCGGCAGGCTGTTTTCAGGATATGACCGCTTTAAGGCAGGCTTTACCTCAGGATTGTTTAAGGCATTATTTCCAGGGACAGATAAGACTCGATCATCCAGGATGGGAGGAAGCTCAACAAATGAACGAGGGAAGATAATGAACTGACGGAAATAGCTTGATGTTTATTCGTTGAGCTTCTTTCCGTCAGCAGATTATCTTTCCTCCTGGCCTGCTAGCGACCCACGTGGTGACAGCCCTACAGAACTCGTCATAGTCGGCTGGACTATGGCACCACTGACGTTGAAAACCTAAAAGCTAACGACGTATTTTGATGCGCGCATATGGGAAAGGTGAAAGCAAGGGTTAAAGGAAGGAAGGCAATTTCACTCTCAGACGCAACAAATCAAAATTCGATGAGTGCTTCTAGTAGACAGTGAGATTTATAGCTAGCCAGCTTGAGGTTTAAAAAGAACCAACAGTCACACGCCGGAGTCAATGTTGGATTCTGCAGAAGGCTGACTATGCCTCTCTCTCTCTCCTCTCTCTCTCTCTCTCTCTCTCTCTCTCTCTCTCTCTCTCTCTCTCTCTCTCTCTGTGCGTGAGAGAGAGAGCGATTAAGCCTGTGTGTGTGTGTGTGTGTGAGTTGTGTGTGAGTGTGTGAGTGTGTGTGTGTGTTGAGCCTGTGGTAGAGAGTGAGAGAGCGTGCGTGTTGTGTGGTATGTGTTGTGTGTGTGTGTGTGTGTGTGTGTGTGTGTGTGTGTGTGTGTGTGTTCCGGTATCTACCCGTATGTGAGAATATTTTTTTTTGCGGGATGGGTTCTCTAGCGTATTTTCTTATCCTCTGTGTGTGTGTGTGTGTGTGTGTGTGTGTGCGCGCGCGCGCGCGCGTGCGTATGCGTGCGTGCGCGCGCGCGCGTGCGTGCGTGCGTGTGTGTGTGTGTGTGTAAAATATCCGACTTCTTACTGCCATCCCGGCTGTGTGCGGGAGGGAGAAGCACGTGTATGCCCTCAACCCGCTAACCATGCACCGTTGAGCAATCGACACAATACACAGGCCGCCTTCACGACGACTGACTTCTCGATCCCTATAAAACCGACAGTGAGCCCAGACACCACCCACAGTAGCGCAGTCAGGCCTGCTGGGGTGGAGGCTACCAGGGAGCAGTGCTGTCTCTCGCGCCGCCGAAGCAACAACTATCTCTCTCTCTCTCTGGACTTGGTGACACTCGCCGCAGGCAGGTAGGCATGCATCAGTGCTGTCAGAGTGATAAAAGAACATGTTACCGGTTCGGTCGTGAAGTCATCATTATAGTCATCAACGTTTCGGGGGGTTCTTTTGTTTGGTTGTTGTGGTGTGCTTCATGTTTTTTTTTTTTTTTTTTTTCTGAGTTTTTTTTTTTCCCCCGCTTTCTTCGTTCCTCTGTTTCGCGTTGCGCGGCAGCACGGTCCAACAAAATGGCAGAACCGTTGAGTGAAGCGCTGCTGGGACGTTGCAGGTATGCTTTCAGAACATGGCGCTCGATCTTGGTGAAGTGTCAGGGTATCGATCGTTTGATATCACTTTCATTTTCTCTCGCTGTGTTGCTGCTGCTCTGTTCCTTGGCGTTTTTCTACATTTTTTTTGGTGTGTTTTCTTCTTCGCCTTCTTTCTTGTACAGCTGGATGGGCAATGGACACACCTGGAATGGTAAAAAAATGCATCCCAGAAGCTTCGAACACCTGTAGCAAAACCGTCTTGGCGGTAGAGCTTTGAA
>JADBJO010000088.1:240000-242500 GCA_016801955.1 Conus betulinus | reverse complement strand
CCCTCCCTCACCACCACTATCAGTGCTCCATTCGTGAAATGATTCGAATCAAACGGGCCCACTGATTGTCACAGCCGATCCTCCTTTACGTCCCCCCCATGCCTCAAAGCAATCAGAAGGTCAGGTGTGCGTCTTCGTTTCGCCTGACTATCGTCCGGTTGCAACAACGAAAATCACCGAGTGGTATGGAGACCTCGCAGCCTTTTTGTAGTCTTCTGAGCCAGGAGTCATGGTCAGTGGAGGGAGGACATCAACAGACTCCTGGTCAGTGGAGAGAGGCCATCAGCAGAGCTCGACGTCTCATGACCAGAGAGTAAAGAACTGGCTTGAAGTGTCATGATCTGTTCATCAGAAATTGTCTGGCGTGGTACACGTTGTTGACCGCACCCAGCCGTGAGGCCATCTCAGGGCTGTTGTCCAGCACCACATCAGCTGTTAACTCAGCTGGGATCCTCGTCTTTTCAACCTCCAGGCGCCATACACGGTTTCTGTCAGTGAAGACAGTTCGACTCTCCCGGAGCCGGCCATCATTTGTGGTAAAGGCATCTGTTTGCTCTTCGGTCGCAATAATGATAGTATTTCAGCCGCGTCACAATAAAAATGTAATACAAGAGAGATAGGACAACAAGAAATTCTCATTTAAAACCCTAACTGTAAAGAATATGCTCACAAAAAATTCCGGTGTTTGAACAATGAAGCGAAAGATACAACAACACAACAAATAAACATCAGTGGAAAACAAAGGATGAAAAAAATGACAACCAAAAAAAGGAAAGAAAATGAAGGAAAGAAACGCAAGATGTTTCAGGTGAAGTGGAAGTCGTATGCCAAGGTATGAGGGTTAAGAGGACACATTCATGTGAATGAACGTCAGCAGGACCATGACTTGCCCACCACCTTCGGGCAAGAGCAATATTTCACAAACCTTGGCGGCCGAGAAGTAAGGGTTCACCGTTATTTTGCCGATGCTGGATCATCTTGGCGAGAGTGGTGATTTCGCCTGGCGAAACTACCTTTTCCAAGTTACTGCCATCTACATCATAATGTACCGAGCCAAATGATTGGTTGAATCGGATGGCATTACCTGTCATATGGAGGTGGTCGCCTGCCACTCTACCGAGAAGTAAGGGTTCACCGTTACCTGCTTCATCTTGGCGAAGTGGGTGAGGCGAAACTACCTTTTCCAAGTTATGCCATCTACATCATAATGTACCGAGCCAAATGATTGGTTGAATCGGATGGCATTACCTGTCATATGAAAACGCGCAGGTCGCGTAGCTCTGGTGACTTACAGACAAATGGAAGGTGACAATAGTTGTTTTTTTTTTTTTCACATGTTTGTTTGTTATTTAGTACCTAAAGTATTTAGAGTTAGTGCTGATTGGTGGGCAGGTGGCTTTTCTTGGGGACAAGCAAGAACTTGCTCTGCTTGCCCCCACCCCCCTCCCACTCCCTTCTGGGTAGGTCAAACTAAACTAATAACCTATCCCGGCATGGGTTTAAATCGAGCGATTTCAAAGTAGTCACCCTGTAGACCAAGTCCTGTCATGAAACAACAACAACACAACAGATCTGTGTGTACAGTCATGCGGTAAAGAGTTATCCATTTAAAAGGTTAAAACGTACAAAACTAATCCTTGTTGTGGGTCATCAACCATTTAGCTTGATTGTCGTGATCGCTCCCCCAGTTCAGAAAAAAAAGCACACAAGAAAATAGCGACAAACATAACGGTGCTACAGAAAATATAAAAGTCACGAACATACTTGAATGTCAAATAGACAGCGTCAGAACAAACAGTCGGCAGTCTGTTGTAATCAGCGGGCTGTAACACAATAGCTGCATGCCATAAACTGGAACAGGAAGGAAAGAAAGAAAAAAACTCTCATAGACAGGTGAATTAACCATAACAGAAAACAACACAACAACACAATAGCAAGACAGGATGACAGAAAAGGAAGATAAAGAACTTGCAGGTCACAGGGAGAAGGGGAAAAACTACTGCACACAAAAATGTTCCAAAATGTAGGGGGTGCGATTTTACACAAACATACCCTCGCCTCCCCCTCTTCCAAACCCGAACCCGCTTTCACATTTTAACGTTTTTTTCGCTTACTAGTGATGATATATATGTGTGCATGCGTGTGTGTGTGTGTGTGTGTGTGTGTGTGTGTGTGTGTGTGTGTGTGTGTGTGTGTGTGTGTGTTGCGTGCTTGCTTGCTTGCTGAGTTACACACACACACACACACACACACACACACACACACACACACACACACACATATATATATATATATATATATATATATATATATATATATATATATATATATATATATATAGCACATGCTGTCAGTTAGGCAGAATCATCTACCACTGCAGATATGAAGGCTTATCACCCCCCTATTTCTATAATCTGAGACATAAGAGCAAGCTTTGTTTATAATTCAATATTTCTTGCAGTCATTGCAACACCTAGCTGCTCTGTAAGTTGCTGGAATG
>JADBJO010000088.1:212500-235000 GCA_016801955.1 Conus betulinus | reverse complement strand
TCGGCTGGGCGACAATAATCAAAGAACACTGGACCGATCTTACCAACGTTCTTATTTCCGTTATATACGTTTGCCTGATTCAGACACTTTGTATTACGCGGGATGAGCATCGACGTGATTTGGGGGACAGTGTCTTATACCGGGTGCGAGGCGGGAGCAAGTCGATGGACTTGACTTGATAGGTGAGCTTTACGTCATACTGGCCGGAGGCCGTTAAGGACAAGGTTTCCCAGACTCTAGTCTGTGTAGTTATTGGCGCTGCTGTCGCCGGTGGTGACTGGTCGGAGTCGGTGTTCTTGGTTGTCTGCTTTCTGTGGCAGCCTCCTCCCCAGCCCTTGAACAGCCCCCTCCCTCTCAGGGACGCTGATATGGATCCACACGATCCAATTTTGGCCAGCTCGGGTAGAACACCCTAACTGGTCGTCCCCCCACCCCCCCCCCCCTCACCCCCACCCCCCTCACCCTCCCTCCCTCCCTCCCCGGCTGGCAAGCCAGAGGACAGGGGAGAGCGAGTCTCAGAGTTTCGACCCAAGGCGGCTGGACTCTGGGGAACTTCTTTGCCACTCTTTGCCTTCCGCATCTCCTTCACTGCAAAGCGCTTGAAACGGACTGTTTGTACCGGGGATAGGAGAGAGTCGCGCAGGAGCTTCGTGGGTTGCGTCCCTCAGGGTGGGATGTGGCTGGAGGAAGTCCTGGACTCTCTCGGGTATGTATCAAGGGCTGCCCTGGAAAACCCATAGTGGCGCCAGGTTGACCGCCAGGGCAGCAACCCACAGAAGGCCGCCAGGGCAGTCACCCACTGAAGGCCGCTGGGGCAGCCACCCACTGAAGGCCGCTAGGACAGTCACCCTTTGAAGGCTGCTAGGACAGCCACCCACAGAAAGCCGCCAGCCACAAACTGAAGGACGCCACAACCCACTGAAGGCCGCTAGGACAGTCACCCACTGAAGGCCGCTAGGACAGTCACCCACTGAAGGCTGAAGGCTGCTAGGGCAGCCACCCACTGAAGGGCCGCTCTGGGGCAGCCACCCACTGAAGGCCGCTGGGGCAGCCACCCACTGAAGGCTGCTAGGGCAGCCACCCACTGAGGGCCGCTAGGGCAGCCATCCCACTGAAGGCCGCTAGGGCAGCCACCCACTGAAGGCCGCTAGGGCAGCCACCCACTGAAGGGCGCTAGGGCAGCCACCCACTGAAGGGCGCTAGGGCAGCCACCCACTGAAGGGCGCTAGGGCAGTCACCCACTGAAGGGCGCTAGGGCAGTCACCCACTGAAGGGCGCTAGGGCAGCCACCCACTGAAGGCATGTTGGAGTCGTACAGCACTCCCGCAGTACCGCTGGCCAGCCTGATGAGTTGTTCACATGGAGGGACACAGCTGTGCTTCGCTGGCTGCTTGCCGCGTTCCTTTGTGGAAGAACAATCGACAGGCTGAGTGGAGCATTCACTGAAAGGACTTTTTTTTTTTTGCTGTTGTTTTGGTTTGTTTTTTTTTTTGCCTTTCCTCCCCCCCCCCCCCCCCCCCCATCCCTCCGGCCTCTTTCTTCCTCCTACCCTACCCCTAATTTCCCCTCCTCCCTCTCTCTCTCCTGCGGCGGGACCGGTAGGAGTCAGAAGGGGCCGGTAGGGGGGTGAGTCAGAAGGGGGTAGGGGGGTGAGTCAGAAGGGGCCGGTAGGGGGGTGCTTGAGCAAGTGCTTGAGTGTCTTTGCGCACGTGGAGTTAGTGTGTGAATAAATTGCGGGAAACGAGCAGAGCACGTCGTTTCGTGTTTTGTCGTTTTTTTAACCCGCTTTTGTTGTTGTTTGTTTGTTTTGTTTTTCTTTTTTGTTTCCTAAGCTGAGTGCGCCTCTGCATTCTTTTTTTTTATTTTTTTACTGCAAGTTGGTATATTACGTTTCACCAACAATTTTTGTCCCCCCCCCCCCCTCTCCCCCCTCTCTCTCTCTTTATCTCTGTCTCTCGCTCTCTCTCTCTCTCTCTCTCTCTCTCTTTTTTTTTTTTTTTTCTCTCTCTCTCTCCTTTAGATAGTCTGCATGTCGATTAGTGTATTCCTTTCCTTTCCTTGTACTTGCTATACTGACTTGTGTGTTTACCATATGCTTTAGGATTTTTTCCCTTTTTATCCCCAGGGTTGAGTGGGGAAAAGAAGCATATCTAATTTGCTCATCTCAATACCCTGGTAAAATAAATTCCGTTCGCTCGTCGTCGTTTGCTTTGTTCTCTCTCTCTCTCTCTCTCTCTCTCTCTCTCTCTCTCTCTCTCTCTCTCTCTCTCTCTCTCTCTCTCTGTGTGTGTGTGTGTGTGTGTGTGTGTGTGTGTGTGTGTGTGTGTGTGTAATGGGAATGAGCATTCAAAGGCGTAATCAGTCGAACGTGTTTTTATTCATGAGTAAAACATTCCGCATTTTGTAGTTGTTTCTCCACCGCGTATCCACGTGCGATACTCCTTTTGTTTGTTTGTTTTATTTATTTTATTTTATTTTATTAGGGTGGGGGTGGAGATGAGGGGGATGAGTTCTGTAAATGTGAATGCAGAAAATTCCAGCCCGTCATGTAATTTAGGAATGCTTATCGACTGTCATTTTTTTTTAGAAGGAAAAAAAAAGCATTTACAGATCGAGCTTTCTACAGCAGAGCAGGTGGAAACAAACTTAAAACTGACCTCTGAACACAGCTGTCGCATGTGCGTCATCACTTTGCATAAAGAAAAAAAAAGGAAAGAAGAAAAAGAAAAGTATAGGCATACGTGATGACGTTTCAGACACAGCGTGCTTTAACCGAGCTTCGATTTCGGATACATCGGGGCTTTGATGTAAGCGAAAACAACATCCCAAACAGTAGGTGAAGCGACAGACAGCAGAGAGGACTTCATCAAGCGAGCGAGGGTTGGGTCGCCCCTAACATGACAGGGCAGGCAAAACGACTTGAGGTGGAACGATAAATATCCAAACGAAGAACTTGCATGGTTCTCCGCCACCGTTCCCTGTGTCTGTGCTGAGCGGTAACTCACCAGGGTCTGTAGGAAGACACTGTAGGGGGGGAGCTCGGCAGCGGAAAGTCCTCAGAGAAGAACCACCCCCCACCCCCCCCCCCACCTCAGACAAGTGTTTCGGCCCTGAATTCCTTACACTCTAGGGGCCGGGAAGCATCCGGGTCATGACTCCCAGATGTCCTTTTACTACCAACATTTCTTTTTCCTGGCGCCGCCGGTATGGGTGTGATATATGCGTAGGAAACATGTTGAGTATATACTGTAAAGGCCATTCCAACCAATCAGGGCGCGATACTGTTTTTGAAAAGAGGGTGGGGGGAGGTGGAGTGCGACGGCTTTCGCATCAAGGACTCTCGTCGCGTGGATTTCTGCCCCATCAAAATGACGATGTTCAGGAGTTTGGCATCGCATCCGTTGGAAGAAAAAAAAAGAGGGAGAAGATTTTGATGGAGCAACTCTTCCCACTCTGTATCGTCGGAAAGTGTCTCGAATCGTCACGCGAGTGTTTCTCTCTCTCTCTCTCTCTCTCTCTCTCTCTCTCTCTCTCTCTCTCTCTCTCTCTCTCTCTCTCTCTCTCTCTCTCTCTCGCCTGCGTAGAAGTCCACGTTTTAGGTTCCTTAGGAAGTGGGGGCATTTTGTGATAAAGGGGGGGGGGGGGGGGGGGGGGCCGATTATAGAAGAAAAAAAACGAGGAGAGGGGAGTAAAGAAATTCGCAGGCCCTGTAAGACCACATCTATCTTGTTTCTGTCGATGATGAAGTAAATCTTCACCAGAAAGAAGCTGAAATAAAAACAAGCCGATATCAACTTCATCTCTGTGTGTGTGTGTGTGTGTGTGTGTGTGTGTGTGTGTGTGTGTGTGTGTTTTCTTTCTTCTTTTTGTCTCTGTCTCTTCCTCAGTGTGGATACGTATGTCAGGCTACATATGATTCCCTGAATGTTGTGAACTTCCTTTTACACTTGTAGAGAGACCTGTAGACATTTACCTGTCGGGAGACCTTTTTTTTTTTTTTTTTTTTTTTTGCACCGACTAGAGAGCAATTATCTCCGTTTCCCCGACTTCTATTATGTTTAGTAGGTAGTTAGCAGAGATCGCTTTTCGTACCGTAAATATGACTTTGTATGAAATGCGTGCTTGAACAACTTTTCTTTTTTAAAACATTGCAGCGGTCTGATGGAGCGTGCTTTTTTATTTTCAAAAGGTAGATCACCAATTGAATCATATTTTGACAACGAAAATGCTTGCCTTCATATTAGTTCTGTTCTGATCCCAAACGTACATATCGGATGGATCGAGTCTTGCAAATGTGTAATCTGACAAATCATACACACTTAAATACAGAGAAAACGAGAGAGAGAGATGTTTGTATACGAATGCGCGCATGCGTTTGTATGTGTGCGTGCACGCACGTGTGTGTGTGTGTGTGTGTGTGTGTGTGTGTGTGTGTGTGTGTGTGTGTGTGTGTGTGTGTGTGTGTGTGTGTGTGTGTGTGTACGTTTGATGTATACATCATGTCTCTAAGTGACGGGGAGGAAAATGTGTGTACACGCGCACGCGTTAAAAGGCCAACGAAACGGCAAAGCGGAAAAATGGTTTCCACCCTTCTTTTCATAAACTGGTAGGGGAGACCTATGGTGCCATTCTATCTAGCCATGGCCATAGGAGCATTTTTTTTTTTTTTTTTTTTTTTTTTTTTTTTTTCACTCGAGTTTCAACTCCGCCGCGGCAACAGTTCTGAGTTTTCACCTGTGAGCGTGGCGCCAATAGCAGGCCATGATAATTATCATACCGTTGCTGCCTTCGCTTCTGGACTGTTGTTGTTGGTTTTTTTTTTTTTTTGTTTTTTTTTTTTGGGGGGGGGGGGATTTTTTTTGTACTCCCCAAGTTACGGCCCAACACCTCTCCAAAGCTACCTCACCACAAAGAAGAGGCTGTGTTGAAAGCAGGAGGATACTTGCATAGACCTAATCTCTTTATTGATTTTATTTTTATTTATTTATTTTTGATTGGCTCATTCATCAGTTGAAATAGCGGCGAATCCTTTCGTCTGTGCAACAACCAAAAAAAAAAAAAAAAAAAAGAAGAAGCACATGAATGAAACAGAGGTAGAAAGGATCGAAACAAAAAAGGGCGAAGACGAGACGAGGAAGGGGGGGGGGGGGGGGGGGGGGGGGGGGGGGGGGGGTGCAAGAGAGGAACGGAGTGTAAAAGAGAACACGACCATTCGCGCCCGACGTGAATAAGAAAAAGGTGGGGTGGGGATGGGTAGTGTATGTGTGCGAAAGGACAACAGAGGTGAGTGTGTGTGGGGGGTGGGGGGGGGGGGTAACGTGACGCTGGGAGGAAGGCAGTGGGAGACTCTCTTTTGTTAAAGACTTTTATTCGATATTCTCTTTCAGGGTGAGACGTCGTAGCCAGCGCCAGAGCAATGTACATGGGTGTGTCGCGGTGAGGTGTGGTGTGATGCCAAGTCGGCTGGGTTGTTGACAGGCTCTTACAATCTCCTTTCAGAACGCTCATGCTTCCTGCGCACAATGAACCTTGTCAAAGGAGGATATTGCAATATTTCCAACTGCTCATAAAACACACGCATGCACGCACGCACACACACACACACACACACACACACACACACACACACACACACACACACACACGCACGCACGCACGCACACACACACACACACACACACACACACACACACACACACACACACACACACACACACACACACACACACACACACACACACACGCATAGAGTGTCGATACGCATGCGCGTGTACGTATTGCGTCATCGCCCTCCATGACCTTTTACGACACACTGATTGCAAAAGATGGAAACTTTTTTAGCAAAAGGGAGAACGTTTAGTTTAAAACACGCCCTTTTCAACACAATGCAACAGACTGCGGGTATTGACGAATTGTGCTTTGGCGTGCGCCATCGGCATTGAACAGTTATTTCAAAGGGAATTCACTCATGCACACACACACCCAGACGCCTACGCGCGCGATGGGGTAGGGGGAGGGGGGGGGTGGGGGGGGGGGGGGGGGGGGGGGGGGAGTTAACAATTGTTTTCATGGAACGAGAAGTTACATCATCAGACTCTGACGCCACCCTGGGGTCATCGTCTTCTGCGGTATCAAGAACAAACAAAAATATTGTGAAATATACTTCACAACATATTGGCTGAAGAGTTGTGGTCGGCTAGGCAAAGCAAACAAAACGGCGAGCTGATTTCAGGAAACCGTGCAACAACTAATACGAAATCAGCTGACAGTTTAAAAACAGGAACCGCGAACCTTCTGATTCTAAAACTTTGAATTTAAACTGAGGTTGTACATTTTTTTTCAAGGGAAACTACTCCATGAAATCAAAACTGTGTGGAGCACGTTGTATTGTGTGTGAGGAAGAGAAGTGTGTGTGTGTGTGTGTGTGTGTGTGTGTGTGTGTGTGTGTGTGTGTGTGTGTACGCGTGTATGTGTGTGGCTTTGTGGTGCCTGGTGTGTGTGTGGTGTGTGTGTGGTGTGGTGTGTGGTGTTGTGGTGGTGGTGTGGTGTGTGTGTGTGGTGTGGTGTGTGTGTGTGTGTGTGTGTGTGTGTGTGTGGTGTGTGTGTGTGTGTGCTTTGTCCTTGCTTTGTGAGTGTGGGTGTGCGTTTGCGAACCGGAGCAAATGAATTGTACTTACTTACTCAAGGGTGAGCATAGGCCATCGACAACTGGTTCCTGTCCTGCTTGCTTCCATAGATCTTCATTGCTGATCTTCTCTGGCCATCTGATTTTGAAGAAGCGCCCCAGACAGGTGTTGATGAAGGTTTGAACTTTTTTTCTGTATTGTCTTGGTCATTCTCCAAGTCTCGCAACCGTAGAGCAGAACTGACTTCACGTTGGAATTGAAGATACGCAATTTTGTCTTCCTTCTGATCTCTCCTGTGGCCCAGATTCTTTAGCATGATGAATTCTGCTCGCGTCTTGTCCATCCTGGCTATGATGTCCCGGTCGTGCCCCCCTGCTTGTCAACTACGCTTCCCAAGTAGACAAAGGAATCTACTTCCCTGATGGGTTTGCCTCCAACTGTGACTGGGCTGCTGTCTGTGATGTTGATCTTCATCAGCTCGATCTTCTTCTTGTTTATCTTGAGCCCTGTTCCTGCTGATGTTTTCTCAAGGCGGATAGTCTTCTCCTACATCTGTCTATGACTGTGGGAGAGGAGTGCCAGGTCGTCGTCAGCAAGGTCATCTAGCTGCGTCCAGAGTGCCCATTGTATCCCGTTGTTCCCGCCTGTTGTTGTGGTCTTCATGATCCAGTCGATGACCAGGAGGAAGAAGAAAGGTGACAACAGACATCCCTGGCGCACTCCTGTCTTCACCTCAAAACCGTCTGACAACTGGCCTGCATGAGCCACCCTGCAGTTCATGTCCTGATACGTGCATCGTACGAGAGAGATGATCTTCTCTGGTATTCCATAGTGCCTCAGTAGCTTCCATAGTGTCTCTCAGTCTACACTGTCAAAGGCCTTTTCATAGTCGATGAAGTTGATGTAAAGGGGCGAGTTCCACTCCAAGGATTGCTCGATGATGATCCTGAGGCTGGCGATCTGGTCGGCACAGGATCTGTTTCGCCGGAAGCCCGCCTGCTGGTCTCGAAGCTTTGGGTCAACTGCTTCCTTCATCCTCTCCAATAACACTCTGTTTTAGAACCTTGCCTGGCACTGACAGGAGCATGATCCCTCTATAGTTACTACAGTTGCTCAGGTCTCCTCTCTTTGGCAGTTTGATAACAATGCTTTCCCTCCACTCTGCTGGGATGTTCTCTTTTTCCCATATCTTGCCGAAGAGGCTGTGTAGCAAGTTGACAGCTGTATCAACATCCGCTTTCTTCAGTGTCAGGATGGCCTTTCTGATCTCTGCTTTGGATGGCTTCTCACAGTTGATGGGAAGTTCTGTTTCTGCTGGTGGGATCTCAGGTGGTGCTTCAGGGGCGGGACGGTTTAGTAATTCCTTGAAGTGCTCTGCCCATCGCTTCAATTGATCTTCTGTTGTTGTGAGGGTCTTTCCGTTCTTATCTTTGATTGGCTTGTTAGTCTGTTGGAACTTGCCTTCCAGTTTCTTTGTGGTGGTGTACAGCTCTCTCATGTTGCCCTGTCCTGCAGCATCCTCTGCTTGCCTGGCAAGTCTGTCGGTGAACTCCTTATCTTTCTTCACATTTTTCTTCACTTCTTTGTCTGCCTGGGTGTAGTCTTCTTGAGCCTGTGCTTTGCTTGATCTTGTCCGACTCAAGTTCAGTGTGGCTTTCTTCTCTTTCCTTTTGTTTAGTTTCTGAATATATCATCAGAGATCCACTCCTTGTGCTCGGTCTTCTTCTTTCCAAGTACCTCCTCCTCACAGGTCTCATGCCAAAGTTTCTTGGTATGTTGCCACTGGTTCTCAATGTCTGTGCTCTCCTCTTCAAGCATTTCTTCAAGTAGTTGGAATCTGGTGGCAAGACTGATCTGATCTGATCAAATGAATTGTGGGAATAATAAAATCATGTCGACCAGCTGAACACAAAGAAATCGACCGTTCGTTGAACAATGCAAGCACGAGTCACTGAATGTTGTTTGAAGTGTGTGTGCGCGCGCGCGGGGGTGTATGCGTGTGCGTGTGCGTGCGCATGTTGTGTGTGTGTGTGTGTGTGTGTGTGTGAGAGAGAGAGAGAGAGAGAGAGAGAGAGCACGTATGCGTATGGAGTAAGGAGAAAAGAGGAAGTATGTGATAGTGTACCATGTGCAAGGCGCATACGTGCATATTTGAGTGGTTTGCGATCATTTGGTTTGATTCCAGTATAAAGATATTGTACGTATTTTGATTGATGTTTTCTCCGGTTTTGTTGTTTGTTGTTGTTGTTTTAAACCCCGGCTGATCTATGGCCGTCTCTTATTTTTCCGTTCGTACGCATTCCTCATCCCACCCGCCTGCCCTTTTCATTCTCTCGGTGTGTCGATTTTCCATGTGTTTTCACTGTGCGTTACTTTCAGAGCATGTGAGCATGTAGACCTTTTTCCCCTTCTTGTCACACTGTAGTCAGCTCGCTACACATACTGAACGCGCGTGGATTGTCGTGGAGAGAAAAGGCCCCAAGGAAAGATGAAAGGCAGAAGGTTTACAGGGAAAAGAAGCCCTAACACCCCCCCCCCCCCCCCCCCCCCGCGCCTACCCCCCCACCCACACACCCACCCACAACCCCACTCTCTCCCCCTAGCCCCTACTACTCCCACACCACCACCACCACCACCACCACCATCTCGTACAGCACTTTCAGAATCGGCCATCTGGTTGCGGCTGGTGAAAGTCACTTAGGTATTTCTTTTTTTTCTTTTTTCTCTTTCTTCTTCTTTTCAAAATTATTTGAAACCTGTCACGTAAGATGACTCGGAAGAAGTGATTGTTTGTTTCCCTTCGACCTGGTCCAGTTCTCCACAACCGTTTCTGCCACCGCCACAAAGAATCTGGTCCTGTTCTTCCCAGAAACTCAGAACCGCCTCATGAGGTTATAGGCAGTGTGGCTACATCCCCCTACCACCACCACCACCATTACCGCCCCTCCTCCCGCCGACCCAACCCCCCAACCCCCCCTCCTCCCCCCCCCCCCCCCCCCCCCCCCCCCCCGGGCAAGCTTCTTGCTCCAGCCTCTACTGCGAGGACTTGTGTGCCAGAAATCCAGAGTTCTTCAGGCTGCAGGTTTGGACTGGCATCTGTACGTCTTACTCTCGTTGGTTCGAAATCCTTCACCTTTACTTTCGTGTGGGTCAGTGAAGTTCACAATGGGATGAACGCGAGTGGATTACTTGTCTTCGTGTTCCCAAGCTGTTCTTGCTGATGTTTGTTGGCCTTTTGGTGGGTGTGTGTGTGTGTGTGTGTGTGTGTGTGTGTGTGTGTGTGTGTGTGTGTGTGTGTGTGTGTGTGTGTTTGCGCGTGTGTGTGAGTTAGGGGTTGATTGTTTTGTGGTATGTTGTTTTCCTACTCTGGAAGGCCGACTGTGCTCTCCCGGTCATCCGCTGCATTGGTCAGTACTGCTTCCAAGGCTTTGATGCCACAGCTGTTCTCCGCCATGCTCAAGTGCCTCCTGCCGTGTAGGCTCTTCTGCTAGAGGTTCTCTTGGTGTTTTTTTTTTAATTTTTTCTCCAACAGTGCTAATGTTTTTACACACACACACACACACACACACACACACACACACACACACACACAGAGAGAGAGAGAGAGAGAGAGGGAGGGAGGGGGTGGAGGGGGGACGGGACAGAGAGAGCGGGGCGAACCGGCATGCATATACCAAAGTACATACAAACACAAACGACCCCCCCCCCCCCCCCCACACACACCACACGCGGGTATATGTATATACACACGCATTCACATATACGCGAACACATTCTCTCTCTCTCTCTCTCTCTCTCTCTCTCTCTCTCTCTCTCTCTCTCTCTCTCGCTCTCTCTCTCTCTCATGACACTCACACACACATAAGCTCATGCAAAATACATTCTCTGTCTGTCTGTCTGTCTGTCTGTCTGTCTGTCTGTCTGCCTGTCTGTTTCATGACAGATTGTTGTTTTACAATACACGGAAATGACACGATGATGACAATTGTGACATGAACAATATGTCAGGGTGGACATTTTTTTCCCCCGTGCCCGTTTTTGTTTGGACTGCTATCTATTTTTTAAATAGTATTTGGGGAAAATATGTTGATTTTTTTGTTCAGGTCTATTTGACAGGGAAGATTTTTATGAATGTTGTTGTCAGCACACACACACACACACACACGCACGCACGCACGCACGCACGCACGTACGCACACACGCACGCACGCACGCACGCGCGCGCGCGCGCGCGCGCACACACACACACACACCCACACACACACACACACACACACACACACACACACACAAAAGCGCGCGCGCACGTGACACACACTGACTCAGATACACTCTGTACGGGAATTTCTTTTTTAAAACGTGTTTTCCGCCACATTTGAACATGGCTGATCTGACATTTCATTCCTTGTTGTTGAAAAAGAAGGAAACGCCGCACATCAAACATGAAAAATATGATTTTTATCTCTCTCTCTCTCTCTCTCTCTCTCTCTCTCTCTCTCCTCTCTCTCTCTCTCTCTCTTGTCTCTCAATCTCTCTCTCTGTCTCCCTCTTCTCCCTCTGTCTTTTCTTCCTCTCTGTCTCTGGCTGTCTCTGTCCCTCATTCTCCTCTCTCTCTCTCTCCCCTCAATCTCTCTCTCTCCTCTCTCCTCCTCTCCTCTGTCCTCATCTCTCCTCTCTCCCTCTCTCTCACTCCCCTCTCTCTCTCTCTCTCTCTCTCTATAGTCTCCTCTCTTTCTGCAGCGATTCAAATTGATTCTGTTTGTAACCACTCCCAATCTGTCTGTCTTAATTGTGTTCTCCTCTCTCTCTCAGCTCCTCTCTGTCTCCCCTCTTCTCTCCTTCTCTCTCTGTTCTTCTCCTAACCACCCTCCCAATGACATTCTCCCTCTCTCCTCTCTCCCTCTCTTTCCCTCTCCCTCCTCTCTCTCTCTCCTCTCTCCTCGCCTCTCTGCATCTTCTCCTCTCTCTCTCTGTCTCCCAATGACATCTCTCTCTCTCTCTCCTCTCTCCCTCTGTCTCTCCTCTCTCTCTTCCTCTCTCTCTCTGTTAAGATCAACAATGTTGTGTACCACTATGATATTTCACTTACGTAAATACGCATATATTAGATGTGGGTTTGCAAGTGCAAACATGGATGATAAATTGAGTGTGAAGTCTTTTTTCTTTAACAATAATCTGGCGATGAAAAGACATTAAACCACTGAACTGAACTGTCTCTTAATCAAGAGAGAGAGAGAGAGAGAGAGAGATACAGAGACAGAGAGACAGAGAGTCATTGTGTGTGTGTGTGAGAGAGGGGTGGGGAGAGGTGGGGTATGAAAGACTTGAAAAACAAACAACAAACAAAGCCGTCGATGAAATTATCCAAGTCTTCAGCTTCCTTCCCTTTAAAAAAAAAAAACACCCACGCTTTCTCTTCAACACGGAAAACCAAGATAAATTTAGTATTGTCTGTAACGACGACTTCAACAAGGTGACAACCCTGATATGGCCCGCTGCAGTCGGCGTGGCTTTCAGCAACATTAACTGAATTGAACTGTCTTTTAACGGATAGAGATATAAAGAAATTTTTTTTTTAATTTATTCAATTATCCTAGTTTATTTCTCCATAAATAGTACTGTACTTGTATGCAAAGTGAAGCGCGTGGGGGGGGGGGGGGGGGGGGGGGGGGGGGGGGGGGGGGGGGGGGGGGGGGGGGGGGGGGGGGGGGGGGGGGGGGGGGGGGGGTGGGGGGGGGGGGGGGGGGGGGGGGGGGGGGGGGGGGGGGGGGGGGGGGGGGGGGGGGGGGGGGGGGGGGGGGGGGGGGGGGGGGGGGGGGGGGGGGGGGGGGGGGGGGGGGGGGGACCTGAATTATGCAGAAGCAGATTTTAATTTTCCTTTATTGTGCATGCGCACTTTTTTTTCATCCCCACCATTGAGCGACATACATGCACTACGCTGCTAAATTGATCGTTCTCCTCTCTCTCACTCCCTCCACCTTCCCACCCTCTCCTCCCTCCTTCCTACCTCTACTTCCACCCTTGTTCTTCAGCTGTCCCCCACTCCTGCCCCCCTCCCCCTGCACCCGCGCACGCACTCCTCATACCTCCTCTCTCTCTCTCCCTTCCCCACCCTCTTTCCCTCTCTCTCTCTCTCTCTCTCTCTCTCTCTCTCTCTCTCTCTCTCTCTCTCCTTTGCTTATTCTCCTCCTCAACTCTACCTCAGTATGATATAGACATAAAGAGAATTGGTCCGAGCCTGGCTTTAATGTTAGACTGAAACGTCAAGAGCACTCGCAGACAGTGTTAACCTTCACCAAATTCGAACGTACCCTGGATTTCCCCGTTTGACTCAGTTCACGAGTAAAAAAAAAAAAACTTTTTTTTGTTGTTCTCGTCTAAGGAAGTACTAGTTGGTAGGACTGAAAGAATTAATTACTTTCCTCGTGTACTTTATTTTTTACAGGATAAGAAAAATAGGAAATGACAACTGAACAGCTGTATCATTTTCAAGATATCATTATCATTGTTGTTGTTTTTTTTTTATCTTCAAAGTCAGGTGTACATGGATCATAAGCATTTTTTTCTGACATCCGTCCATTTCTGAAACAATTTCTATCATGTCCCATTGGTGGCTGAAAGAAAAGAAGCAGTTATGTGCAGATCAGATCACATATATGTGTATCATTCCCTTTACATTCGGTCGTATCTTTGAAGAGGTGACGCACTTCTTAGTGCGTACAATGATGACGATGAGGCACTCCGTGTTAAACATGTTTCGCACAGGCTGTTGAATCACATGACATTCGACATAACACTTTGCAGCAGGCTCCATGAAGAGAATGTTTGGGGACGTTCTACCTAATGTGATCCCCCCCCCCCCCCCCCCCCCCCCCCCCCCCAAATTATATAGAGAAAGGTTTTCCTTGTGATCTATAACTGCACGGAAATAATTCCACTTTTAAAGCGTGTCAAGGACGTTGAAGAGATGAGAGAGTGAGAGAGAGAGAGAGAGAGAGAGTGTGTGTGTGTGTGTGTGTGTGTGTGTGTGTGTGTGTTGGCGGGGGGAAGGGGTTATGTAAGTTGTTTACAACAAAGATATGGACAATAGGCTGACGAAGTGACAGATCTGATATTGCCCCCTGGTGTCGGCTGGGGCTCAAGCATCGTGGATTGAACTGCATTATTTCCTATCAGAATATGTGTAGCGATAGAGTGTGTTATTTGCATATTGTGATATATTGAGGATTGGCAATGTCAGGTGAAAGTGAATTGCTTTTGACCGTATGTCACAAATCATGATGTTTGTTTCAAAACAAAACAAAAAGAACGTTATGAATCATGATGCCAGATAAGTTGGCAACAATCAGCACCCAACACCTGTTTCCTGCAGACAGTAAATCGTGAACATCCAGCGCTTATGCGCGCGCGCGCGCACGCGCACACACACACACACACACACACACACACACACACACACACACATGTGCACGCGCGCTCGCGCTGGTAAGCATGCATATATAAGAGCGAGCGTGCACGTGCACACACATACAGAGAGAGAGAGAGAGAGAGAGAGAGAGAGAGAGAGAACAGTTTAGAGTCAGATTAATCTTTAGTTGTATTCTCTCTCTGTCTCTGTCTCTCTCTCTCTCTCTCTCTCTCTCTCTCTCTCTCTGTCTCTCTCTCTCTGTCCTCACACACACACACACACACACACACACACACACACACACACACACACACATATATATATATATATATATATATATATTATGTATATATAATGCTGAACAATTAAGTAGTGGGGAGACACGGCTGATTGTGTCTGTGCACTTGGCGTCAAATTGAGACACACCACAGTCCGCAATTCTCCGTTATATATATATATATATATATATATATATATATATATATATATATATATATATATATATATGAGAGAGAGAGAGAGAGATGTATTTGTAGCTGTAAAAGAAGACAAATTTCTTGGTATCATTTTTGATCAAAAAACTGAACTTTAAAGTCATATCCAACACTTGAAAACTGCATGTCAGAAAGCGTTGAACATTCTGGGGTTTTGGACTATGGATGTCTAGTGTACAGCTCGGCCAGACCATCCTACCTGAAAAGTCTTGATCCTATCCACTGTCAAGGGCTTCGATTGTGCCTGGTGTGTTCCGCACCACCCCTGTTTATAGCCCGCATGCTGAGGCAGGAGAACCGTCCCTCTCAAATCGTCGACTGAAACTTGCCTTGAACTACTGTTTGAATCTCTCTTCTGAACATCAAAACCCAGCATATGACTGTGTTTTTGACTTTTTGACCCAAGTTCCAAAAGAAATTCAATGACAACCCCAGTTCCATTCCAGCCTTGGGAATTCGTCTTCTTCCCCATTGAACAAAGCAGATATAGACCTTGGAATAGTTTGTGATTTTTCTAAGTTTTCTGATGACCCTCCATGGGCTTTCTTCACTCCAGAGATCCGGTTTGATTTAGCCTCACGCCGTAAAGATTCCACTAGTTCCTTGGCATGCAAGTCCCTTTTTGCCGAACTTAGTTCGAAGTTTCCATCCTTCCAAAAAATTTTCATTGACGGTCCCAAATCTGAGGAGGGAGTTGCTTCTGCTGTGTTTTGTGCCACAGATCTCTCACAGAGATGTACCGAACACATTCCGGCAGACAGCTCCATCTCCCATATTGAGCTGACAGCCTTGGTCTTGGCCCTTAGAATGGTCTGTAAATCCAAACATAAAGATTTCCACATTCTGTCAGACTCTCTTTCAGCCTTGGAGGCCATTGCTGGCCGTAATCTCAAGCACCCTCAGCTGCTGAAAGTATTTGAACTGTACACCTCTCTGAAATCAAATGGATACAACATAGTTTATGATTGGGCTTCCAGCCTTGTGGGCATTTTAGGCAACGAGGAGTCGATCAACTTGCCAAGAGTGCCACAAAGGTAAATTGAGCAGACCCTCTATCCCTCACACTGATCTGAAATCCAAAACACAGGTTTACGTCAAAGACCTCTGGCAAGAGGAATGGAACTCGCAGACGGATAACAAACTATTTAAAATTCTTCCAAACCTGAAAGAGTTTTTTGCCATGTTCCCGAGGCGGCCGTAATGACGAAACAGTCTGGTGCCGTTTGCATGCAGGCCACTCGTTTTACACCCATTCTTATCTTTTAAAAGGTGAAGAAGCCCTGTCGCGCCACGGATTGTCGCAATGGCATCGTGAATTTCCGACAATCCGTGCCGTTGCGACAGTCCGTTCCGCCACAAAGCTCTGTGGTGTATTCCATGTCATCATGTTCCACTCTCAGTGAAACATATTCTTTTAGAGTATTGGGACTTGCACGATGTGAGACACAAACACTTTACAGCAGACTCTATGAAAACCCTATTTAGAGATGTCCCACATGACGCGATCTTTGAATTTCTGAAAGAGATTAACATTTTTCATCTGATCTAAGATTTCATAGAAAAAAGATTTTTTTTAACGAAGATTCTGGTGAATTTTAATAAGATGTGTGAAAGGTTTTTTATTTTGTTTTGTTCGCGATTTGTGAGCTGACTTCAACGTGGTGACAGCCCTGAAATGGCTCTTTGCGGTCGGCTGGGCCATATGCAGTATTACCTTACCGTACTATGTATATGTATATCTGTCGAAAGAGAGAGTCATGTGTGTGTGTGTGTGGGGGGGGGGGGGGGGGGTATGAAAGGGATGAAAAAAACAAAGCTGAAGGTTAAATATCCAAGTCCTTAGCGTGAACTTCCGTTTCAAATCCACTTCCTCACTAAGTCTTAGATTCAGATTCTTTCCTCTTAAAAAAAAAGATCCACTTCTTCTTCGACACGAAAACTAAGATATATTTAGTATTGTTTTAAAAGGCGACATCAGCAAGGTGACAACCCTGATATGGCCCGCTGCAGTCGGCGTGGCTTCCATCAACATGAACTGGATTAAACTGTCTTTAATGGCTACAGATCGTAAAGGACTATTTTGCCCATTTATTTTACAGTGTAGTCACCACCACCCTTAATCCGTGAATATAACAAGCTGCGATTGGTGTACTACAGGATAGGAACTCTCCCTCTTCTTTCAGTACTGTACTTGTGCGCAAAGTGAAGCACGTGAGCCTGGAGGGGGGGGGGGGGGGGGGGGTGGGGGGGGGGGAAGGGGGTGGAGTGGGAGTGCAGGGACCTAAACGTATGCAGAGGCAGATACTTCCTGTATCGTGCATGCACATTTTTTCTTCTTTCTCCCACCTAGAGCGACATTCACTGCGCTGCTAAATTGATCGTTCTCTCGCACCCTCCACCTTCCCCACCCTCTCCTCCCTTCCCTACCTCTACTTCCACCCTTGTTCTTCAGCTGTACCCGCTCCTGCCCCCTTTTCCTCCCGCGCACGCTCCCTCATAGCTCCTGTCTCTCTCCCTTCCCCACCCCCCTCTCCCCTACCCCTCGCACTCTCCTCTTCTCCTGTCTCTCTCCCTTCGCCTTCTCTCTCTCTCTCTCTCTCTCTCTCTCTCTCTCTCTCTCTCTCTCTCTCTCTCTCCTCTCTCTCTCTCTCTCTCTCTCTCTCTCCTCTCTTTATCCCATTCCCCCTTATTTACCTCAGTATGGTCGAGCTTGGCTTTACTGTTAGACTAAAACGGCAATAGCACACGCGGACAGTGTCAGCCTTCGCCGGTTCGAACATACCCTCGATTTCCCTTCCAAGTCGGTTCATGAGTAAAGCAAAAACTGTTTTTTTTTCTCTCTCGCCAGTGGAAGTAATAGTTGGAAGGACTGAAAGAATAACTTCCTAGTGATCTTTCTTTGATAGGATATGAAAAATATTGAATAGCAACACTTATCATCATTGAAAAGTTGTATTATTTTCCAGACATCATCATAATTATCTTTTTTTTATCTTAAAATATTGAAGCAACACTTATCATCATTGAAAAATGTATTATTTTCCAGACATCATCATAATTATCTTTTTTTTTATCTTAAAGTCAGATGTACATGCAAATGGATCATAAGCGTTTTGTGTGTGTGTGTGTGTGTGTGTGTGTGTGTGTGTGTGTTTGTGTTTTACATCCATCCATTTCTGAAACAATTCTGTCATATGCAACTGGTGACTGGGAAGATGAAACAGTTTTGTGCAGATCACTAAGGCGCCACCGTTTGCACATTTGGGTGTATCTTATAAAACGTGAGTAATTCCACAAGTGCATACAGTGATGCTGAGGAGGCAGTCAGTGTGAACCATGTTCTTACAGACCGTTCATTCACATGACAGTTGACACAACACTTTGCAGCGGGTTCCATAAAGAGTTTGTTTGGGGACGTTCCGTTCCAGCAAATGTGATTTTCCCCATTATCTGACACAGGAAGAAATGTTTAGCTTGTCATCCAGACCTGTCTGGGAATTAAATCCACTTTCGAAACTGTTAAGAACGTTGAAGAAAGTGATTTGTTGATGTCGTTTTTTTTTTTTTTTTTTTTTTCAACAATGATATGGAAAATGTATGGAAGATAGGTTGATGATGTGATGGCTCTGATATTGCCCTCTGAAGTCGGCCGGGCCACAAGCATCATGCGTTGCATTGCATGATTTCCATACCAGAATCCATTCAGCAATAAAGTATGTTATTTGCAGACTGCGATTTATTGAGGTATCGGTAATGCCAGGTAAGAAGTAAATTGATTTTGATCTTACTGTACAAATCGTGTTCTTTCCGTTAAACACACAACAACAACAAAACAACAACAACAACAAAAACATCGTAAATCTTGATACTAGATAAGTTGGATCAATTAGCACACGACACCTTTTTCCTGCAGGTAATTACTTACCCCGAGTTCGCGCGCACACGCTGGCAAGTATGCAGTATACAAGCGTGAGCGCGCGCGCGCGCGCAGACACACACACACACACACACACACACACACACACACACACACACACACACACACACACACACACGAGTTTTATTGTCGAATTAACCTTTAGTTGTACTGCCTCACTGGCACACGGTACGCGCCCGCGCAATACCTATCCTCAGCGTTTCTCCCCCCCCCCCCTCCCCCCTTCCCTATCCTCATGCCCCTCCCCCCTTCCCTATCCTCATGCCTCCCATCGGTATCTTCCCTTCCTGATGATGAAGTCAGCTGCTAACATTTCAGGCCTTAGGATATCCACACATACAGTACCAATGCACTTAGTGTTAGTGGCTGGGCGGGAGGATGACCACACATACAGTACCAATGCACTTAGTGTTAGTGGCTGGGCGGGAGGATGACCACACATACAGTACCAATGCACTTAGTGTTGGTGGCTGGGCGGGAGGATGACCACACATACAGTACCAATGCACTTAGTGTTAGTGGCTGGGCGGGAGGATGACCACACATACAGTACCAATGCACTAGTGTTAGTGGCTGGGCGGGAGGATGACCACACATACAGTACCAATGCACTTAGTGTTAGTGGCTGGGCGGGAGGATGACCACACATACAGTACCAATGCACTTAGTGTTAGTGGCTGGGCGGGAGGATGACCACACATACAGTACCAATGCACTTAGTGTTAGTGGCTGGGCGGGAGGATGACCACGCATACAGTACCAATGCACTTAGTGTTAGTGGCTGGGCGGGAGGATGACTACACATACAGTACCAATGCACTTAGTGTTAGTGGCTGGGCGGGAGGATAACCACACATACAGTACCAGTGCACTTAGTATTAGTGGCTGGGCGGGAGCCTAATAACCCTAACAAGCCCGCAAATAGTCATTGCCATTTCAGAGCTGTTTTGTTTGAGAAATTCAGAAACTTGCAAGCTTGTGGATATTTGTTAAATTAGCATACTCATTTACCACAACCTACATAATGTTATCCTTCTTGCTGCAGAAGTCATTAAAGTGTTGTATGTGCTTATATACCGACATGCTTTGCGTTCTCATCGACCATAACCATCATAACTTTATAACTGCTTCTTTATTGGAATTCAGTGAACTGTTATCAGCTACCCATACACATATGCGCGCTGACTTTGCTACAACAAATTCCAAGCCTGTGAAACAAATTATGCCACTTTGTCTCCAAAGCGGACTACAAGCAGCTACGTCATGATGAAGTCGAGGCCTCAAACGGGAAGCGCATTCCACGCGTGCAGTTGTGCTGCACAGCTGCTGGCCACTGGCCACAGCATGCCTCAGTGCTGCACAGCTGCTGGCCACTGGCCACAGCATGCCTCAGTGCTGTGGCACCGTGAAATCAATGTCTGCATGCAATTGTCCTCCTTTGGTTTCGTCACCGACACCAGCCACTGCATGGGCCGAGCCCTCGTTGTGTGTTGTCGTGGTCCCGACATCCGAGTGTTGTATTGATGTCGTTTTGCTATCAGTGTCGTGTTGGTGTGGTTAGCTCGTGGTCGCACGAACAATATTGTTTCTTGATAACCCCCCCCCCCCCCCCCCAACCCAACAAACAACAACAAAAAAGCCCCACTCAAGTTTCGTGCAATGGGTGCTTCGTGGGTGCTTCTTTTAAGGCATGTCACACGATAACCTACTTACATTATGTGCCACATGTTCAAGCCACACGTTGCGAAGCATTTACCTATTGGTGCCAACGCACCAATGAGGGAAAAGCGTGTATGGGTCACTGGAGGGCCTCCGCCGTACAGCAGCCTTCGTCAGTGCCTCTGGGGTTCCTGTCTGAGTGAACGAAGAAGAATCATCATCATCGACAATCCGCCTGCATGGCTGTCGGTGCCTGCTCCGTTCAGACTGTCAGTAGTGCCACTCACAGGTTAAGTGGCGATGGACGAAATGGAACTCAAACTTTTATCACGGCTAGGAATTTGAAGAGGACTGAGCCAGTTCTCAGCTGCTGTTTGATTGTCAAGCCTCTAGGCGTAATGGCGTTAGCTACCAGCAGCGCTGTTCGCTGGCTCGTGAAGCGGAGGACAAGAAACGTGTCTGTCCAGGTTGGGTGGGGGGAAAGAGGGGAAGTGGCGGTGGGGTTGGGGAGTCATGAAACGAGTTCACGCCCGAAACAGCTTCGAAACCTATTTCTTATGAAATTGTGTCAGACGAGAAAGGCAGTAAACAGGGAAACAGTTGGGGGGGGGGGGGGGGGGGGGGGGGGGGGAGGGCACGCTTGTTTTGACGCAAAACGTTGTTTGGCGAGTCCTGTGTGACACAGTCCTAATGCTTATCATTGGCGCTGTTTCGGGTGTCCCGAGGTTGCTTGCACAGCTTTTTTTTTTATCCTGCCCTTAATACTTACTCATGTTCACACGCGCCAGAATTCATCAGGATTCGTGGGGGTGTGGGGAGGGGGGGGGGGGGGGGGGGAAGCTGAGGGGGTGCGCGGAGGGAAGAGGGAGGGCATGCTGTGATGAAATTCTGCATCATTTTGTCTTCCCTAATCCTCAACCTACCCCTCCCACCCACCTCTTCCCTGGAATGGTATGTATATTACAATATTACAACGAACCTCCCCCCCCCCCCCCCCCCCACACACACACACAAAAAAGCAAAAGTCACCTACCCGCTTCTTCCCCTCGAACGGAATCTCGTCCGCACGGAATCCACACTAGGCGACCACCGACCTAACCTTGCCTCTTGCAAACGTTTCTTCCTCCCTCTACCCTCCCCATTACCCCCAACCCCTCCTGTCTCCTTCGGCCTCTTTCACTTCAAGACTTCCCCGCTGGTTGTTCCAGGGCGTTACGTCGCTTTACCGAAAACTGGGAAAACAAAAAAAAAAGTTCATCCAAAGAGGTCAAGGGGGTAAAGAAGCAGGGGCGTCGAGTCCCATCCAACACTTCATTATGGTTCCTCAGAGGGGTGGGGGGGGGGGGGGGGGGGGGGGGGGGCGGTGAGGGTACTTCAGCGACAGAATTTAGTCTCATTTAGAAAGTTGAATACACTCACAAAAATGAAAGAAAATTGATACAGTTGTTGAGGAGAAGAGCTGAGAGAAACAGGGGGGTGGGGGGGATAGAAGAGGGAAAGGAAGGTGCGAGGTATACACGGCAGACTTTGCATAATATGTGCTGATGGTGTCTTTTTTTTTTAATAAAGTGTTGTTTTCTTTCCGTTTTCTCTGGATGTGCTGCTTCAAAGCGTTTTCGGTGCTTCAAAGTATGTAATACGAACGAAGCTTCAACTGAAAGCAGCCTCCTGGCGTTCAAAGTCTGAAGTGGATGGGAAGAGGGAGGGGGTGGAGAAGGGGGAAGGGAGATGGAGTTGTCTACACATTTTGACCTGACACACATTTACGCTGTACACAAACACGCGCACACACGCACTATGTAGCCGGTGACAGACGTTTAAAAAAAAAAATGTTGTACAAGACCAAAAGTGTCTCTCCTCTTAGCTTTCCTCCCTCAGTGCGCACCCCGCTCCACCCCAAACCGTCACTCCCACCACCCCCACCACCCCCCACCCCCCACCCCCCCCCCCCCCGGCCCGCTCAAACTTGTAAGCTGCTAAAATGTTCTTCACTTTTTTCACTTTTTTTTTTTAAATTAGTAGTTTAACTAAAGACTTTCCTGCGTGAGTTTACAGTGCACTAGCACTGGGAAACTGAACATGGAAAGGAAAGTGAGATGAAGGATTGGGGACCACCGCATGGCTTTCAGCAAAGAGGGTGAGGAAAGGGGAAGGTCGGAGGAAAGGGGGAGCGAGTGTTTCCGAAGCGCGTACACACACACACACACACACACACACAACACACACACACACACACACACACACGCACACACACACACACACACACACACACACACACACACACACACACACACACAGACAGACAGAGAGAAAGAGACAGAGAGAGAGGTCCGTTTAAAGAAGAAGTAGCGAGAGAGGCCTACTTCAGAAGGAAGA
>JADBJO010000088.1:167500-202500 GCA_016801955.1 Conus betulinus | reverse complement strand
TCACACTACAGAAATGTTCAAACTCTGTTAAAAAAGGTGACCGTAATCTGCATATAGATACCAATATATTGATATTTGAAGCTGTTCATAAGTTTATCTCTGGAAGCAACCGGTTTTAGATACATTGTCTTTTGAAGGTTTCAGGTATGACAAAAGAAGATTGTGTTATAAATGTTGCCGTTATTTCAAATTGTGATGATAACAAATTAGTGTGCCTGTGGTGTGTTTCTCATAGTCTCTCTCTAATCGTTAATCTCCGTTTTTTTCTTTTTTTTTTTTTTTTTTTTTTTTTTTTTTTTTAAAATTATTTTTTTCTCTTTCCGGGAAAGGGGAGGGGGCGGGGGTGTTCTCTTTTTGTATTCTTCATGCGATGTATAAACTTTAAACTGTCAATTGTTTTCATATAAATAACGTAATATTTGTATTACTGTAGCCGCCAGGTAAATTAGTTGTGTATTGTCATTTTGTAGAGCACACTATAAGCATTCAGCTTGTTGCTGCTCACTTTGTTTTGTGTAACTATTGTACGTACCTGTGATTAAAGATTTGTTTTAAACCAATAATTTGTGCCTGTGTTCACTGTAATGCCACACAATAATTTGTGCCTGTGTTCACTGTAATGCCACAATAATTTGTGCCTGTGCTCACTGTAATGTCACGACAATGTGTGCCTGTGTGCTCACTGTAATGTCACGACAATGTGTGCCTGTGCTCACTGTAATGTCACGACAATGTGTGTCTGTGCTCACTGTAATGTCACGACAATGTGTGCCTGTGTTCACTGTAATGTCACGACAATGTGTGCCTGTGCTCACTGTAATGTCAGGACAATTTGTACCTGTGCTCACTGTAATGTCATGATAATTTGTGCCTGTGCTCACTGTAATGTCACGACAATCAACAGCGAATTCTAGTGACCTGTGAACTCGGTTCTTTTTTGATTTGACCAAAGACAGTACGCCCAAGGAGTACCGTCTTTGATCTGCCAGACACCGCAACGCGATCCATATGCCAGTAGACGAGCGGTCAGCGTGTGCGGAAATTGTACTCGCAACACAAATGGGATACAGAGCGGCTGGGGAAGAGAAGGGGACACAGGGGGTATGCATGTTCCGGCCCGGAGGGGTATGATAATGGCCTAGTCTCGAGGGGGGGGGGGGGGGGGGGGATGTTGTTGTTGTTGGTTTTTGTGGGGCTCCAACCAGACCATGGACAACGGGTCACACACACTTTTTTCTCTCACTTCCCCCCCCCCCCCCCCCTTTTCTTTTTCGCTAGGAATTAATTCTCTCTCCCTCTCTCCCCCCCCCCCCTCCCCTCCCCAACCCCCCCCCCCTCCCCCCCACAACACACACACACTTAGTGTTTTCTCAATCTCGTGTTGAACAGTTTGTCATTGCTGTATGATGACTCTCACTCTCTCCCTTTCCTCCCCCCCCCCCCACCCACCCTCCCCCCCCCCCATCACATTCCGCTCGGCGATTAGAAAGTGCGTGATAATTTATCGTTTTTCTTGTATATATATATATATATATATATGTGTGTGTGTGTGTGTGTGTGTGTGTGTGTGTATGCATACATATATACACACATATATGTATATACATATATATATATATGTATTTATATATATACATACATACATACATACATATACACATACATACATACACATACATAGATTTTTCCCCCTAAAGATACAATCAGCCTAGGCTGGTTTTTAAACCCCGGGAGGTTAAAGTAGCCTACGCTGCTTTCTACCGGGGACACTAACGAGCCAAGGGGTAGACTCTGGCATGTTAACGCCGGCTGCAGTATGTGCCGATGTTAATGGCATAGAATATGCCCAACGAAACATGTCTACCCGATGGCAATATCTGCTGCAACAAAAAAAAACAAAATAACGCCTGTCTGGGTTTTAGTGCCCTGGTCTTTCAATGGCTTACATATACATCCCACATACTACGCGGCGATGGAAGAAATCGATGCGAAAAAATGTTTTTATTGTGCCAAGACTTATCAGCGGGCTTGTTCAGCTCTTCTCCGCTCTTTGATTGTCAAGCGAGGCAGAGTTACGCGTGACGAAGCTACCAGCAGCGCCGTTTTATTGGCTCATGATGCGAAATGCAAAACATGTTCCTTTTTTTTCCCCAGACAAGAGCATGTCGTGAAATGGAGTTCACGCTCGAAGAAACTTCCAAGCATGTTTCTCATAAAAGTATGTCAGTGTCATGCGCCCCGTAAAAAAAAAAGGAAAACGAGATAGAAAGAAAATGTGTTTCCCCCTTTTTTTTTCCCGTGCTCTTTGAACGAACTCATAGAAAACTCACCTTTCCAGGGTGCTTGCTCCTCATTGGTCAGTTTTCTGTGAATAGTGAATTGTGCTCTTTGGAGTGTGTGTGTGTGTGTGGGGGGGGGGGGGGGGGGGGGGATTGCCTGTCAGTTCGGCGGAAGCAGCGGACTAGGGAGGATAGAGACTTTCAGGAAACGGGAAAAGATTAGCTAGGAAGAGAAGAGGATGACAAAGAAGCGCAACATAGAGCGGAGAGTGAGAGAGTTGTTGATCGCATATAGTGTTGATTTTAGGGTGAGTATTGGATTGCGTGAAACATATTTGATAATACAAGCTTTTATCGCAATCTCGAAATTCGACCATTTATTCTTGTGTCGTTTTCTCTTCTTCTTTCTTTAAGTGTTCACCTTCATCGAGTTGAAGATTCTGACACTTTTGTGTGTATGACCGTTTTTTTTTTTAATCCCGCCATTAAGGCAGCCATACCCCCACTTCGGGGAAGGTGCATTAACGTGTCATCCATACCAACGGCTAAACTGCCTTCTCTTCCGAAAGCTGATGATGGGATTTTACGTGCGTGCAAGATGTTGTGCGTGCATTCACACACGGAACCTCGGTTTATAGTCTCATTTGAAGGACTGTATGGGGGAATGGAGTCAGAACCAATGTGAACTCCGAGGTAAAACTCCCCCTGTACCGAAATTCGAATCCGTAACCTCAGCATCACGAGTCCGGTGCTCTACCAACTGAGGTATTCGGCCCCCCGTGTTGATCGTAATCGGAATTATTTCCGAATTCTACCCTGTTCACACACTTGACAGGTAAGAGTGGGTCCGGTGATCGACCATCAGGTCAGTGATTGATTGAGATCACTAACAGGGCGCCTTGTCTCTCAAGGACCCGCATTCTGTGCAGGGAGCGGTAGCGATACGTAGGCTCTGGCAGTCCGTCACACAGCGCTGGAGACTCTGGGAGATGTCCGCTACTAAGAGAATTTTGACCTAAGAAAAGAAAAAGTATGTGAAAACTGTCCGCATGTAAAGATGGCAGTATTTTGATAAATAAGGATTGGGGTCTGCGAACCCAGAATAATGTATTTGTATAGGACAAATCTGTGTAATCTAAAAAAAAATTGAAATTGTGTGTATGAGTAAATAGATTGAAGTCATTGTGCTGTGGACATATTTCTTTTGCAAGGTACAGTAAATAAAAAAAAAAAGAAAAAAAAAGAAAGAAAAAAAAAGAAAGAAAAAAAGACGTCTTATTGAATGATAATATTGACGCCCCCCCCCCCCCCCCCCCCCCCCCCCCCCCCCCCCCAATAAAAGTAAAATTTAAACTAACCTCGCGCCAAAAGAAGTGAGACAGAATAGAAAGGAACGAAAATTTTTGTTTTTTTCTTTTACCGGGTGATAAATTCAGAATTGTGCTCTGGAATGTTACAAAGGGAGTCAGATGTGTGGTTGCGTGCGGGACGCAGTGCGGCACTCGCAAAAATGTCGTTTTGTGTCTCCCGTATGATACACCTCGGTGGTTACGAGAATCCGAGCGTTTATGTTAATGGATCTTTTCCTTCCAACGACCTTTTTTTTTTTTTTTTTTTACAGATGAAATGAAACAGTAAAGATTAAGTGATTAATTCATGTATTGATTCATACACTCACTAGCTCTTTGGGTAATCAATCTTCTTTTTCTGCGTACACAGGCTGATACTCCTGCGGACACCCCCTGTGTAGAAAGGCAAGGATTAATCTCATCTACCCAACAAAGGGAGAGGAGTTTTGTGTGTATGATCGTTTTTCTATCCTGCCATTAAGGCACCCATACGCCATCTTCGGGGAAGGTGCATGCTATGTGTAACGTGTCATCCATACCAACAGCCAAACTGGCCTTCTCTTCCGAAAGTTGGTGATGGGATTTTAACGTGTGTGCAAGTTGTTACGCCTGCGTTCACACACGGAACCTCGGTTTATAGTCTCTTCGAAGGACTGTATGACAAATGGAGTCAGAACCAATGTTAACTCCGAGGGAAAAGTCCCCCTGTACCGAAACGGTCTGGCGGAGATTCGAACCCGCAACCCCAAGACTACGAGTCCGGCGCTCTACCACTGAGGTATTCCGGCCCCCGGTAATCAATCAGTTCGTTCATTCATTAATTTATTCGCTCATGTTCTCGTTCTCTTTCTTTGAAATAATTCTAACACAGTTGTACACACATTCTGACAGGCTCGTTAAAACAGAAGGAATCAAAACTTAGAGCAGACTCATGCGGATCAAATTACAACTAATAACAACCATCCATGCTTCGGCACTTTCAAGCTATTGAACGACGAAGACCCAATTCTTGTCAGGTCCGGTGCGTCGTAATGTGAATTATAATCCAGATTCGAGTTGATCCAGGATCATCAAAATCCGCAACAGGGTCCCATTGAGCTGAACTCGGGGATGGCCGTTGGGGCATTAGTTTCATTGGGTCGGAACGTTTTTAAATGTAAAGACACCAGCAGCATTTGAAAATATGTTGCATTTAACTGAAGAGGGCTTTAGCAAAGAAGAATGTGGGCTACTCTCTCTTTTCCGTTGCAACTATAACCTAAGGAGGTTCCAGCAACGTCCTGATCCTGATCCTGATCCGTCACGCCCTGTCTTCGTCCTGTTTTTCGTCCAGTTTTTGTGTGACAACAATGCGCACTCCATTGTGAGCGGAAGCAGGCGACCGAAGTAGTAGATCATAGGACGCCCAGTGTCGGTCAACACGGCAGACTCTGCAGACTTTGGCATGAACAGCATACAACGGAGGTAACACAACGTGACAATTCTTGTCAGCCAGTGCCCATTGTAAGCTTACTCTTTCCTTTCGTATGACGGTGGCGTTTTCTTTCCCCCTGTTTATATGCAATGTTTATGGCGGCACGACGATTGCTTACGCCGCATGTTTACCACTTTGCTGATTTTTTTTGTTTTGTTTTGTGGTGTTTGTCCGATCTCTGATCTAGTTTTCCTTTTAATTCTAGCATCCAACATCACACATACACACATAGATTTTAGGCTTTGATGAGTACTCGGGCTGTGCCGCCCATGTGAGAACAGAGCGTAATCCTGCCGCCCCTCTGTGGGCGATTCGTACAGAAAAGGTTAAAAGGATTTTTACGAGAAAAAAAAAAAATCATAACAGCCTGTCTGTCACATGCTCACATGCGTACACCATGCTGACATAGAGACGTCGTGATCATCCGCACGCAGCGCGGCCCGACTCATCACTCGATATTAAGATAAAGCAATTATTTCTTTTTTATTTTTCCCCTCTGGTATGGGAAATGATTATACCACAGTTTTATTCACTCTTGACCTTCTTTGGATGTTCGGTTCACAAACTAAATAATGCAAAAATGGAAAACAATTATATATATATATATATATATATATATATATATATATATATATAATTTCATTCAGTGCCTTTCGTGGCTATTTGTCTGTTTTCACAATTAGGATACCTTACAGTTACAATATTATTTCACGCCATTCAAATCCAACAGTCCCTTTACATAATACGGCACTTTACAATTTACACAAATCTAGCGGCGTCTTTGACAAACTTTTAAAAAAAAACACACCAAGAAATCATATCACAACTTTCTTTTTTTCCATTACGCCGATTAATCAGTGCTGTCACCCTTTGACAGATGTCGGGTTTTCTTCACAGTCTTTTCTCCTGTTTACAAACTCATCTGAAAAAGGATGTCTACCCTTTCACAAACTTGAGGGTTTGTTTCCACAAGACATCTTAGGAATAAATAACTGTCGTCTTTCGTGAACGTCATATTCTTCCCATCCACGAGAGCGTAATTATAAAGTTTGGTCAAGTTCACTGGAGTAGTCTTGTCTGGCACCTCGGTCTAACAGGCCTCGAAACCGGCGTAACTTCGATTTATCCAGTCAAAGAAAAAGGGCTCTCGTCTCAAAACAGACTAGAAACTTATGTGAAAGTAAATGAATAAAACCAGACTCACCAACGATGTTCTCACCCCGGTAGAGAACACTTAGTTACCTGATGTACTAACGGGGTACAGTTTGAAATCATTTTAAAATTCTTTTTTTTTTTTTTTTTTTTTTCTTTCTATAGAATTACCAAACTTGTTCGCCTATCAGAATTTGCCGCGCTAACTGCACAAAACTCGACAATTCCAGTTCGGCAATACGAATATGCTTGAGACTTTTTATCTCAAAAACAAATTAATAACTTTTCTATTTCTTTTTCTTTTATAACTAAGCGCCGCTGGCGCTCTCTCTCTCTCTCTCTCTCTCTGTGCCTCCCTAATTCTCTTCTGCCAACGCTCTTTTCTTTAACAAATCCTTGAGCGACGCTCAGGTAAAATTGATCAACGACAGAACCCTTTTCACCGCAGTTCAACCCAAGAAGACTCAAGTATGGTCACATGATTAACGAAAACGTTTCACGTTGTCCGTTCATTTATCATGTGCACTCCTCTCGACTGGGGCGCATGACACAGCCCAAGCAAAGTTAAAAAAAAAAAAAAAAAAAAAAAAGAAGTATTACGATAGCTTCGTAAGACGGCCAAACTTAGCCACGTTGTCTCGTGGTTAAAGCTGCTGCGATGGCTTTAGCGCCCTGGAGCTGTTTTGCTCGTCAACAGAGCGGCTGGTGTCTGTGTCTGTGCCCCTAATGAATGCGATCTTATCGCTGACCGCTTTCGGGGACGACGACCTCCATGCGGTGGTAGATGTGGCGAAAGCCAGCGAATCGACAACAGAAGTTGCTGCACGTTATTTTTGCGGCAAGTTTAAAATGCGTGAAAGTGAAAACAAATTACAAAGATTAGGGGATGGGCGTGTGTGTGTGTGTGTGTGTGTGTGTATGCGCGCGCGCGCGCGTGTGTGTGCGTGTGTGTGCGTGTGTGTGTGTGTGTGTGTGGGGGGGGGGGGGGGGGGGGGGGGGAGAGAGAATTGTTTTCAGGGCCTGCATTGCAAGGGACATAATCGTATCAAAAGTCAGTATTCGATTTCTCCTGAATTGCACCTTCTGTCGCCCACCAACAACACTCCCCCGCCCCCCCCCCCCCCCCCCCCCCCCCCCCCTCTCTCTCTCTCTCTCTCTCTCTCTCTCTCTCTCGGCAAATAAACTCACTTGCAAATGAAATTTGCACTTTGGGAAACACAAAGCCATAACGTTCCTGTACGCTTCTTCAACTAGTCATTTGATGCCTGTCATAAAAGTCGGATCTCGGTACATACACAAACGTTGGCTGCTTCTGACAAACTGCGGTGTGAGTCACTGGCGGTTTGTGGACGGGCAAACTGCCCCTCACAACGTTTTGCTGCGCATTGGCGATACTTGCTTCAGGCGTTTCTTTATCGTTTTCAATACCGTTGAAAACGAAAAAACCCCTGCAGACCAAGGCTATAAACATCGTGAATGACAGACCTGCAGTCTGCCCTCCCACCACCACCTCCTTCCCCCTCCCTCTTGTACACTGCAGTCTGGGGAGGGGGGGGGGGGGGTTGGGGGGGGGGGAAGCTTGTCCCAAAAAGCCTCGAGCTGATAGAATGTAAATCGCAACCGCACAAGGCCCACCAGCAGTCAGTGGGTCATGTTGACAGGGGTACTCATATACCCCTTTGACATGTTTGGAAGGAAAAAAAAAACTAGAATCATCATTGTAAACTGTCACTTGCCAGGGTTTTCGCACAATGCCTCACCATTTTTCTTCTTCTTCTTCTTCTTCTTCTCTCTCCCCCTCCTCCTCCTCCTCCTTCTCCTTCTTCTTCTTCTTCTTCTTCTTCGGCGGCGGCGTCATGGTCTTCATTTTCTAATTCATAATACCAATTTCTCTGTCTCCACTTTCTTTCATGACATTCGTTTCTGCTGCTTTTTATTCTTCCTTATCCTGTTCTTCTTCATCTGTTTCTTCCTCTGCTCATTCTTCTTTCTTCATCTGTTTCTTCCCCTGCTCATTCTTCTTCTTCGTCTGTTTCCTCTTCCCCCTGCTCATTCTTCTTCTTCTTCATCTGTTTCTTCCCCTGCTCATTCTTCTTCTTCATCTGTTTCTTCCCCTGCTCATCTCTTCTTCTTCATCTGTTTCTTCCCTGCTCATTCTTCTTCTTCATCTGTTTCTTCCTCTGCTCATTCTTCTTCTTCTTCATCTGTTTCTTCCTCTGCTCATTCTTCTTCTTCTTCTTCTTCTTCCTCTGCTCATTCTTCTTCATCTCTGTTTCTTCCTCTGCTCATTCTTCTTCATCTGTTTCTTCCTCTGCTCATTCTTCTTCATCTGTGTCTTCCTCTGCTCATTCTTCTTCATCATCTGTTTCTTCCTCTGCTCATTCTTCTTCATCTGTGTCTTCCTCTGCTCATTCTTCTTCCAGCCTACCGTTGTTAATCGTTCCATCGACTTGGTGAACGGGGGAAGGGTATGGGGTGGAGGAAAGGAAAGGGGGTGTTGCATCGAGGGGGGATGGGGGGATGGAGGTGGGTGTGGGTGGAGGTTGGGGGCGGGTGGTCGGTCGGGTGTGCACAAATATCGACTCCGAAGAAGTCCTCGCTGCTTCCTTGAGTGTCTGAACCTGTCGAAACCAGAAAAACTGGGGCGTCACGCCCTGTCGCATGCGGGTAGCCTCCCTTTGGGATGAGGCGTTAGATTGAAGTCCCAGGTGCCCAGCACACACCTGCACGTCCGAGATCCCACGGCAGCAGGGGAGCTTGGTCAATGGCAACGTCATGCAGAAAACACAAACATCCCTGGCAACATTCTGTTGCTGACCCAAAACATAGAAGGGGAGTTCTGAAGATGACCCAAAATATAGAAGGGGAGTTCTGAAGATGACCCAAAACATAGAAGGGGAGTTCTGAAGATGACCCAAAACATAGAAGGGGAGTTCTGAAGATGACCCAAAACATAGAAGGGAAGTTCTGTAGCTGACCCAAAACATAGAAGGGGAGTTCTGAAGATGACCCAAAACATTGAAGGGGAGTTCTGTAGCTGACCCAAAAACATAGAAGCGGAGTTCTGTAGCTGACCCAAAACATAGAAGAGGAGTTCTGAAGATGACCCAAAACACAGAAGGGGAGTTTGTTGTAGATGACCCAAAACACAGAAGGGGAGTTCTGTAGATGACCCAAAACACAGAAGGGGAGTTCTGTAGATGACCAAAAACATAGCGAAGCTGTTCTCTGGCAACCACCCCCTTCCCACCCTTACCCTTGCGCCCTCCTTTGCCCTCCACCGCTTCTCTTCCTTTCCCTCCCCCCCCCCCCTCCCCTCCCTGCCCTCTCCTGCTCAGGAGTCCAGTCGGGGGGGGGGGGGGGGGGGGGGGGGGGGGCGGCGGGAAGGAGTAAGGTACCTGATCGCCGCTTCCCGTAATGCTGTGTACTTTTAAGGAGCCAACGGTGTCAAGCCGGCTTGGAGAATACGCAAGATAACGCGTATCGTCGATTCGCCGTACAGTATCGATTCGCCGTGTAGTATCGATTCGCCGTATGACGCGCCTTTCTCTGACTTCTGTTTAGCATTCGACTGGTGTGGGGGGTGAACGACAAGATCGCTTCGACAATGATTTCTTGTCGATTTTTTTTTTTTTCTTTCAGATTTTCAGTCAGTCCCTGTGTTGGACTTTTTCTTGTAAAATCCGGGTTTCAAAGTGCGACTGTCTGTCAGTCATTGTCGAGGCAAGTATTGATTTCATGGACACAGTGCGGGCAGCACGACTCTACTACGTACGGTGAATGGATACCCAGTTTAGAAAGGATGACACCATAGGTGCAGGTCTTCCCCCCCCCCCCCCCCCCCTACTGTCAACGTGCCCGCTGTGCCAGTGATGGAAGAAATGAACTAGGAAGAAAAGTGCGCGTGTTATCGTCATCCCTTCAATCCCCAGAAAGTCTTGTCTCTCTTCTCTCTTTCTCTGAAAAATATCAGATCAATATTCGTGGTAGTGTTCGCATAATGTTTATAGTCCGTGGTTGATTCGATAGCAGCAACAAAAAAAAAAAAAAAAAATTCAAGTGTGGCGATTTTGTTATGGCGAAAAAAACTGTCAAAACGGGATACGGTGAGAGAGATTCCTCGTTCACTCTCACTCAAGCATCCACCCTTACACTCCCCCCTCCCCCCCCCCCCCCTCACCTCTTGCCTTCAGGTCGGCGACTTTGTGGAACGTAGCGTTATTCGTCAGTGTGTAAAAATCCCAAGCAAAGTGAGGTGTGGATACTGGTCCTCTTACTACTGGCCTAACGAAAGGGGATGCAGATCCACCCGGATCTGTGGCCTGGTCGTGCAGACTGAGTTCGTAGTCGGACGTTTCCGCTGGCAGCCGATGTAAACATCCATATTACATTTGCCCTTCTTTAATGTGTTGTCATTCTGGTGGTCAGATTGTAGGGTCGGAGTTCTTACACACACACACACACACACACACACACACACACACACACACACACACACACACACACCTCCCACCCCCACCACCACCACCACCACCAACCACCCCACCAACCCCCAAGCCATCCATTGGTCCCACTATCCTGGCAGAGTTATCATGTCTGCCACATTGCTCTAGGAGAGATGGACGTTCAAGCTGAACACAGCGAACTAGCCCGACAGTGTTGGAGTTTATCATCATGCAAGCAGACCGATGGAATTATAGACGAAGAAGTAAACACATTATTCTGATACTGGGCGCCAGAAACAGCTCAGCTGATTTAGCGCCGGATTCGTGATCTTGGCGATCCTGGGATTACGGGTTCGAATCTCCGCTGGGCTGTTTTGGTGCAGGTTTTTTTTTTTTTTCCTTGGAGTCAATCTTGGTTCTGACTCCATTTTCCGAAAAGTCCATCGAATTAGACTATACACCGTTGCTCCCTGTATGAACGCAGGCATAACGTCTTACATGCACGCAAAATCCCATAGCCAGCTTCCGGAAGAGAAAGCCAGTTTGGCCATTGGTATGAATGACACGTATACACAAAGCATGCGTGAAAAATGAAAGAATAATTCCCTGACTGATTTCAGACTGGAAAACGGGGGGAAAAACTGATTTTTAGCGCCTGTAGGCAGCTCTTCAGTCGGCATTACCTGGGTAGGCAGCCCATTGTGCAAACAAAAAAACATGGATTATAAAAGCGTTTAGGGCTTGGTCACCAACCGAGGCGTGACGCTATGTTAATACTGTAATAAAAAATAATAAGAACTCGTCTGTTCTGCCGTGACATGGCTACAGGTAGAATGACGACATGTAAATCAGGGCGTTTTGCGTTAGGTGGCACGCAGTGAAATTTCCAAAGCGGCGCTCGAGCGGAGTCCTCCTAAACAACGACGTTTCATACCTGACGTGCGTACCTGTGCCCGTAACCGCTCCACCCTGACAAGATACCGCGCCACCCCCCCCTACATGTGCGCACCCCTAACTGGCTTGTTATTTCCCAGTGAAACACGTGGCACCTGCTACGCGAGAACTCTTTTTTTTTATCTTTTTATGGTTTATCGCTTTCTTTTCTCGATGATCTGGTTTAAATGAATTTATTTCCACTTTACAATCACATAGTTTTACAGTAAATGTGAAAATCTGAACAAGAAGCTAATGCTCGGAATGTGTCCAAATGCGTATAATTACACACGTGGCAAAGGAAATGGCAGGAGACTATTTAATCTCGATGATCTCGCCGCACGATCTCCGTTTCATCTTAGCTCACGTGGCTGGAGGTGTGTACACTCGCTCCTCTGTGTGGGTTTTTCGCTGTTAACGTGTTACAAATACTGTGTGCGATGGAGTGTGTGACGGACCCGGCGTCAGTGAAAACCCACCCCCATTTTGTCAGTGAGCGGGAGGTGAAGTGACTACACGCGATACCTACCTGCTCAGAGAGGAAAATATACACCTGTTCAAGAGAAGATGCTTTCAGCATTGCTGACAAAAGTTTTGTTGAAACGTACATCTCAGGCGGTCCGAGGCGTGAGCTACATGATATCGAATCTCCCCAAAATGCCGCGCGTGAAATGGGCCTTTTTTTTTTTTTTTTTTTTTAAAGCAGAGAACATTGCATTGCTAATGATGCTCCGTGCCGATGTCTCCGGGTTCTGACAGTATAATCAGCTCCTGCAGCTTTTCTATAAATTCTGTGCTTGTAGCTTCGTCTTTTCCATGACTCTTTTTGACTGCGCTATTTTTCCCTTTCTTTTCTTTCTTTCTTTCTTGTTTTTCTGGCTTCGTGGATTATTCTCCTGTCTTTGTTCTGGAAACTCGTTTACTCTTTTTTCGGGGGTCACGAAGTATGACACGAGAAAGAGTACAAGAGTTTCCAGACAGGTTCTTGATTTTGTTTATTTCGTTCGTTTTTGTTTGTAATCAGATCATTAGAAAATGAAACGTGTTCGCGATGTTCAGAGCGGACATTAGTTCATTTTTCAGTGTCTGTTCGGCCATGCGACCTTTTTGTTTTTGCATGTATTCGGTGTGGCATGTAAATGTTTGTTGTTATTCCTCAACCACACTCTCCCTCCCCTCCCCCCCCCCCCCCCCCCCCCCCCCCCCCCCTTCTTTATAACGTGGGAACTAGCAAGCAAGCAGAATGTCCAAAGTTCTCAGCGTTGTCTAGTATTATCCGTCTCCAGGATGTCAACAGATTCTCTACCACGTCATTGTTACTGTTTTCAGGGTGACTAACCTTTTTTTTTTTTTTCTTTTAACTGGATGTGACCTTTGTCCCGTGTGAGTCTGACAACCCTGAGTGACTGTGCTGTCATAGTGAAAACCACAATGTCTAAGCTAATGCTTGAGGGTGCGGGGAAGGGGAGGGTAGGCAAGAGATTGAAGGATAATGAAGATTGATGATGGTGATTGCATGGCTGGGTGGACGACTGACACGGTTCAAAGGAATACAGATGAAAGGAAGGAGGAGGAGTTTGGCAAGCAGGATGGGGAAAATGCTAGATGGTGGGTGGCGAAGAAGTGCTGCTGCTGCCTTTGCTGATGATGTTGAAGATGATGATGATGATGATGATGATGATGATGATGCGGCTCCGCTGCTGCTACTGCTACTGATGGTGATGAGGGCTATGGTGATAGTCTGATAGTAGTGGTACTGAGATGGAGGTGGTAGGGGCGCTGCGAATCGTGGTGAGGGTATTGTTGGGATTCGTCCCTGCTGTCGGCTGTCTCTGCTGCCTGTGTCTGGTAGCTCCAGACGGAAGAGGGTAGCTCGGTGAAGGGGCATAAAGCTGTCGGCTGTCTCTACTGCCTGTGTCTGATAGCTCCAGACGGTGAAGGTTTGGTGAAGGGGCATAAAGCTGTCGGCTGTCTCTACTGCCTGTGTCTGATAGCTCCAGACGGTGAAGGTTTGGTGAGGGGCATAAAGCTGTCGGCTGTCTCTACTGCCTGTGTCTGATAGCTCCAGACGGTGAAGGTTTGGTGAAGGGGCATAAAGTGACAGAGCACCAAGGTTCGTCTGCCAGATCTTTTTTGCTTCTTTGTATGTTTGTTCGCTTGCTTGCTCGTGTGTTCGCGCTGTTTGTCTGCTTCTTGTGTGTGTGTTTTTCTTTGCTTGTTCGCGCTCGTTTGTCTGTGTCCTTGTTTCAATGTAAATTATTCGAATTGACGCCCCCCCTCCCCCTCCCCTCCCCGCCCCTCTCCCTCACTTCCCTCCCCCCCCCCTCCTCTCTCTCCCTCTCTCTGTGTCATCGTCTCTCTGTCTCCTCTCTCTCTCTCTCTCTCTCCTTCTCCTCCTCCTCCTCCTCTCTCCTCCTCTCTCTCTCTCTCTCTCTCTCTCTCTCTCTCTGTGTCTATCGCTCTCTCTCAGAGGTTTTATTGTGCATGAGTAATGTCACGCGTGCTGCCCATGCCTGCTAGCGCTACTGATTTTCCACCGATATGGGATTCATTTGTATGGACCTGCATTGCCCTTCATGACGAAAAGAATCTTGCGATATGAAGTGATGATGATCAGAAAGGGTGTCCCAGCGGAATCGAGCAAGCAGTGTTTTTTTTTTTTTTTTTTTTTTTTTTTCCTGGGTTTTGCTCTGTCTCTTACCTGTTTTGGGGAAGTTTGCTTTTGATCCTAGCTGGTGATGTCGAGCTAAACCCTGGTCCTCCCCCCCATCTGCCACCGACAAGAATCAAGGTAACGTAAAAGTAAACACACGACGACAGTCCAGGCCGAGTTTTACCCAACGAACTGTCTCTTGCTGATGTGATGACCAAGCTGGATATAATGGACAGTTCCACGAACAGGAAGCTGGATGAGGTGAAAGAAGACATGAAACTGATTAAGGACAAAGTGGGAGAGGTGGACAGGAGGAGGTGGAGGAACGGACAGATCAAAACCCAAATAAAACATTGAGAGCGGGCATTAACGCATTGAGGGAACGGGTGAAAAATGTAGAGAAACATGCTGACGATTTGGAGGGCTGATCAAGAAGAAACAGTCTCATGTTTTATGGTATTGACAAACAGCAAAATGAAAACAAATCGGGACCTAGAGATGACGTTGAAAGATCTGTGCACTGACGAACTCGAGTTGGCGAATGATGTTGAGTTTGATTGGGTGCATCGGGTAAGTGGAAAACCCAGCTCCCCTGTGACTGTGAGGTGCACCTTTTATAAAGACAAAATAAACATTCTTAGAGCAAAGCAGAAATTATAGGGGGGACAATATTTTTGTCGGTGGAGATTGTTCCACAGGGGTAAGGGAAATTCGGAAGAAACTGTCAACAATCATGAAAACTAAGAGAAATGATGGACAGAGAGTGACTATGGTGCATGATCATCTTCTCGTGGACGGGAAGAAGTTCCTTCTCTCTGCTGATGGGGAGAGTTTGGTGGTGTGAAAGGGACGGGGAGTAGTGGTTGTGGACGCCCTATTTATGAACTGCAACAAAGCTTTATGTCAACGTACAAAAACACATGCAACCCTTTCAAAACGTTCCTTACAGTGAATCGTTTGTCAGGATTCGCTGTCCAACTCCTGTCATGACGACGATTCTGTATGTGATTTTGACATGATTACCAGTATTAATGATTGTCGCTCAAACTTCTACGGTGCTATGGGTACTTTGTGCGATGCTGAACTATTTGATGGTAGTTGTAACTGGCGTTCAATCACCTGTAATGATACCGTCACTGTGTGTGTGATACTAACATGACTGCAGATAATATTTGGCTTTCGAGCTCTTGTAGTGGTGATGTTACTACGTATGGTACTCACATGGTCACGGGTGATGATTTGTGTTTTGAACCCCTGTTGTGGTTATGTTACTACGTGTGGTACTCACATGGTCACGGGTGATGATTTGTGTTTGAACCCCTGTTGTGGTGATGTTAGTATGTGTGGTACTCACATGGTCACGGGTGATGATTTGTGTTTGAACCCCTGTTGTGGTGATGTTAGTATGTGTGGTACTCACATGGTCACGGTGATGATTTGTGTTTGAACCCCTGTTGTGGTGATGTTACTATGTGTGGTGCACACAAGGTCACAGGTAATAAGGATTCGTATTCGGACCCCTTCGGCGATATTATTACAAGGTTTGATGCTGACATGGTTTCAGGTTATCATGATGATGTACGTTCGAATTCTTTCAGCGATGTTGTTACAGTAAGTGATGCAGGATATGGTTTCAGTTTTTAACGATTGGTATGCGAACCCCGATAAATGGTCTGTAAATCAAAACAAAGATTTCCTCATTTTGTCAGACTCACTTTCTGCTTTGGAGACTGTTGCCGGCTGTAATCTCAAGCACCCTCAGCTGCTGAAAGTTTTCGAACTGTACACCACTTTGAAATCAGATGGATACAGCAACGTTTTTGCTTGGGTTCCCAGCCATGTGGTCATTCGAGGCAACGAGAGGGTTGAGTAACTTGCCAAGAGTGCCACAAAGGAAAAGTTGAGCAGGTTGTTTATCCCTCACACACTGATCTGAAACCCAAAACACAGGCTTATGTCTAATGCCTCTGGCAAGAGGAATGGAACTTGCAGACGTATAAACAAACTATTTAAAATTCGTCCAAACCTGAAAGAATTTTACCATGTTCCCAAGGTGGCCGTATTTAAAAAAAAAAAAAGTCTTGTGCCGTTTGCATACAGGCCACTCGTCTTACACCACCAATTCTTATCTTTTAAAAGGTGAAGAAGCTCTGTGGTGCATTCCATGTCATGTTCCGCTCACAGTGACATGTTCTTTTAGAGTGGTGGGACTTGCACGATGTGAGACATAAACATTTTACAGTAGACTCCATGGAAACTTTGTTCAGGGATGTTCCACCTGACGTGATCTTTGAATTTCTGAAAGAGATTAACATTTTTCGTCTGATCTAAGATTTTACGGAAGAAAGATTTTTTGACGAAGTTTGTGGAACGTTTTTAGAAGGTGTATTTTAAAAAGATGTGTGAATGGTGTTTTGTTGTTGTTGTTGTTGTTGTGTTGTTGTTGTTGTTTTTATTTTGTTTTGGTGACTTGTGAGTTGACATCAACGTTGTGACAGCCCTGAAATGGCCCTTTGTGGTCGGCTGGGCTGTAAGTAACATTACCTTGCCTTACCTTACGAACCTCGATACCGATTTGTTTATTATTGATATGGCTGCAGATTATTATGATCGGTGTTCGAACCCTGCAGTGATACTGTTACTGAGTGTGATGCGGATATGATTTCAGGTTATAATGATTTGTGTTCAAAGCTTTATAGCGCTCTTGTTACTATGTGTGATAGAGACAATTTTTCAGATGGAAATGATTGGCGTTCGTATTCCTGCAGCAAATTGTCACTGTATGTGATACTAACATAGTTTCAGATTAAAACGATTCGTGTTCGGATCCCAGTAGCAATAAAGCCTTGCTGAACATGTGTACTGCGTTAAACTTGCATTGTGCATGGTATGTGATATGGTGACCTCTAAGGACGCTGTAGGTACATTTGTGATTTTGGATGCAGTGTCATAGATTATTGTTTTATATCTAGTGATCTTCATGCTTATGTGTGTGATACTTGTGAACTAAAAGTTTTAGACCGTACGGAAACATATCATATGCCTGTGACATTGTTTATTTCTTTTCCAAAAGAAAACAATAGGCATTTTGTCTAAAGATAAGAATATTTTCATTGAAAAGTTTTGTTTGGAATCCTGATTGTATTCACCAGTTTAATAATGTAGCAAACAGTGAACGTATCCATATGATGTTAGATGATGCTACTCACTCCGCTGATATTAATGTCAGTGTAGCCTTGAAAATTTTAATACTTGTGTCAGAGAGATGGCTGCGTGCCTGGAGAAAAGTGTGTGTGTGAGTGGGAGAAAGAAACATCAAGACTGATACGATACAGAATGTCGAAACATAAGGAAAGAGATGCGAAAATGTTAAAGAAATTGTGTCGTTCTTTTAAAGTAGACATCACGTCGTTCTCAGCAAGAAAGCAATAAACATGTTTTCTGTGTGGCCAGACGGGAAGTACAAGAACCTGTTATTCTATTTTTTTAAATGCAGAATCGTAAAGTGATTGACGAACTAATGGCCTCTTTGAACAGTCAAAAAGATTTCGGGGAAACTATCCATCAAATTTGTCCAAAAAAAAAAAAGAGAGAAAAAATATAAGAAACAAAGTTACGGTACATGATTGGTTTAAACATTTTAAAACGCTGCCTGAAAAAGATGATGATGTTGCTTTCCAGAAAATGAGGAAAATAGATAATGGTGTAGATGATGATGGTGATGGTGATGGTGATGATGTTGATTTTTTTTAAACAGACCAATTTCTAAAGATGAAATTGTGCTTGCATTAAGAAAACTTTAAACCCCCCAAAAAGCTGCAGGACCTGACTGTATTATTAGTGAAATATTAAAAGCTGCGAGTGCATTCGTTGTTCCTTTCTTTATAAATCTTTTTAATATTCTTTTTCAGAACGGATTCTACCCAGATGGTTGAACTGAATCGATTATTTTGCTCCTTTGCAAGAAAGGAAATGACAATAATCCGGGGAATTGTCGTGGTATACGTTTGTGTGATGCAAGCAGTAAAGTATATGGTACAATTAATAACAGTCGTTGGCAGGCCCGGGTAACAGAACATAACATTACTGGAGAACATCAGGCTGGCCTAAAGCTAGTTATTTCTACTAGAGATCATTACTGGCATACGTTCAAAAACAATTTTGTAATAATCGAAAACGGTGTTGCCTTTATTGATTTTGAGAAATATCTTAATACTATTAATAGAAATTTACTCTGGCCTGTGTTGTTAAAAATGGAATTAAAGGGAAACATTTTCGTTGTGTTAAAAGTATGTACGTGTATATTGGTGTGAAGGATCATATTAAATGTGGTGCCACTTTCACTATCAGTTGTCCTGCTCGTCCGGGGTGAAGCAGGGAGACATATGTAGTCCAGTTCTTTTTTTCATTATTTATAAACGAATTGGCTGTCGAGTTAATTAATAATGGCAGACATGGTGTTAGCTTTTTGTTCGATTCGCTGGAATTGTTTGTCCTTTTACTGGCTGACGATATCGTCCTTCTTTCTGAGACTACCGTTGGTTTGCAAACACAGTTACGTAGTCTACAGAGAGTGTTCTCTTCATTTTGTTTAAAGGTGAATATGGATAAGAGTAATATTGTTTTCAGAAAAGGTGGTTATCTAGGTGTGAGAGAGGGAGATGGGTATATGATGGCAATAACATGCCTGTGGTGAATGCGTATAAGTAGCAAGGTGTTTATTTCTCAACAAGATTGTTTTACGGTGGCATGTAGGGATATTACTAGCAAGGCAAAAAGGGCACTTTTGAGTATAATGCAGAGGTTACGTCAGTGCAATGATTATTCTGTTGATGTTTTTTTCTAAACGTTTTGATGCTCAGATACAGCCAATAGTACAGTATGGTTCTGAAATATGGGGGATGGAAAAAGCTGCACAGCACTGTAAAAAGGTCCACTTGTTTGCCCTTCAGAAATTTTCGAACACCAAATGATCTTGTGTATAATGAATTTGGCAGATTTCCAATCACCATTAACTCTGTTGTACGATGTATTCGCTACTGGTTAAAGTTAGTGCAAATGGATGAACATAGGCTACCAAAGAAAGCGTATTAAATGCTGACATATAGAGATCAGAGAGGCAAAAGGAACTGGATAATAAATGTAAGATTATGTCTGTTTCAGTATGGCTTTGGATATGTATAGTTGAACCAAGTAGTTAGAGGTGCAAATGGATTTTTTAGTTTGTTTAAGCGGTGGCTTATTGGTTGTAGATGGCAAAATGGCAAGACCATGTGGGGGCAACAGTGAGCGTTATTCAGTGTATAGAATGTTGTGTGATCATGACAAGCACTGCGCTCCAAAATGCTTAGAATTAAATATGGAGAGACACTTAAAGCATATGATGACATTATTTTGGTGTGTCAGACCTTGCTGTTCATTACTATAAATACAGGAATTCTACACCAAATGATCTGTTATGCCCATTCTGTAAGAATGTGAACGAAAACGAAGTTCCTTTTTGTTTTATGTTCTATGATGAATTAAAAAAAACAGTTGATTGCTCCAAAATATACAGAATCTTAATCTATTGTTATCCTCAGTCAATGCTAAAACTGTGCATTTACTTGTACAAAGCTTTTAAAGCAAGATATATTGCAATTTCCTAAATTAATTTATGATTAAGAGTGTAGATGATGAGATGCATAGTGGGTCTTCATGTTTTTTTCTTCTGCAGCAAAATGTAAAAAGTGGTTGCTTTTCTATGTACACACATCTCTTCTATGGGGGCATGGCCCTAATGGAATAAAAAAAAAAATTCGTGTCCTGTGTCGTCTCTCTCTCTCTCTGTGTGTGTGTGTGTGTGTGTGTGTGTGTGTGTGTGTGTGTGTGTGTGTGTGTGTGTGTGTGTGTGCCCATCTCCATCCCCCCTGCTCTTCTTCATCTTCTTCTTGTCATTAATTCTTTTTATGTTTCTGTTTAACTTCCACAGGTTTCATAAACATCTCCAGCTGAAACAAACGACGCGCACACACTTCCAGAGAGATGGCGCTGGACCGGAAATACTGTTGCACCAAGGTGTGGTGTCGGGACTTCCTGCGCTCCAACTTGCTGGGTGCTCCTGACCATCGTCGGGGTGGTGGTGGGCTTTCTCATTGGGTTCTGGGTTCGAACCCTTCAGCCGTCGGTCGACGCCATCATATGGATTGGTAAGTAAACAAGGGTGGAATGCCTGACGAAACTGGGCGATCGAACTGTCGTCTGCTGGTTCTCCGACTTATCCTGTAGAGGAAGGACAAAGGTACACTTCACTCCAGAGAGAAGGATTCTACCTCCTGTTCTCTTTTCACTTGGCGCTTTTTGTCATCAACGACAGTGAATTTAAAGAGTAAGTTCAAGGGCAGGTGGTCTCGACGTGTAATGGCCGTAGGGGTCGTGAACTGCCAGCCAGTCACCGTTTCTAGAGCACATCACGACGTTGGGAAAAAAAAAAAGAACCCATTCCTGTCTTCCTGCCCCCTTGACGTGCCCCGACCTGATTCAGGTAGCCGTGTACTGCTGGATGGGCAGAGAGGGACCCCAGGAGCCATTCAAACTACGACCTTTAGCTCACATGCAAACGCTCGGACCGTTTGACTTCGGGCCGCTTCACGTGAATTTGTTCCGGGGTGCTTTTGGAGCGTGTGTTCTTTGCGCTCACTTTCTAAAAAAATTCAAGACACTCGGGCCCAGAATTCTTCTCATGTCCACTTTGCAGGGTCAAACTAGCAGGTTGCTGCGGTCCGGGGCGTGGTCTGGGAACCCTCCTCGTGACTGGCAAATAATTAATTAACTTTTTTTTTTTTTTTTTAATTTATTTATTTATTATTTTTTTTGGCATGTTATACTTTTTTCCACTACCGGAAAAAGACCTCAAACCCTCCTTTCGACTCCTCCGCCCCCCAGCCCCTTCTCATAAAATCATAAAAACGGATCCGGCCCTGCTTTGGATGTCTTGCTACACCCAGTGAGTCCTTCCGGGTTGTAGAGTGGGGCGCAATGATTTACACTCTGGGTTTCTTTATTTCCTTAGACAGATTTTGAGAAGAGAGAGAGAGAGAGAGAGAGAGAGAGAGAGAGAGAGAGAGAAAGAGAGAGAGAGAGAGAGAGGGGGGGGGGTGTCGAAATTGACGGTCCCTGTTATGTTGCTGGAGGTAGGATTCAATACCGCCCCCCTCTCCCCCCACTTCAGTTCCCACTCACTCTGCTATATATACATATACACATCCTTTTTTCCCCAATACAATATCTTTGCCAATCCATTGTCAGAATGACAGGTTAGTTGTTTCCCTGCGCCTGTTTTCCCTCACCACTTGTTTGCTCTGCGCGCGCACAGGCGCGCACGTGTGTGTGTGTGTGTGTGTGTGTGTGTGTGTGTGTGTGTGTGTGTGTGTGTGTGTGTGCGCGCGTGTGACTCGTGCTTTCAGCAGAAGTAAGTAGCCTGGCCTAATTATTACTGTTGTTATCAATAGTGTTCAGTTTCTCATTGTTACGTTTGGTTTGACAGTTTGCTGTGGAGCGGTGGTGTGGTCTGCCCCTGTTGAAGGGCTGATCTTAAACTACATAGATCTCATACGGGCTGGACAATCTACCCAATGTCAGCGAGTTTCCTCCCTGTTCATGTGACGGTGCCTCCTCATCTCGGTAGATAAACAGGATCCAATAGGGAGCCTGATGAACTCGTCACAGAGCGAAACAACTGTGGCTTACTGATCGTGTTGACCTCCACTTTGAAGAGTCTTTCGAGCAGAAAGGGCGCTCACTGGGAACACGTTCCTTTTCACGCCTTCTTCTCTTTAAACGCTGGTCTTCCTTTTATAGTGATACGTTTATTGCCGTGGATTATCGTTGACCTTTGCGTTTACTTTTCTAAAGAGATGAAAGGCATTCGGGCCAGGTTTTCTAAAGTGTGTGTGTGTGTGTGTGTGTGTGTGTGTGTGTGTGTGTGAGTGTGAGCGTGCATGCGTGCGTACGTGCGTGCGTGCTTGCGTGTGTGCGTGTGTGTGTGTGTTTACTATCCATTTTTATCTATGTATATATGCTCCTATCTATCCACCCACCTATGTATATCATGCAGAATTCAGCGAATCACGAGACACATATGCTGATAGATATGCCAATGAAAGGGACAGAGATGAAAAGCGCAGATGATGGTGCTGATGTATACTGATCTCTTTGATCGGAATTCAGCGAATCCGTAGACACATATGTTGATATATATATATATATATATATATTCGAATGAAAGAGAGATGAGATGAAAAGCACAGATGGTGCTGATGCATACTGATCTTTGATCGGAATTCAGCGAATCCGTAGACACATATGTTGATATATATATATATATATATATATATATATATATATATATATATATATGCGAATGAAAGATACAGAGATGAAAAGCGCAGATGTCGCTGAAGCATACTGATCGATGTGGCTTCTTTCCGTTGAAATGTCGCTTGATTTTTCATGCTAGCAAGATCAGTGACGTCTTTAACGTTAAAAACAAGGTTAAAGTTCCCATAGTATATCTGCTGTAGGTGCAGTGAACTCTCAAAGGCAGTGGACGTATTGACTGACTGCAAATTTCAGGATAAAACAAACTTTTTCACATTAAAGAAAAAATCAGAGAGCCAGGGCGATTTTCATCTGTTCAGACTCGGTGTGTTACTACTTGACCTTTGCTGTAACCCCGAACTCTGACCTTAGCTTCGCAGGCAAACGCTCTGACGATTTGATCGCGTGCCTCACTGTCCATGTCGTCTTCAACAGGTAGGGGTAGAAAAGGAAATATGTTCTACTTTCCTGTTGTCATTATCTGTTGCCATGAACCACGAGCAGTAACATTCTCTGGCGCATGAAACGGTATTCTCGCTCTCTGGTGAAGTTGTATCTATACACAATCCAAGAAATCCTTCCGCATTGAGTTATACAGCCAGCCTGCTATATAGCCTTCGCCTTTGGGCGACTGTGACTCTGGACTTTGCAGGAACGGGTCACATGTATCCAAGAATGAGGCCAGGAAAACAAGTTGACACCAGTACATGGGACATGCTCCGTAGGAGAAAAAAGTGGAGTTAGAGTAAAGGTGGCGGGGGGGGGGGGGGGGGGGGGGGGGGGGGGGGGGGAAGGGGGTGGAGGCTCATAGCTTCTGCCCCCGATGTGAGATTTGAGAGTACGACCTTGCTCCGTGCTATCATGTTACACTTTTCTCGCACTCTCGTTCCCGCGCGCACTGAATAGGTAACACATCCATCCCACCGCACTCACCTCGTTGCCCCGACCTACCCCCTACTCCCCCCGCCGCCTCTCCCTCCCCTTCCACCCCTTTCCCTTCCCCGGTTTCACCTAAATGTTCTTCCTTCGCTTATCCAGTCTCTCTCGTTTTTGCTGGTGGTGTTAGGATCGCCATTCATTCCACCCCCGTGCCATAAACTACTTCTATACCCCATTCACCCACCCACACCCACCCCCCTTCCACCCCTACTGCTTTCCTCCCTCCCCTCTTCCCGCTCATCCTAGGACTAGTGTAAGAGAGCTGATGTTAGAGTCGTCCGTTCAGCTGCCGTTTATGGACAGTTGAAAGTCAATGCTATGGACTTGCATTGGGATGAAATGCAGCGTGTACGGAGTTGATATGCACAAAGCTGTACTGACGCCGTATTTAGCTGCAATTGTAATACCATGTTGAAAAACGTGCCGTATCTAAAGGCAGCATGCAGGTTTGAAAGTTACGGACTCTCGCGCGCGTGCTTGCGCGTGCGTGCGTGCGTGTGGGCCAGAGACGGCTTCTTAGGGAGGTCCAGACTTTGTCCTCTCGCTGTTGGCGTCAAGAGTACCTTAATATTCTCGGGAACCTCAGGAGACTGCTGTTCAAGCGTGCTTTTGATACCCTCGCGGACACAGTCAAGTGTCGCAGAATGTTGACGCTACACACACACACACACACACACACACACACACACACACACACATATTTCACTTGAGCCAGTGAACTATCGTCAATCCTACTTGGAACCTGTCGATGTCTGCAATGGTGTGGCTTGTCACACAACTTTCGGAGCGTCACAGAACAGTCATCAGATGGCATTTTCTGCATTGTGTTAAGGCGTACTTCGCCTTAAGCTGATTGCCTCTGCAGTACAGAAAATTCCTTTTACCCCGAACACCTTGCGTGCCAATGTCAAGCCGGCGACTGTTGAGAACTGCCTGCATGAGGGCCCAAGATACCTACATCTCTCGTATCGTGATCGTCCTTTTTCTCTGCTACGACATCAAGTCTTTTCTGCAGTGGCAGGTGGTTGCTTAGTATTGGTTCCATTGTCCGTTGCTCTCACTGTCCATCTGGTTTGGGCGTGGTGGTTGGCTGTTTTGTGGTGTTCTGCCGTGTCTTTTTGGGTGGTTTCAAAAAGCACCTCGCACTTTAGTGACATCCGTGATAAGCTGTGTTGTTTCTCGGGCAAAGTTCCAGTGCATCACTGATTGTTCTTATCTTTCCTGCACTCTCCTGAAGCTCAGGGGTCACGTACTGTGCCAAACGGAATGGCACTCGCTGCGGAATCTTTATCCTGGAATCTTTTGGCAACTCGAGACACGTGCCCTTGACAGATGCGTTTCCCGTTATATGCACGTTCACCATACATGTGGATGGGGAATCTCACCGACGCAAACAGACCGACAGTGCCGTGGAAATTGTCGCTGCTGTCGTATCGTCTTTCTGTTCCGGAGGCTGTGTCGCGTTCTGGTGAAAATTTGTTACATTGTTACAGTTTTCGTCCACAGCTGTAACGCGTGGAGATTGTTGCCGTTCATTTTTCATCCAGACTGCTGTATAGTTCCGTTTTGAAGTGAAGATGTAGGTTCTATTTTGTCGTCCATACTGCTGCATAGTTCCATTTCTGTTCGTGGAGGGTAGCACTGTCCTATTTTCGTTCAGACTGCTGCATTGTTCCATGTAATGTTGTAACAGGGCGTCTCGTATCCAAGCAGCAGGTGTATATATATAATATAAAACCGTAAGTGCGTCAGCGAGTACTTGACACGGTCATGTCTGCGTCAGGACGAGTGTCTGGTGAAATTGGGGTCCCGCCAAGTTTTGACTTGTTGAAAGCTGATCTTGGGACAGGCGTGTAGAGTTTAGCGTGTCATTGTGTGTGTGTGTGTGTGTGTGTGTGAGAGAGAAAGTTCAGGGCTTGGTGGGGTGGGTGGTTCATCAATACCACCTGAAAACTTTGCGTCTTGTTTAGTCCCCAGCAAGGGTGACAAAAAGAAGAGGAGGGGGTCGCTTGTTGGTACTCCAGTGGGGTGTTTACCACCTCGCAGTCCGGAACTCTTTGTCTGTCCCACGCAACGTGCTAGACGCCATTCAGGAAGCTTGGCAGGGTGGCTCCGTCCCGCGTGTAGGAATCTCATAATTAATTAAAGTACTGTCTGAGAGAGCGGTCAGGTGAGATAAATTACAGGTAACGCAGCCGCAATAACGCTCAGTGATGGTTGGGGACGCGTACGTACATCCATAGTTCGTCATTAAACTCAACGACTTAACGTGTCCCATATCCACAGCTAGTTCTTCATTCAGTCCGCGACACAAAGGGGACTTGTCTCAGGTGAGATTTACAGGTAACGCACACCTCTAGTTTCTCATTCAGTCTATGACACACAGGATACTTTTTGTCCTTTTCTTCACACATCTTGGTGACCTCATGCAAACTTTTTTTTAACACAAAATGGGACTGGTTGCCCTCTATACACATCTAGTTCCTCATTCAGTCTATGACACAAAAACTGGGACTTTTTGTCCTCTATACACATCTAGTTCCTCATTCCTCATGCACTTTTTTTTTTTAACACAAAATGGGACTGGCCCTCCACACATATCTTCAGTCTGTTGGGACTTCCTCTATACACATCTAGTCCTCATTCATGACACAAACCGGCACACATATCTAGTTCTTCATTCAGTCTATACACAAACCGTCTATGTCCTCCTTTCAGTCTCCTTTCACATAACAAAAGGGAACTTCTTGTCCTCTATGAATGGAGAGTTCTTCGTTCAGTTTATGACTTAAGAGAGACTTCTTGTCTATACATAACCAGTTGTTTTTTTTTCTGTGTATTTCATGAAACTGGGGATGGGTGGGCTTGTCCTCTACACACAAATAGTTCTTACGTCAGTCCATCACACAAAAAGACTTGTCCATACGCAGCTAGTTTTGTTTTTCTTTCATTTCACTAAAACTAAGATGGGAGGAAACTTTGCTGTCCCTTATACACAACTAATTCTTCACTTAGTCCTTGGCAGAAGGAATCTTGTTGTCCTGAATGCACAGGTGCTTCTACCTTCGCGACATAGGGGGGAACTTGTCCTTTATACATAGCTAGTTCTTCACTCGGTTCATGACAAGACGGGAGGGAGGGGGGTGGGTGTTGTCCTCTATACGTGGATAGTTCTTTCAGTCCATAACACAAGGGTTAGGGAGGGAGAGCTTGTTGTCCTTTATGAACAGCAAGTTCTTCCTTCACTTCATAACACAATGGGCGGGGGGTGGGGGTGGGCTGTGTTGCTCTCTACACTCGGCTAGTTCTTCATACAGTCCATGACACAAGAGGGACTGGTTGTCTCCTACGCGTGGATACTTCATTTTTCAGGTCATGATGCAAGAGGGACTGTCTGTCATAACGTGTAGCTAGTCTTTTCGTTCATTTCATCTTAAAATCTGGTCTAGGGATAGGTGGTTCATTCGAAGGGGTTGGTGAAAGGGGGAGGGGGGGGGGGGGTGTTGAGGTGACCTGCTGTGCTCAGTAATCGGCTAATTCTTCATTGAACCCATGGCAGAAGGCAGGCATTGTTGCCGCAATGCATGAATCACTCGTCATTCAATCCCCGTCCTTCCGTGACACAAGGGGGACTTGTCCTCCAAACATAGCTAGTTCTTCACGCAGTTCATGGCACGGGATCAGAGGGGTGGGGGTGAGGAGGGGCTCGACCTCTTTACACTGATAGTGCTTCATTCAGTTCACGACACAAAGGGGACTTGCTGACCTCTCTATACCGCTAGTTCTTTATGCAGTCTACGCCATAGGCAGGCATGGTTCATTATGCATTTTTCACATAACTCTTTTTTCAGTTCATGATATAAGGTGACTGGGGGTGGGGGTCGCAATAGTCTACAGAATTTCATTCAGACCGGTATCATTGTTGACAGTCACAGTCGTTAATGTATTCGCGAAGTACAGGAGTACTGCAATTAAACAGACTTAAAAGAAAAAAAAAAATTACTGTTCCGCCGGACAGAAAGGACAAACAAATCACAAGACAAAATACGACACGTTTCGACCTCCATGGTCTTCTTCATGAGAGGCAGACACCATTCAGGACAATGAAAACAAAGAATGTGCCATCACTTATCTCCTCAAACACCATTCAGGACAATGAAAACGAAGAATGTGCCATCACTTATCTCCTCAAAACACCATTCAGGACAATGAAAACGAAGAATGTGCCATCACTTATCTCCTCAAACACCATTCAGGACAATGAAAACAAAGAATGTGCCATCACTTATCTCCTCAAACACCATTCAGGACAATGAAAACAAAGAATGTGCCATCACTTATCTCCTCAAACACCATTCAGGACAATGAAAACAAAGAATGTGCCATCACTTATCTCCTCAAACACCATTCAGGACAATGAAAACAAAGAATGTGCCATCACTTATCTCCTCAAACACCATTCAGGACAATGAAAACAAAGAATGTGCCATCACTTATCTCCTCAAACACCATTCAGGACAATGAAAACAAAGAATGTGCCATCACTTATCTCCTCAAACTGGGCGCAGAATGGATGTGACTACTAAGCTCGGTTTTATGAGAAAAGTGATTTGCTCGTTCTTCGTTTTCATTATCCTCATTGCTGTTGACCAAAGGGGTCGAAATGCGTCGTCGTTTGTCTTGTAATTTCTTTGTCCCTTTTCATCCCGCGGAATAGTAATTTTCTTTTTTAAGCGTGTGTCAGTTTCCGCCTGCTGTCACCACACGTTTGAAACTGCAATTAAAAAACGGCCACGGCACAACTAATACATGAGTCGTTGAAATAAGATTCATTTGTCAAGTAGCTCAACAAATTATTCTAATGAATACTTATGTAGCGCATATCCTCGGCTAGAAACCAAGTTCTTACCGCTTTACAATCCACACTTGTTTACACAACGGGCTGCCTACCTTGGTAGTGCCGAGTGAAGAGCTGCCACCTGGCGCTTCATTCAGTCGTTTCCCGTGTCATCCAGTCAATATTGTTCACTCACTTTTCTTACTTTCTTCATTCTTTCCATTTCTCACGCAGGGTGCATGCTATGTGTAACGTGTGTCATCCATACCAACGGCCAAACTGACTTTCTCTTCCGAAAGTTGGTGATGGGATTTTACGTGTGTGCAAGATGTTATGCGTGCCTTCACACACGGAACCTCGGTTTATTGTCTTATTCGAAGGACTGTATGAGAAATTGAGTCAGAACCAATGTTAACTCCGAGGGGAAAATCCCCCTGTACCGAAACGGCCTGGCGGAGATTCGAACCTGCAACCCCAGGATCACCAAGATCGCGAGTCCGGCCGTCTACCACTGAGCTATTCCGCTCCCCCCCCCCCCTCCCCGCCCCCCCGCCCCGCCCCGCCCCGCCCCGCCCCGGGTGCTTTTTTCATGTCATTATCGAAACTGATGAACACCACGCTGGCGAGCTGTATGTGTCTTCGCTGGCGAGCTGTATGTGTCTGGCGAGCTGTATGTGTCTTCGCTGGCGAGCTGTATGTGTCTTCGCTGGCGAGCTGTATGTGTCTGGCGAGCTGTATGTGTCTTCGCTGGCGAGCTGTATGTGTCTTCGCTGGCGAGCTGTATGTGTCTGGCGAGCTGTATGTGTCTTCGCTGGCGAACTGTATGTGTCTGGCGAGCTGTATGTGTCTTCGCTGGCGAGCTGTATGTGTCTTCGCTGGCGAGCTGTATGTGTCTGGCGAGCTGTATGTGTCTTCGCTGGCGAGCTGTATGTGTGTCTTATGTGTCTTCGCTGGCGAGCTGTATGTGTCTGGCGAGCTGTATGTGTCTTCGCTGGCGAGCTGCATGTGTCTGGCGAGCTGTATGTGTCTTCGCTGGCGAGCTGTATGTGTCTGGCGAGCTGTATGTGTCTTCGCTGGCGAGCTGTATGTGTTTGGCGAGCTGTATGTGTCTTTCGCTGGCAGCTGTATGTGTCTTCAGATTCAGTTACGTCCTTTTCTTGTCGAGCGGTATCGCCTTTCACTTTTCTTCCCCCCCCCCCCCCCTGTTTCTTGTGGAAATTGAACCCGTTTCTCCGGGTAATGATCTCCTGTGTCGTGAAATTCCACACTGTCGCTAAAGAGGCCATCACATCGTCTGCTCTGTCTCATTCGCAACTCACTCCGTGCGGTGTGGCTACACGCCTCAATTAGGATTTTGCACTAAAACACTATGTAATCCATGTAAGCGTTTTGAGGCCTGCCGTATATTTGAGCCAGCATTTAAACTGATAATTGATCAATAGAACGGTAGTAGTTTCCTCCTTTGGGGGGATTTTCACCGATGAAATCACGATCTTCCAATACATGACCTTCCCCTTAGCTAAAACATATGTCAGGGCTTTGCACTCACCCGTGACGCTGTCTGTGCGCCAGCTTCAAGAGCCCAAACAGTCCCATTCCTTTGATTTTGATCCGTCTGCTTGGAAACCACCTGGCCAGTACCCTGATGGCCATATGAAAGAAAACTAAGAGACTCAACTTTCAGACACAGTAAGTAACGATTCTTAAAACAATTTAATTGCGCCAGTCTTTGAATACTCGACTCCGGAGGCTAGGCCGTGGACGTCGACATGCTCCCGCATTCGTGTTAAATGTTAGCTGGTAAATGCTGACTGTCCTTACCAACTAACAATTAACACAACTTACCCCGATCCATAGACCCCCTTCCTACCACCCACTACCACCACCTCCCTGCTTCCTCGTTCCTGTCTCTTTCTGCCTGTCTCTCTCTCTCCCTGCACGACACGGCAGCTGCAGTATCGCTTCTCAAGCTCACCAAACACCGCGCTTGTAGTCTTCACTCCCACCTCTGCAGGCTGCCTTCTTAATCTCCACTCCCCTCCTCCCCGCCCCCTCACTCAACTCACTTCCACCGCCCACCTTCCCTCCCACTCCAAACACCACTTCAATCTTCTTTCGCTTTCTCACACAGGGAATGCACACGTAAGCGTGCGGGAGAATTGTAAACCACATGAGTGGAAAATAGCGCAGAGGTGGGCTGTGAACTTTTGCGGGATGATGTCCCAGTTCCCCCCAGTAGGAAGTCTGGCAACAGTGGTAGCACGTCTTGAATGCCCCCATTATGAATGCAAGGTTGATGTTCAACTGCAGTGGAATATTTCTAAACGACGATGTGCGTAGAGTGGGGCTGTGCGTCCGACAGAGTATCCTTTGAAGTCAGTTTCATAGTTTCTGCAACATTTTTGGTGAATGAAATTTTGTTGAAGCCAGCCCCCAAAGTGGACAACGAGTCGCACATTCGAATGACAAGGCCACTTTGATCTGCTTGTTGCTCTCCAGCAAACTCTCCTGCGTAAACACAGAGTGGGGGGATGACAGACTGATGAAACAAAGCCTTTGTTTCGCAGCTGAGCCAGAAACCAGCCTGGTAAGAGGGGGTTTTTAGACTCACTGGTAGGTCGACGAGTCGCCATCGTTTTATCTGATCTCAAAAAGGACTTGCTACTTGCTTGCTTCAGTCAAAGTAGCCGCTTCTTTAAGCCCATACCACAGTGGGCGAGTCTCTCACACAAGTCATCGGTCTCGTACTCGCTTTTGATGCTTGACAGGCGTAAACCTGTTTGTCTGCTTCCACAGCACGGCAGCTGCAAGACAGCTTCTCAAGCGCGCTGATAGACCTCACTTGCCGTCTTTGTTCCCATCTCTGCAGGATGCCTTCCAGTCTCCACTTTCACACCACCTCTCCCACTCACCCCACTTCCACCGTCCACCTTACCACCCCACACGCCACTTCAGCCCTCTTTCTCTTTCCCCACACACAGCCATGCACACGTGAGCGAGTAGGAGCAGTGTAAACCACATGAGCTGAAAGTAATGCAAAGGTGGCAGGTGACATTTTTTTGCAGGTTGACGGTATCCGCGTTAGCGCAATGGCTTGACCCACTTATTTAAGTCAGTCTTGAGAGTGTTCACCATCTGAAATTTGCTGGTAAACTTCACGGGGTACAGAAGGTCACTTTAGAAGCAATCCGGTGCGTGCAGCAGTTTTTGACTGCACGCGCTGAAAACTTCCACAATAAGAACACCGCTCCAAATTTTCGGATTTGTGTTTGAGATGAGTGCAGGCGGTGACAGCACTCCAACACTGTACACTTCATCGGCCTGTGGTCTTTGTGTTGAGAGAGAGAGAGAGAGAGAGAGAGAGAGAGAGAGAGAGAGAGAGATGATGATGATGATGATGATGATGATGATGATGATCTTTATTTCCAAGGGTAACAGATAAGCAAACTTTTTTCATCCTTGCCCCACTAAGGGACTAACTAAGCATGACTAGCAACTACTAAGCATAACTAGCGACTAAAACTTACAAAAATTATAACAAACACACATATCTTCACAAATGTATTAAAAATTGATGAGTTGTTCATCTACTAACATTTAAGGCGAATACGACTTTAAAGGGAAAAAAGAGAGAAAGCAATTACAACAACAAACAAAATAAAGAAATTAATTTCAAAGACGAGAAAAGAAGCAGGAGAAGGCCCCCCCCCCCCCCCCCCCAAGTCCCCCCTCCCCCGCCCCCCCCGGCCCCCGTTGCATGGATACTGTTTTGTCATTGCCTCAAAGACGAGCGCCTCAATGGCCTTGGTCTCAAGCCAGTGAGCTCCTTGAAACTGCTGCCCAAACTGCCGCCGCTGCTGCTGCCAGGATGGGAGAACGCAGAGTGCAGCCGTTAAATCACCCCCTCGCGCGCATCAACGGCCCGCACATCATGCAGACTCCTCCTTTTCCCTTTCCCTCTGTGCTCCTTCCTTCCACCTTCGCTCCCCCTCCGCCTTTCTCCTGAATTCAATACGTGATATGCTTTTACCTGACATCATCATCATCATCATCATCATCATCATCATCATTCGTCTCGCTCACTTCCTCCCTCTCTCTCTCTCCATCTCTCTCTCTCTCTCTCTCTCTCTCTCTCTCTCTCTCTCACACACACACACACACACACACACACACACACACACACACACACACTCCCTGTCTCTGTCTTCTTTTTTTTTTCCACACATACGCATACTGACTGACTGAAACCAATTTATTGTCCGATTAACTCATGGTTGAACTGACATACGCATACACACAAACAAGCAAGCGTGCGCACACACACACACGCACACACACACGCACACACGCACGCACGCATGCGCGCGCACGCACGCACGCACACACACACACACACACACACACACACACACACACATACACACACACACACAGCGAGAGAGTTCACCCGCTCACCGAACCGTGAAAAATGACCTTTTACGCTCAGTTAGTTTTAATCATGATAGTGGAATGTTCTTGCCGACCGTTTCATAAAGAGAGAATGGGGAAGGAGGGGGTTGGGGGTGGGGTGAGGTGGCAGGGTGGCCTTGGATGAATGAATTATCATGAGCGTTGTCTTCTACTTTAAAAAAAAAAAATCGCTGTCGTGAGCCTCTAGCCCCTCGCTCTATGTTTGTGTTTGTGTTCACTTCTGTCAAAGTCCTGAAGATGTGAACAAAGAGGAGGAGACTATAAGTGAACGAACCAAATAAGGGTAATAAAAAAAAAAAAACGACAGCAAAAAAAATGAAAATAAAAAAGGGAAAAAACCACAAGGAAACTCTTGGTTCGAAGCGAAGGGAAAAAACTCTTCAAATGTGACGTTGCTGAGGTACTTTGCAGAGAGAGAGAGAGAGATTTGTGTGTAAACTTGCGGTGCAGGGGAGTGGTGTTTCTATTGGGAAAAAAAAAGCAGTTTGCACTGAAGTTTTCATATAACATAGTAAATGAATAAACAGATGAATGGAACGTACTTTGTTCACAAACGGAGCGAGTGCTTTTTGCTGTAGTAGTCGGTGAAGGAGCTTTTCCTTCTTTCTTTCTTTCCTTCGTGTTCGGAGATTAAAACAAACCAAGAATTTTTTTTTTTGTAGTAGGCGTGCTTGTCGGTGAAGGAGCTTTTGTTTCTTTTTTCCCTTCGTTTTTCGAGGAAAAAAGAAACCAAGGATTTTGGGGTATGGTGTGTGTGTGTGTGTGTGTGTGTGTGTGTGTGTGTGTGTGTGTGTGTGTGTGTGTGTGTGTACAAAGCCAGAAAACGATATCTCGCCCAGCAAGTAATGTGTGGGTACAGGAGAGTAATTCAATACAGTTCAATACATTAAAGTACAATACACTTACAGTACAGCACGCTGCAACACAGAACCCATGCAATACAGTTCTGTACAGTACAGCTGAATACAATTCAGTACAGCATAACGCAAATTTCAGACCGTTCAGTACTGTACGATAGACCTGAATACGATTCAATACAGCACAGTACAATCAAATGCAGTGAAGTGTAGAACAACACAGTGCAGTTTTAGACTGTTCAGTGCAGTACAATAAATTGCAGTGCAACATAGCACAGTACAGGCCAATCAATGCGATAAAGATCAACACGGTACAACTCGGAACAACGCTGTACTGTGCAGTATCGAGCAGTGAGATCTCATACAGTAATGTACACTACCGTACAATGCAGTATGGTACAGGCTGGTGTAGCGCCGCACAGCGCAGTATTATGGTACACCGTGATACAACAAAGAACAACGCAGTGTTCACCATGGCGTTCAGTACAGTAGAATAAATCGCATGACAGTTTAGCACAGAAGAGTACAGTATATGACAGTCAGATACAGTGCACAGTTGAGTTCAGTTCAGTTGAGTGGTTTATTCAATAATGTCTTTTTATCACCAGGTGATATTAGACAGCTATTATAATAAAAAAAAAAAACAATTAAAAAAAAAAAAACTCATACTCAACGTATCATCCATGTTAGTACTTTCAAACCCACATCTGAGATGTGCACATAAGTGAAATACCCTAGTGGTACACAAAATTGTTGATCTTTGTAGAAATTTTGCAGCCTAGACTGGGAAATACCATGGCAATTTCAGTGTGAACCATTTACAGTAAAATCAAAGTTGTTCATCTCATCTTTGATAGAGCGAAACACGGAGCGTTCAAAACTATGTGCAGAAATTTTTCTCTGCAGACACAAGTAATACCATGTTAATATTCAGTGTTCCAAGCTTTCAGCCATAACTTGTGAATTAATCTAACAATTAGACCAAGATACAGTGCATCACAGTGCTGAAGACAGAACGGTAGCACAACACAACGAAGAATCCGGGTGGATGAGATGAATCCACACTGTGTCTTTCACCTTCCAGAGTGGTCTCACCTGTCCTGTGTGTGCAGGCTTGCCGGGAGAGGTGTACATGAGGATGCTGAAGATGATGATTCTGCCTCTGATTATCTGCAGCGTCATCACAGGTACGTATTAAATGAGCCACAGAGTTCTGGCACAGGGAGGGAGGGAGGGAGAGAGAGAGAGAGAGAG
>JADBJO010000088.1:155000-162500 GCA_016801955.1 Conus betulinus | reverse complement strand
AGGATGACGGTTGGGGGTGGGGGGGGGGGGGGGGGGGGGGTGCTGGGGGAAGAAGGGAAGGGGGGCTGCGTGAGGAAGGAGGGGGGGGGGGGGGGGGGTTGGTGAGGGTGTTGGGAGACGTCTTAATCTCGTTCATGAAAGGAAGTAGTCTCGCCGAAACTTTCGTCACGGAAGTCGTAAGGGAGGCATTGTCATTTAAAACCCGGAAGGTAAGGTAAGGTAAGGTAAGGTAAGGTGAGGTAAGGGTAATGTAGCTTATAGCCCAGCCGACCGCAAAGGGCCATATCAGGGCTGTCACCACGTTGAAAAATCAGCTCACAAGTCACAAAAAAAAAACGCCTTTCTTTAAAATACACCTTCTAAACACGCACCAGAAACTTCGTTAAAAATCTTCCATAAAATCTTAGATCAGATGAAAAATGTTAATCTCTACAGCATGTCGAGAATGCTCGCCTGAAATCACATCTACAGCTGGACGGAGGAACATGGAAGAGGTGCTGAAGGAGGAAGGGGTGGTGGTGGTTGTTTTAGGATGGAGGGAGGGTAGGAGTTAAAACGTATTCTTGAGAAGCAGTTGGGTGATATTCTGGTTTCAGACATGAACTGTCCAGAAATTGTTCTGTAAGACGGAGTTGGTTCGGGAGAGGGAAAGGGGACGTGGTGGGGGGCGAGGAGACAGTGGGGGAGGGAAACGATGCTTATGACGTTTGTCTGTGACGATTTTTTTTTCCCTTCTACTCCCCCGTCTCCCATTTTCTCCATCTTGCTCGACGAGATTTAGACCCCCTCCCCTTCCCCCATCCCCTTTTCTTCTACTCGAAATCGGGCTGGAAGAGGCAGGGGTTTGGACGGAGAGGAGGGAAGAGAGATCACTTGGACCAAAAATACCTTCCCAGTCTCAAATGCACGCACGCGCACATTATCCACCCCTACCCCGCTCACACACACACACACACACACATACACGCTTACTCGCTCACACACACATTTTTGTCTCTCACTCACTCACTCAAACACACACACACACACACACACACACACACAGAGCATTGTCGCTATTCCGTGGATTCGGGGTTTAATCCCATTGTCACAGGGCAGCGGCAAAAGACATGCTTTGGTGCCGAACAAAGCGTGTAACTCGATATACTCGTGTCTTGCTTCCCCGAGTGACATTCTTGGTCCAAATTTGGATGCGAAGGGCCAGAATTAAACAGGCCGGTCTTCGCCTTTGACGAGTTTTTGAGTTCAACTGTGCATGGTGAAGGCATTGTCCTTTTCCTGTTGAATCTAATTGGCTCTATGTTTGCCACATGTTCATGTGTCAGCTTTTAACTGTTGGCGACACTTCGCCGCTGATAGTATCAAAGTTGTGAAATACGATGGCCACAAACCCTCGGTGATTCGTTCGCTGGCTGTTTAACAATCGTTCGCGGGGTTTTCTTTTTTCGGTCTTCGTTCTCCCACGTGCAAAATGATTTCAGTTTCTGTTTCATTAAGGAGGCGTCACTGCGTGCGGACTAGTCCACATGCGCTGCACCACATCCGCTAAGTTGTGAGACCACGCTGCGGATGATTTAAAGCTGATGGATAAATGAATCAATGAGTGGGATGAGAGAATTTTAAGGTCTCTTGCGGAGTAGGTTTCGTGAAATTGGCGGTATGAATTACTGAATTGTGTCACTTGTTGACACAAAACTGCGACCTACCCCCCTCCCCCCCCCCCCCCCCCCCCCCCCCCTCACCACGCACGCACGCACACACACACACACACACGCATTCATCACAACCACCACCACCTTACCCCCTCCCTCTTAGGGGATGTATATAATTTTTCTTTACCCCCTCCCTCTTGGGGGCGTATATAAATTTTTCTATCATCTTTCGAATCGGTTCATTAATCTTCAGTAGGCATGCTTCGTTGCAACCGGTTGTACGTGCGTGCGTGCGTGTGTGTGTGTGTGTGTGTGTGTGTGTGTGTGTGGGGGGGGGGGGGGGTGATAATATCTTTAAAACATGGGGTGGCGCTCATCTGTGAAAAGATTATGTTTTTCCTGGGACCCTCTGATTTATAACGTGGACTTACGCTTTTTGCGTATAATGATACATCACTGACGCAAACAATAATCTGCTGTAGTGACCTTCAACGTGTTTGTTTTGTTTGTTTGCGTTCCCTCAGAAACTCGGTAAGGCCCTATTGATTTCTTCACCACTGCAACGAGTACACAAGAATAGTGTCTAGGGTGGGGTCGCATTGTGTGATATTAACAAGGCGAGCATTGTGAGAAGGCAATTCATCAAAGAGAAGGGAGAAAAAGAAAAGATAAAAAGCGACCTTGTATATTGTGCCAGGGGATGAAGTAAACGTCTGTTCTCGCACATGCTTTTGGCGGTATTTTGCACCGCGCGAACGTTTGGCCGGATACCAAGTAGGCTGAATCCGGGTTTAGGCTTTTTGCTTTTTTTTTTTTTTTTTTTTTTTTTTAAAATCCCGGCAGACCCAGCCTCGTCCCGTATCACTTGATCTTCAAACTTGACGGAAGTTCACTCTCAGGAAAGGGAGGTCCTCGTTCCAGATTAGCAAACAGGCGGTCGGGGCGAGCTATGAAGGTCCAGTGATCTAGCAGGGGGACCATCTTCCACAACACAAATGTTGTTGTTTGTCGTTCGCGAGCGGAGATGACCACGACTTCTGCTATCACTGGGGAGTTGGGGGGGGGGGGGGGGGGGGGTAGGGGGAGGAGGGGATGCGAAGATGGCGGATCAGGCCGATCCTTGCATTGAACAGTCAGTTGCAGTGTGGACAGGGCAGACTTGGAGATGAGCCAGGCTTAAAAGTGGTGCTTGCTCTGTTTTTACGAAGCTGACGATTTTGCTCCTGTGCCTCCTCTCGCCTTGTTTCAATGTCTTTCACTCCGGATTTGATCATGGTGCGCCAGGTTGAGCGATCTTGCGCAGCTTCTTCCCAGGAGGCAGGGCGATGCTACAGCACCTCGGTGAAGCCTTCGGTGTGGCTTTGTAGCGCTTCTGTTGACCTCCATGGGAACGCTTTTGCCTTCCTGCAGCTCTCCATGGCACAGTTTCTTTTGGAGATATGATAGAGTGGATAGTGTTGATATGGAGAGATAGGAAAGGGTGGATAGTGTTGATATGGAGAGATAGGAAAGGGTGGATAGTGTTGATATGGAGAGATAGGAAAGGGTGGATAGTGTTGATATGGAGAGACAGGAAAGGGTGGATAGTGTTGATATGGAGAGATAGGAAAGGGTGGATAGTGTTGATATGGAGAGATAGGAAAGAGTGGATAGTGTTGATATGGAGAGATATAGGAATAGGTGGATAGTGTTGATATGGAGAGACAGGAAAGGGTGGATAGTGTTGATATCGAGAGATAGGAAAGGGTGGATATTGTTGATATCGAGAGATAGGAAAGGGTGGATAGTGTTTGATATGTTCAGACAGGAAAGATAGTGTTGATATGGAGAGACAGTGGAAAGGGTGGATTGTTCATATATGGAGAGATAGGAAAACGTTGATATTGTTCATACCGACAGATAGGAAAACGTTGATATTGTTCATACCGATAGATATGGTGGGTGTGGATATTGTTCATACCTACAGATATGGTGGGTGTTGATATTGTTCATACCGACAAATATATCGGGGGATATTGTTCATACAGACTGATATGGTGGAGTGGATATTGTTCATACCGACAGATATGGTGGGCGTGGATATTGTTCATACCGACAGATATGGTGGGGAGTGATATTGTTCATACCTACAGATATGGTGGGTGTGGATATTGTTCATACCGACAGATATGGTGGGTGTGGATATTGTTCATACCGACAGATATGATGGGGTGGATATTGTTCATACTGACAGATATGATGGGATGGATATTGTTCATATCAACAGATATGATGGGGTGGATATTGTTCATATCGACAGATTGGAATGGGTGGATATAGTACATATCGACAGATATGATGGGGTGGATATAGTACATATCGACAGATATGATGGGGTGGATATAGTACATATCGACAGATATGATGGGGTGGATATGGTACACATCGACAGATATGATGGGGTGGATATAGGTACACATCGACAGATATGATGGGGTGGATATAGTACACATCGACAGATATGATGGGGTGGATATAGTACATATCGACAGATATGATGGGGGGTGGATATAGTACACATCAACAGATATGATGGGGTGGATATAGTACATATCAACAGATATAATGGGGTGGATATAGTACACATCAACAGATATAATGGGGTGGATATAGTACATATCAACAGATATGATGGGGTGGATATAGTACATATCAACAGATATAATGGGGTGGATATAGTACATATCAACAGATATGATGGGGTGGATATAGTACACATATCAACAGATATGATGGGGTGGATATAGTACATATCAACTGATATGATGGGGTGAATTTCAAACGAAGAGAAGCTGAGTTAAAAGCTAGACGGTTTAAATTTCATTTTTTTTTTCCTTTTCATCTCCGTTTAGTTTCCAGTTTTGTCAATTCGCTAGCCGACGGATTGGTTCAAGGAGTGGCAGCCGCTATAAAGGAGAATATCGACTGCAGAAGACCGACTCCGATGTTGAGTTTTTACCGAGAGAAAAATAAACCGTATCAGATTTCTACAGGGTTTTGATTCATCAGTTTTCTTCTGAGAATATTGACCGCTTTTGCAGATTTTTGACTCTTATGGGAACGTAGAAGTTTAACGCCGTAGAAGAATGTACCCTGTATGGTTGTATGTATAAGACGTGGTGAAACAGAACGGAAACATTCCAGACAAGACAGTCAGATGTAGATATTGAAGCGAGCAGACGCAGACGTAGACAGAGCAAAGCATATACCCAGAAAGCACAGGTAAAGAATGCGATCGGATTCAGCATGAATGAAAATACTAACAGGGCTACCAGACCGAAACGACAAAGACGCTGATACTTACATTCGATGAACGGAAACAGCATCTTTGCGATTTTCATTCGCCCAACAGTGTGATCTCAGCATTCACGCGAAATCGCCTCTGTGTCTTCATGTTTGGAAAGGTCGTGTCACGTGCCCTGCCCACCCCTGGTTTCAGGGGTTTCATTTCATTGTTTCCTGGTATAAGCCAACGTGAAAGTTTTACTACGGTTGGACTGAGCGACGGACAAACGGGCAGCCAGACAAACAGACAGAGGAACGAACGGACGTTGAAGGGTCAGTACCTGAACTGTCTTTTCCTTTGAACGTTTTCAAAGACAGAGCTGTAGACACAAGGGCACGCAAAGGGAGTGACCTGCACTAGGCTATTTTAAAACAGTATGTGTACATATTGTCTGTTGACGCATGAACACAGACAAAAAAAGATATGCTGGAACTAAAACGGGAACATGATCAACATAAAGTCAGATACAGATATTGAAGCGAACAGACGCAGGGTGGCCCAGAGCAAAGGATACTCGGGGAAACAGATTTTTAAAAAAAGTCTTAGTAAAAGCCAACATAGAATAAACTACTAGAAAAACAAGAAAAAGACACTGACACACACACACACACACACACACACACACACACACACACACACACACACACAGAGAGGGGGGGGGGGGGGGTCACCGGGTTAACCTAACACATCTAATGTCAAAAGTTGACTGCATCTCCCCGAACCCAGCTGCTTTTTCTGAGCGTCTTGAGGTTAGGGTTTGATCGAGTCAGAAGTCCGTGAGAAGATGCAGTAAATGGAGACCAAAGCAGCTGAAATCCTTCAGAAAAGGAAATACAAGACCCGTGAAAAGGGGATGGGTGTCTTAGGAAGGGGGGGTAGGGGAAGGGGGAAGGGATACACTCCGCTTTTTATCGATTGCTCCTGAATCGTATCTGAAGTCAAATTTGCAAGCTATGCCCGTCCCAAAGAGGCAGTTAATGTAATATTAATGCACGTAAACAATTTTTTTTTTTAAAATCAATAGGGGTCATTTTTCTGCCGAATCAATATACTGCATTACCACATGCGTAAGTGCTTTACAAAATGAGTCGATATTCTTTGTAGAAAAAAGTATATGAAAACCTCAGGAATCTGATACGGCTCGTTTTTCTCCGGAGAAATAAACAATAACAACAACTGAACTTTCAACATAGGTCGATCTTCTCCATTACACCGTCATCAACCCCCTGCTTGCCGCCCCCTCCCAGGCCTCCAGTTATTCGTTGTGATGGATCTAACGACATGCAGAGCGACAGCTGTACTGTGGGGCTGCATGAGTGTTTCGTCCATGTATGCAAATTAGACGATCGATTTGCATATCTAATTAAAATCGCGGCGGATCGGATCTCCGTCACAGTTTTTCTCTGACTTCGGTCTACACAACCATAGTGAACCATCTTTCAGGTCCAGGGATGATTTAGATTTTTTTTTAAGAAGAAAAGAAAGATACAGAAAGGAAAGAAAAGAAAAGAAAAAGAAAGAAAGGTTAGGAAAAAAAAAGAAAGAAAGAAAGAAAGAAAAACCGTCATCAACAGAAACTTGCTCCGCAAGCCCGAGTTCAGCGTGACAGGACGTTATTCTCACCATTCATTCTCAACAACAACAAAAAAGAAAAAGAAAAGAAAAGAAAAAACGAATGAATGAACCTTTTGAACAGCTCAGGCTCTCAACATGTTCAGCTTTTCGCCGTTTCATAAACCACCACCGCCTAACGTCCGTCCACACACACACACACACAAGAGCCAAGTGCTGTCCTGAACCCTCCTTTAAATGAGCCACTGCTCTGACGGTCTGCCTGTACAGACGGAGTACATGCGGTTAAAAAAAAAAATGGCAAAGGGAAATCGAGGCTGAAGGGGGAGATTGCCTTTCACGTCATCTAAGTATCATCATTACATGCAAGTTTTAGGCAAAGAAGAGCGAGAGGTTTGAGAAGAAGAAGAGAGAAAGAAAGAAGGGTTCAAGCTGTCACAGCCTGTTGGACGTAGGGCCAGTGGCCTGTCAGAGGTTCAGTGAATGGCGTGTTAGAAGCTGGAGCCAACCCTCTCCTTCCGCCGCTTTTGACTTTCCCTGAGGTGAATCAGGTACCCATTTACTCAGCTGAGGGGACACAGAGGGGGGTTTCAAAGCAACAACAACAAAAAGACACACACACACACAAAAAATCCGACCCCACGAGCGGTTCGAACTCGTGATCGTCGGCTCGGCAACGCGCCATGACCATTGGACCACGGGCCCCTCTTAGATACATTAACTGTCATTACATCCAGATGTGAGGTTACCAAAACCTCAAGAGTAAGAGACGGGGGAGGGTGAAATCGGTGCCGTTTTGACTGACTTTCACAGCCGTTCGTGACCCAACTGTGCTGTCAAAGTTTTTGTCGCTCACTGTGATTGAAGGGTTATATCAGCCAGAAACGTCACCTTTTTAAAATTTTCTTCCGTCCTTTTTTTTTTTTTTTTTTTCTTTTTTTTTTTAACATG
>JADBJO010000088.1:130000-147500 GCA_016801955.1 Conus betulinus | reverse complement strand
CCCGATTTAATTCAATATATCTCTCTTTTTGTGAACCCCATCATAGTCGTGTCTATCAGAGTGTTTCCAGCGTGAAATGAGTTGCGTTTGTGCCTTAAGGAAGAACGGTCAACGTGTGCCGGAGCAGTGAAGTGTTCGTGTTTACAGCGCACTGTCACAGGCACTAACAGGTGTTACGTTAGTTCTCCAACCATGAGAACGCCGCATTGATTTGGGCACGTCTTTCCTGCGTGGAGTAAATCTGGTGTGTGTGTGTGTGTTTACACCGGGGCCGAGGTTCGTTTTCTTGCATGGAACTGGGAGTTGTTTTGGGGGGGGGGGGAGGGGGGGGGGGGGGTTCTGTGTATGTGTTTTTTGTTGTTTTTTTTTTTTTGCCCTCTCCGTTCACTTCCCCTTCCTCACAACTTCCCTTCGCCCTTTCCACTAACCTTCAAGTGATGGTCAGGATGCCAGTTATTCGGACCTGACCATTATTAACATGAGGTCTTGCGTGGAAGCAGGCACACGAAGCACGTGAAAGAAGCCACGGTAAGACGAAAGCTGTCCCGGACACATTTCTTTCATACACGGGCAGAGAGAAACAACAACAAAAGTTTCCAGTTGTCCTGTACTAGGGCGACATGCAGACCCCAGTATAGGGGAACCCAAGTTTCACGCAAAGAATGTTGTTTTAATGATGAAACCATACAATGCAGGGGAGAGGGGGAGGAGGGGGGGGGGGGTCGCCTGGAATGGGGAGGGGGAGGATCTTTTAGGAGTCGTCTAGGAATACAGTCTAAACGACAGACAGACAGACAGACAGACAGAGAGAGAGAGAGTAATGGGGAAGCAGGGCGTACGGGGCGGCACGAGGAGGGAGGTTGGGGGGGTTATTGTACATACAATACACTTGATTCACGTTTCGATTCCAAGAGGGATCTAATCGGAAGTCCTAACAGTGACGGAGAGGATCCATGCATGTATCTAACGGGAGACAAACGCCGTTTCATCTGTGAGTTGGTCTACTGACTCCCGGATACACACTTTCACTATGAAACGCTTAATGCTTGCTTTTCATGGGATAGATATTTGTTTTTAACGGGGTAGGTAATGGTTTTTAATGGGACAGAAATTTGTTTGCTTTTAATGGGAGAGATATTTGCTTTCAATGTGATAAATATTTACAATTTACGAATCAAAGATTTATTTTGGGGAAGGTCTCACGCCTAAGTGATCTAGAGGGCAGGCAGATCGAAGAAGGGTACTTTAATATCAGCGGCATGGTGCAGTGGTTAGCCTCGCAGGCGTCAGGCTGAAAGGTCATGGGTTCAATACCCGTCAGATGCACTCGTTATGGGAACTTTCAGCCCTTTCCTGATTCGGTTGTGCCATGGTCTCCGAGGGAGGAGTGGAACCACACAGTCTACTTTCACTCAACGGATGAATCTGTGGAAGTCTTGGCTCAAATTTCCCAACCAACGCTGCAAGTGTTTTTATCTCTCGGACCTGGTTGACGCCGCTGATGCAGTGAAAGAAAGCGTGGAGTACATCCCTGTGACGCAGTCTCAGACCAGCATGGAGCTCCACAGCATCATTCTCAATCTCATTGATCAGCATAAAACTGTCGCGCTTTATGTGACGTATGCTGCGCTCTCGTGGGCGACCTGTTTCGATTTCATTTCTGCGTCCACTTCCGTGGTGAATTCATGTGGGCCCATCCAGGAAGGTGACACTTATTAGTGACGCTGGCTCCGGAATCAGCAGCAATTATTGTCGTCAATAGATGGGAGGGAGCGGGGGGGAGGGGAGGGCTTAACTCCCCGCAGTTCTTTCCCTTGATATTCGATCACCCCCATTATGAAGATTACCACATCTAAACTATATTGTTTGCTATTAACAGAACAGTATACCGAAGAAGAAACCTAAACAAACGCAGTAAATAAGAAAAAAAAACTATTTGAGAAATTGTAATGTTGTTGCCCAGCTATTGCATTAAAAAAAAAAGGCAAAAGTCTTACAGACTGCTGAGAGTTAATAGCTGGTGTCCTTCGATTATTGGACCAGAACAGGTACCACGAGTCGTAACGAAAACATGCAGCAGTGCGGCGTCTTCTCTCGTGGGTTGCCATAATTATGATGACTTGATACTGATTGCCAGTGCAGGGGCTGTGACAGGATAAGCCTGCGTGTGGCTGTGTTCTGCCCAAATGAGGGATACTGGAACAATGCCATGGGGCAGCACATGGAAGAGAAGACAGCAAGGGAAAAAGAGAGATAAAAAGATGTTGTTGTGGACATTAATGCCATGAACGGTTGTGATATATATATATATATATATATATATATATATACTTATATACACACACACACACACACACACACACACGCGCGCGCACACACACACACACACACACACGCACGCACACACACACATACACACACAGTTTTTTATCCGTTCTTCATCCTTCCCTTCTTCCCCCTCCCACTCCAACACCTTCCTTCCCCCCGCAATGGTTTTAAACGTTTTTCTTTTTCCTTTTCTTATTCTATCTTTTTTTTTTTTTTTGACGGTCCCCTCACCCACCCCACTCTCTCTCCAACAACTATTTGTCATGGATCTGATTACAGTTATCTCATGCATCCTCCCCCCGCCCATATCCCCCTCTCCTCCGTCCACAATGCAGTTGTCTCTGTTTTACTCATCTCCGTCACCTTCCCCATCCCCTCAGCCTTCCCCACCCGCGGTTTTTGTTTATCTTTTTTTTTTGTTTCTTTGTTTGTTCGTGTGTTAGTTTTTGGTCATGGGTCATGGATATGATGATCACAGTCATTTCTTTTACTCCTGCATCGAATCCCAACACAGCTTCGCTTCGTCACATGCAATAGAAGTACGGCTGTAGGGATAGTCTGGTGCAAACATGATCCATTCTGATCCGCCCACTGTACTGAGAGTCACCACGTAAAATCTGGAGGTTGAATGCAAACTCTGGATTGGAACAAGCGGCAAGGAGGCAAAAGGCAGACAGACCAGGCTATACACACACGCAGAAGAAGATTTATAGTTGTTTCCTGACTCGCAAAACTCAGACGAGATTTTCTGGTGGTCATCAATATACCGCACACTTCCGTGATACGGACGTGCGTACATCTTGGGCCTTGATTTCACACTCGGGACCGTTCTACAGCCTCAAGCCCAAGATGCGTGCTAAGCCTCAAGCCCAAGATGCGTTCTACAGCCTCAAGCGCAAGATGCGTTCACAGCCTCAAGCGCAAAATGCGTTCTACAGCCTCAAGCGCAAGATGCGTTCTACAGCGTCAAGCGGAAGATGAGCGCTTCAGAGGCAGAGCACAGACGACGTGAAGGATTGGTGGACTGGTTTGCCAACACCCCCTACACTGTCGCTTGTGAGTGAAGACGGGAGGTGGCGGAGACCCGTGACAGCTCGCTTGTCTACACGTCACCCCAACTGCCCACTGATATGGGATGATGTGTCATAATTACAGTTTTTTTTTCTTTTGTTTTGTTTTGTTTTTTTGCAGAGTAACGATCTGCATTGGAAGATTTAGTTTCAAAACTGAATTGAGATTGGTTGGTTGATTTAATATTGATTTGTTCGTGCTTGTTGATGGCATTAGATTCGATTCTACAGGAAATCGAATGTTATTCATCAGATGAACGTTTATAAAAAGGACCACACACAAACACGAAAATGAAAGCGAAAATACCTCTCTCTCTCTCTCTCTCTCTCTCTCACTCTCACACACACACTCTCACTCACACACACACACACACACACACACTATAGATACATCAAGAGAGAGAATGATAAAAAAAAAAATAAACAGAAGGATGATTGGACAGGGTATGTGGAGGGAAGAAAGAATAGTGAATATATGCTTTGTTGTTGTTGCTTTGTTTCTAACCTTTTTGTACATGTTAACCCCCCAGGCATATATATATATATGTATGTGTGCGTGCGTGTCTGTGTGTGTGTACAGGGGTGGGGGTGGAACTGTCAGAAGCTAGCGAAGCAACAAGCACCCACCTGATGGAGACCTCTGACATCTTTGCTGACCTCATCAGGTAAATGGTATCAGTACATAGGCGACACAAGAAGCCGGTCAGGTAATACGCACCTCACGGTACTCCACCGTGTGGTTCCTCTTTGGGCAAAGAAGACCGTAATCCTGCACTTTTGTAAAGCTTTCAGGCAAATCTTCTGACATCGAAGCAGAGACGAATTTATAAAGAGAGTAAGTAATGAATGAAAATACTTGACTGAAAATGCAAGAGAACGAATAAACCCCCTTTTTTTAACTTGAAGCCAAAAGTTCAAAGAAAAGGATGTTATGTCGGGTCGTAATACCCTGCACCGCATGAGGGGCAAATGCAGACGTCAAAGCCACAGGAATCTGAAAGATCGTGGAAACTGGATGGCCGCGGGGCAAATCCTCTCAGAAGGAGACTCTCATGCATGCAGGCTTCGCGACCAAGCAGTGGATACCATCAGTAAGCAGCTTAGCAGGCAATGTCCTAGGTATGATGGATCAGAACAAGCAGCATTGAACACAGTGAAAGTGACTTGGCAGCAGTGCAGTGTCACCGATGGTAAGTCTCTCTCTTGAGTGTCTCCGATGGTAGGTTTCCTCTTGAGGACCTTGATACTGATTGCTGCTTATGGGTGACCAGCTGTGAATAAGACAGCAAGAATAGGTGGCACCAGAGTGATGCCACCAGGACGGCATGGAACGGAGACGGCAAAAACAAAAAACAAAATAATAAAAAGGAAAAAGAAAAAAAAAGAAAGACCTGAGCATTGTTTTATCAAAAGTCCAGCAGCATCAGGCAAGAGAGCGCCTGCAAAACTGTATAACAGCCGTCATATGGCTTTTCAAAGAGGTCTTGGCCCCGTGGTTGTCCTCAGAATCAAACTGCTCTTCTTTGCAATGGACGATATACAGGTAAATGCCATACCTTATTCATGACTGTGCAAATATAAAGACATCAAAGTGAAGGAAAAGGTGGGTCTTTTTTTTTTCAAACCTGACAGATCCTATTTAAATCGTTGCCTTGACTGGCTCAATTCTGACTAATCGCTATATATTTGGTTTTGTCTTCAGAAACCTGTTTCCAGACAATATCGTGGCGGCATGTTTTCAAAAGGTATTCTGCTTTATTGTACGTGAAATTTCTCAATAACGACCTCCACAATCAGGAACGGGTAGGGGTGGGAAGTAAACCTGGTTAAGACAAAGATAATGTTCCACAGAAAACAGGTTTGTTAGGGGGGGGGGGGGGGGGGGGGGGGGGGTCTTTTACCTGAGCGGTAAATCTTCTTTTGTCTGGGCAAAGAAAAATTTGTTTCTAAAAAGGAAAGAGGTAGTCGTTATTTGAAGTTAAACCGGATATGAACAACCAGAAAACTATTACCGACAAATTTTCGATGGGTCAAAGTCTTCATTTTGGGGGAAAAAATAGTACAAAGAGAAACCTTTTCTAGGGCTCCCGTTCGTTTGTGGTTTAGTCATTTGTTAGCTAGAATTAAATTCCAATGGGTCATTATTCAGCATCTGAATCGTATTTGCTTTTTAGCCATGTATTCGATGTCATTGTTGTCTTTGAAACTCTGCTGCATCGCTTTGCCCGCGCATTCTGCATCAAGCTTGCCCTTGCGTGGGTACGCATCGAGCTCGTGACAACTTTTGTTTGATTATGTCAAGAAATAAGCGGCATCCCATTCGACTTTACACTTGACTGGCTGTGGGCAACTGCAGGATTTGCGGGCGGTGCAGCGGTATTTGCTCGAGTTGCTCATTCTGCAGTTTTAAAGAGTTGACTCCAATGACTGTTATGTTTCCGTTTTGGAGGGTCAGTTAGCGTCTGAAGCATATTTCTAAAGGATATTTTGTGCGTTACGACATAAAAACTACACGTCAACGGAGCCCTGCTGTTTCTCTCAGAATAGTCTCTGTTAAGGGAAGAATCGTTGTTCAGAGGCTAACCTGGTGTTGCTTAACAATGGAAGTCTGTATAGGGAGGGAAATTATAGAGTGGATCTTTATTGGGAAGGGTCACCGTACATTCCTTGCTTGAATCACAGTATTCACAAGTGACCACATTGTAATGTACTAACACGATACAACGCTGACCAATTTACTACCTTTTCTCTGTCTTTTCTCTCCTTAAATGTGTTAAATGATTAAATGAAGAAGGAGGGGAGGGTATCAGACATGCGAGCTTTGACAACTATTTGTCTGGCAGTTGGCCTGGTGTTAATCACTATTGAATTTTTTCGCAGCATACATCACGAGAGTGACACCCATTTGCAAAGTATTATAAAAGGAATTTATTTAAATTTGTAAGCAGTGTGATGATTTGGTGCATTATCGACAAACATGTACTACCACAGTGACGGCCTTTGTGACTAATCATAGTATAGAAAGGATATCTCTGTTGCTCTTCTACCAAACACAATTGTAATCGAAATTCCCTCTCAGCCTCAGTGACTCTGACCTGGACTTCAATGTTTGTTTCCATGTTAAATTGCTCTGGATATTTTTTCTCTCGACTATATACAAAGAAATCTCCCACAGGGTAATTTTTTGGGGAAAAAAAAGTTGCTTTGGGGTGGGATGGAGGATGGAGTTTGAAATAAAACAACACCATAATTGAAAACATTTTTCCTTGGTCAAGAATACTCTTAAATGTGCAGTTATGATTATAGTCAGGAACTCCACAGAAATGTAGGTCATTGACTCATGAGGGAAAAAAAGGATGAAGAAAAGGAAGAAAAGAAAAGAAATACGTAGGTGTTTGGTAAAGAACATACATTCTAGTGTTACGTCCATTGAAACTGAATAAAATGCACAGCGATTTTGAAAGAAAAAAAGATGCAGTGAATACGTATAGATAAGAGAGAGAGAGAGAGAGAGAGAGAGAGAGAGAGAGAGAGAGAGAGAGAGAGAGAGAGAGAGAGCAAAATTTGCTTTATTGATAAAGGCATTCTAACCCGGCAGTGTTGAGCATCCCCCCCTCCCTCTCCTGTTTCTTACCATCTGTCTCCCACCAGTAGTAGCACAGTATTGCTTCCCTTGTAGTTGATATCAATGAGTATATGGACAACATGTCTTTGCTCCCACGTTCGAACACAGTCTCCCATTCCTCTGTGCCCTTCTGCCGCCACCAGCTTCCGCCTCGCAAGAGCCAGCGTCTGCTCACACAAAATGTTTCAGAAAAAAAAACGTCTTTAAAAAAGAAGGCGGGAGTTGTAAATATAGAATTGACAAAGACGAAAATATTCCAGAACTAATGAGTCTTTCGGAGAAGGGGGTCTTTTCTTGAAACAGATAGAGTGTGTACGAAATACAACAAGGTTCTGGGTAAGAAAAATGTGGTTTTCAATGAAGCGAGTCGTGATCGAGAGACAAGTATAGTTTTAGCTGGATAGAAAAAAAAAAAAAAAGAAGAAAAAAATCTGGGAAAAAAGTGAACGTAAAAAGAAGGGATCATTTCTGGATGTAAATGTTAGATATGCAAAGATAACGTTTTTATTTTGAAATGCCTTTCAGAGAAGGGAGTCGGTATTATGATGTAAGCGTAGTAAGGACATAGTGGGAAATGTTCGAACAAAAAATACGTTTTTAAACAGAAGGAAGTTTCGATCTTGAAGTAAAACTTTGTAGGACCGAGACAAGCAATATGCCAAATAAAACCGTGAGTCTTTCATCGAAGGGAATGTTTATATTTAAATAAATTTATATGGACAGAAACAAAATCTCTCAGAAAAAAAAAAAATGTCTAAAAAGGATTTTTTTTTTTTGCGGGAACAACAAAGAAAAAAAAAGTTGAAGAAAAAAACAGTAAGCATGTCTTTAAAAAATGAAGGTCAGTTTACACATACGCCAAATCTAGAATGGACCAAAACAAAAATGTTCTACTAAAACGTCAACGTCGTTTCTGAGGGAGAGAAAAAAAAAAAGTCCTTATTTGGAAGGTCTTTATTGGGAAGTTTCCCTTATAAAAATAGCTCAATTATCTTTTTTTTTTTTGGGGGGGGGGGGGGGGGGGGGGCGGTTTATCAGTGTCCGGGGAAGAAAAAGTGCCAGGCCCCCTCTCCTGACCTCGCTCCGTGGATGTGACAGGCCCAAACAGAGTACAGCTCCGAAGAGCGACTGGGAGTTGAGAAACCGTTCTGGGGAGATGGTCAACGAAACTGTCATTGTCAAGATCAAGACAGTGGGGATAGCCTACTCCACCAACGTCCTGGGTGAGTCACCTGCTGGTTTTTTTTTGTTGTTTGTTTTTTTTTACCTTCTCTCTCTCTCTTTCCTGTACTGTTGGTTTCGTCTTGTCTTTGTCGTTTGTCCGAGATACGAGCAGCATCGAGTTGGGTATCATGTTTTCTTTTTTTTTTTTTTGAATTTTCAAATTCCCTTTCAAAATAATGGACTTTTAGAGTGAATTTATCGCAGAAGTTCCTTCAGTGATTTATAAATTATATCATTATTAAAACATACTTTCTTCAGAAATACATAGTGGGTACTGTGTGTGTGTGTGTTGGGGGGGGGGGGGGGGTCTTTCTTTCTTTCTTTTCTTTTTTTTTTTTTTTTTTCTTTTTTTTGATTAATAAGCATGAATACTATCATAATAATTGAATTGCTTACTATCAAAAAGGAAAATTTCTTGTGCAAGTGCTTTGCAATTTTTTGTCTCATGCATTTGAAGTAAAAAGAAAAATCGTTCCTGTATTGATGCGTTTACTTTGCCATAATTTTTTTCAAACCATCCGGTTTAAATGATTGATGTCTCTTTACAGTGTTTGGATTTTCTGTTTTCATTTTTCTGTTCTGTGGTGAATTTCATACATGCATGAAACATTGTACATCTGATATGCAGTACATCTGAGTATACTTGTTGCCACATTCAGTTCGACATCCCAAGAACCTAGGGTAATACAGGGTGTTCGTATGTTGCATCTGTATCGGGTAAAGACGCGTGTGTGTGTGTGTGTGTGTGTGTGTGTGTGTGTGTGTGCAGGTCTGGTGGTGTGTTGTGTCTGATCTTTGGAGTGGCCATCTCGGCCTCAGGGCGGGACGGTGTTGCCTTCTACAATTTGTGTCACTCTGCTAATGAACTCATCATGCGAATCCTCAAATGGTTTGTCTGGTAAGTCGTCTCCCTTGCGGTTTATCTACCTTGTTCTGGGTACTTTTTTTAGGCACACGATTTATGGATGATTTGTCATAAAATTCTGAAATCAATACAACAAATAAATCAAACGAAGAGGTCTTGTACAACATTTGGCACGGGTTGACATGTACCGCCCCATATAAAATTTCAACATTCCAGTCCAGGATACTTCCGAAACATGAATTTGTGTTGTTGTTTTTTTTTCTTTGCCAAGCCGTTTTGATAAAGGAACTGAATACCTGCTGAAAAAACAAGTTTGGATTTGATGTAGAATAATACAACTGACAAGATAATGAAATGTACATATCCAGTGTAAATGTGAAAAATGGCTGAACAGCTATACACAAGCTCTTGAAATGAGTTTTGATAACAATAAAAGCATTCAATTCTGGTATCAAATGAAGGAAAACATGTGCAGTTTTATAATGATGTCGAGTTGATCTCATATACCTTTTTTTTTATTTAGGATTAAAAGCAATAAAGTTTAAAGATATATCTCTGCAACCTACTTGCACTTTGCTATACAAGTATCAACATTACACAAGAGCTATTGGTTGAACTACTGTTCTTAACATGTAGACTGGTTTCAAACATGCTGTAAAGCTTTGGATTGTTGGAACTTGATAGGTATGCAAAAGACGTGAATGACGAAGACGAATCACACAGTTACTACGATATGAAAATGGTATTAGTATTAAAGTTAACTATTTAGAAAATGGTACTGGTATTAAAGCTACCTATCTAGAATACTAAGCTGCATACAGTGAAAATAAGCATATTTAGAACGAGCGAATGTCAAGATAAAGGGCGATAAATATAATGAAAGGATTAAAGATCTACAGCTTATCAACGTAGTATACTTGGCTACATACAGTCAATAAAAAGGTGTTAAAAGGGTGTTTAAAAAGAGCAAGTACAAGATAAATAAATAGCAATGAATTCAGTGAAAAAAGAAGCCTTTACAAACAATGGGAAGCACAAACAAAGGATCGAAAATTCTACATTATACTATGAGATAAGGTGTTCATATTGAATATCACCTCCTCAGCAAAACTGGATCATAATTAGGTTTGGTTGGAGACTAGGAGAAGATTTGGATGGAGACTGGGAGAAAACGGCGAAATGGGTGAGCACACTGAAGAAAGTCATTCTGAAGTTATCCCATATAAGAATAAATCAAAATATTCTAGTTTCTTCGAAGGGATAGGAATTCTTACACAAAAGAACCGAATCCTCTCAGCCTTACGGATGCCAGTAGGTTAGCTAGCGTGTCATTATTTTTTTCTCTCCTTTTTTCCCCCGGGACTTTTTTTTTTTTTCGTGATAAACCCTTTTTTTTCAGGATGACCTTTTTTTTTTTAAGGTTGTTATTCTTTGTTCAGGATGTAACCTTTGTTCGGCATGACACCTTTTTTTTTCAGGAAGTAACCTTTCTTCAAGTTATATATTTTTCCCAGAACGTGACCATTTTTCAGGATTTGACCTTTTTCAGGATATGCTATTTTTTTCTGATGTCACGTTCTTTTTTCAGCATGTAACCTTTCCCCCACCTAAGTGTGACTGCCCCAAAAGGGCGATCGGCTAGGCTATATTGATCAAAATTGTGTGAACAGTATATTTACAGTCTCCGGTGTTTACTACAGTTTGTTTTACAAGGTGCGGAGCCAGGACACCAAGAGAACATTATTTTATATATATATATATATATATATATATATATATATATATATATATATATATATATATATACACTTTACCACAGATGATCGCATGATGGGAACATTCAGTTATCCTTGACGTACACTTGTTATGTTCCGTTATATTCAAGTTTGATCAAGTGCTTTTCTGTAGCATACTGTAATCTGAAACCACGTCAGTTTTTGGGGGGGGTTTTGTTTTTGTTCTGTTTTGTTTTGGTTTGTTTTTTGTAGGCTTTACAGCATTAATTCTTCTCTATCAGTTACCAAACTATCTGATATAAAAGCTCTCTAAAATTTTTCGGTATGTACACATTCTAGTTCAGAGAGCTTTGCAGTATTGTGCAAATCTCTCAAAATTAATGACACCTGTCTTCCTGTGCAGTATGTATATCTACGTTAGTCATATTCAACTTCTGCAGCATGTATGCCACCAGTTAAAAAATCAAGGACTACAAACACACGGAATGTTCCAGTCATTTTCACGAAGGCACGTCTGTTTCAGCCATAATTGCCGGCTTTTTGAGGCAGTGTCATGCTGAAGAGATGATGAACATTTCCAACACTAGACATCCCCTTGCACGCGCAACATGCATTACCACTGTCACTATTCTGCTAGAGAGCTAGCTTAAGTTTGGAAATGGATATTAAAGAAAATTGTGTTTTTCTACGAATTGCCCTCAATATGAACAGCGACATAAGAAGCAAATAGGAGAAGAATGATTCACGTGCAAAGCTTTAGGTCTCAAACGTGATTTTTATCATTCAGTTCTCCATGCTGTAATGCATCATTTCGTTCTCCATGCTCAAGTGGTGTATACTTTAATACGAATTGTACCTGGAATTGCAGAAATTCAAAGCAGGTCCTTGGGGTTTTTTTTTTATTCATTAATGTAACATCATAAAACAAGGAAAGAGGAAGGGGGGGGGGGGGGGGGGGGGGGGGGGGGGGAGGGGGGCGGGGGTCATGGAGTGGGTCACAGAAAAAGTGATATAGTTTGTGAAATTTCGGTACAAAGATGACCCAGGGATTTCCACCACTGTGACACAGGGTGACCCGGGGGCGTAGCCAGCCTCATTGCCCTCCCCCTCCTGAAGACCGGCACCTGGGGCATGGCCATTCGCTCGCTGGGCATGTTCTCGCTGACCATGGTGACGTCCCTGGCCCTGTACCAGTTCCTGATAGTGCCCGTCTATTCTTCTTGCTGACCAGGGAGAACCCCTTCTCCTTCCTCTGCACCCTGGGCAGACCCTGGATGGTCAGCTTTGCCGCCGCAGTTCGTGAGTTCTTTTTTTTCTTTTCTTTTTTTTTCTAACTGTTGTGGCTCTTCAGCTAAACTACTTTGGAAATGAGTTAGAATTCCGTGATTTTGTCGTCGGGTCTGAACAGTGACCCGTCTCATTTTTCTCTGCCCCTCAATGGCATGCTGCTGATTCCAGCCACCCTGAACAAAGCCACACACAGTTTAGTCCTGTTGCAGATCCAGTAGATGCATTCCGTAGGGAGCTATCAGTCAGATGTAGTCACGAGGCAGCCCTTACGAGCAGACACTGCACACTTGCCGAGCCATTTTGAATATATCCAGTGGCGCCTGTTCTTCTGTTCTTGTCCAGAATATACTGGACATCATCACTAAGCTCACTACTGGCAACAATAATTGCGCAGTGGCAGGGGCCAGTCTGTGTGAGTGTCCACTCTGCAGGCAGAGGCGCCTCCATCAAAGAAAGTCGCCACGAACTTGCCAGTACCGACGACTTCGATGAATTTTCTGTAGGCATGGAGGTGGACGGAAAATGCACTCACCGTGAAACCAGGGCATGAAGTGCAACATTGGACACGACATGACAATCAGTTAGGATGACTGTGACCAAACAGATTAATGCTGGTGAGTCCATTCAAGTCAGGATCTTCCTCCTTTCATGATATATGCGGGCATCAAAAAGACAAAAGCAGTAAGAAAAGCAGCATGATAGAAAAATTAAGCTAGATTTTCACGTCTTAGTAAAGCGGACTGTGTTGTCCCAATTTTCCTGTAAAAGACCTAAGCACAACCCGCGTCGCTGGAAAAAGAGCCTACTGAGGCAGAAGAATCCCACAGAGATTTGTCTGTGATGGTAGTCGAACACAAGGCGTGAATTCTTAGGTTGGGGCTTTCGAACTGTATTGGTACGTCCAATGTATTAAAAGAAGGAATGGGTTTTAACATGCCAGCCAAATGTTTAAAGCATGCGTTAATGCACTGAACCTCAGTTTAGAGTTCCTGCTGAAAGATTGGAAAGGGTAGTAGTCTGCGCAGATGGTAGTTTAGGAAAGAAAATCTCTTCCAAACTGGCTTTGTCGAGCAGGAGTCGAACTCAGTCCCTGAAAAGAAGAGCCTTGCGTCTTATTCATTAGGTCAAGCCGTCAGCCCTCCTCCCTCTCCTCCTCCATTGATTCAACAAATATTTTTTGAAGAGATAGAGAGAGAGAGGGGGAGGGAGAGAGAGAGAGAGAGAGAGAGGGGTATTGCAGTCAGATTTTACTGTCGTGTTCAGCAGCGTATGTCTGGTCTAGACTCAAACTTTTCAGGCTCGTGGAATACAATGCTTTAGACTACGCTTCTTTAACTAAAAGTAATTGTAATCCTTGTAAATTGTGATCGCTGATTGCCAACCTCCACAGGCCGTCTTTCACATTTCCACATCTCGATTTTCGAAAAAACTTAACTCTATCATTTTAATCAAAATTCTCCATCTTTATTTCACTGAGTAGTCCACTGTATGTTTTAGAGACTTTACTTGAAGGCAGGATGATTCAGTCGATTTCAGGAAATTTTCTTTTAACAAGGAGGGCTTCCCATTACAGGTAACCAGGATCCACAGCCAGCCTTATGAACTCTTCACAGATTGAACCAACTGTCACATGCTGGTTCTGCTGACCTCCACATCGGAGGAGCATTTTTTCTTTTCAGGCTTTTGGAGTACACTGCTTTTAAACTAGGGATTTCTTTTTAAAGAAAATCTTATCCTTGTGGATTTTCATTATTGGTCGCTGACCACCAAAGGCCATGTTTTTTTACATTTTCATTTTCTAATTTCTTGACAATTTCAAGTGCATTATTTCAGATAGAATTTTCTTTTCTTTCACTGAGTGCTTATCTGCGTTCCCTAGAAAAAAATCTCTTACAGGCAGGAGAATATACCCAATTTCGTGGAGTTAACTTTCTGTTTGCATAGAGGTACTTCTCATCAGCCAGGATAGCCAGGATCCAGTGGCGATCTTGATGAGATCTTCATCGAGCGACGCGGCTGTCGCTTAATGATCCTACAACTATTCTCCACACTGGATGGACATCAAAGCATATAGAACCATTCATGTCTGTTAAAGTGGTATGTCAGTACTTGGTGCTCTGTCCAGTCAACCTTTCCCAGTGAAGTCAGACATCCAGAGCCACTTTTTCACTCGTTTTCAATCCACTGCAACACATAGACCCGCGTTCCCCTCCGCCTACCCGACGCACACTCTTTACGACGTAGATAGAGGAATGGTAGATATATCATAAGACTGTTTTCATATTCGGGCGAAGATATGTTGCGCAAACTACATGGAAGTAAGTTCCAGAGGCAAGGATGGAGAGAGACTAAAACTGAGTTCCCTCCCCCCCCCCCCCTTCGCCTTTATCTTTGCTGTGCGTCTTGGAAGTCCAAAGAACTTTTCGTCGGAAGAATGAAGCATTCGGGAAAAAACGAGACATGTGTAAGTTGTAATGGAATGCAAACAAGCAGTCCTTTTGTAATTATGAAAATAAGTCGGTAAAAAGTTTTGTTTTATGAAAATATTGGGGTTGGGGGAGGATGAAGAAGTGGGCGCTTAAGTTTGAATATCAGTAAACCCTCCTCAAGCAGCCAATGGGAGACATGGATTTCTGTCCCGTGAACAGAACCATTCCTTTCTCTTGTATGTGGAGACCTATGAATAGAAGAACTATTCGTTTGACCTATCTGGAGTCGACCTTCATCTTCTGGGTGAGACTGGTCAGCCAGACCCGGCCTGGTTGTGTCGGTCCATTCATGGTGTCTCACATAAAATACCACACACAATCCTGTGGTATTACCCACCACCACGGGAGATAATCACAATTATACTACTGCCTTCCACGGCAGTCAGCAAAGGGCAGAACATGGTCAAGGGAAGAAAGTGCTGCATGAAAATAAGTAGCTGAATACGAGTAAAGAATGATAAGAGTAAAAAATATTTGAGCTTAAGGATCAAAAAAAAAAAAAAAAAAAAAAGAAAAGAAAAGAAAGATGCAAATGGGATCAAAATGTGCCAGTAATTAGAGCGGTCAGTGCAACTTTTTTTTGCAGGCCTAACCAAGCACTGTCACGGTTAAGAATTGTTGACCTCTACTTGGATCTCGTTAAAAGGTGCAGCCCCCCAGCTCGTAACCCCCCGCTGATTTACAGCATTTTGCTGTTCCATACTTTGCGATACTATGTGTGCTACACTGCATACAAACTGCACATACTCAACACCCACACGACTCGTCTGTTTGTTTGTCGAATAATCCTATGCCCATCCGCTCGTGCAGGGCCATTGCCATTCCGGAAACGCTGAACTCATTGGAAGGTGTGAGTCACGTGGATCGGCGCATCTCGCGCTTCGTGGTGCCCTTTGCCCTCCTCTTTAAATCGAGACGGCTCGTGCGCCTTCATCACTGTCTCCTGTGTCTTCATCGCTCAGCTCAACGACCTGGAACTGGAAGCTGCCCAGATCGTTCTCATCTGGTCAGTGTGTAGAAGTTATCTCCCTTCATTGTAGTCTGATTATTTTCTTCCAGAATTTATGTTCACTTTCAAGTTTCTGAAATATCTGAATAAGTTGAAACGCGTATAAGATAAAATGCTTAAAGAGATTTTTTTTCCAAAAATATTTCATGTAGGCCTGAGTCAGTGTATCAGTTAAGAACATTTTCTTGAAATTTCTCATTGGTTTGATGGTTCAGACATCTATAAACAATGAATGCTGACGAGTTTTGTTGAAGCTGTAAAACGTACCTATCAGCCAATAATTCAGCGGATTCTTTTGCAGTTATAAGGCATGATCTTAATTTACCAAACCAAAAGCACCATCGTTCTTCGTGAAGTGCCGATAAGTTTTAACAAATTTTGGTTTGCACTTTTTCACGTGGAAGTTTACTTACATGGTAATTGTCGAATATTTTAAATCAAAGATGTTTTCTGTCTTATCGGATTCGGAGCCAAGCTTCTGCCGAACAATTTACGTTACGTTGGTGTATTTACTATCTTATGTGAGTGAAATCTTATACTTGTGTTAATGTTTACATTTCAGAACGTGCTTAGAACATGCAAAGCTCTGTTGCTTTTCAGGTTATCCTGGTCGAGTTTTTTTTTTTTTTTCTCTGTTGAAATCAGTTTACTCATATGTCAGTCGCATCATTTTCACATCGAAAATATGTTGATATTTTAGGATTCAGCTTTGAAAAAGAATTACTTCTGTTTTAACCTATGATGGTCAGGGGTTGTCGACTCTGATATTCATGGCCACTCCATTACTGATTGCAATATGTGTAAAATATAAAATGCATTTTGTGGGCCAGATTTTTATATTGATAAAGTGTACGATTTATACACACTAAAAAGACAAGGAATCTGATTGTTTGAAGGACAGTCTCTGAAGAGTTTGAACCCTTCAAATTCAAAGCTGAACGATGTGCATGTCATCTAATGTACCATCGATATGTCTGAACTTGATGATGATGATGATGATGATGATGATGATGATGATGATGATGATGTCACTGATTGTGTTGATGGTCAGGGTGTTGGCGACTCTGATATCCATGGCCACTCCCTCCGTCCCCAGCGCCGGCGTGGTGGCCGTCCTCATCGTCCTCACCGCCCTCAACATCCCGTCCCAGGCTATTGGACTGCTGTTTGCCACCGAGTGGATCATGTTAGTGAGGCATCAATATTGTCGTCAACATCGTCATCATCATCATCTTGAATTTCATCATTGCCATCATCGTCTGTTTGATTATTCTCAGTATTCAGCATATTCATAGGGTGTAGGGCTTCTGTTTGCCACCAAATGGGTTGTGTGAATTAAAGAACATGAAGGTGATAATAGTTATAGTTTCTCCCAAGCCGCGGTGTTTACTGTGTGCGACCAACAGGATGCACACTTGCTAATTAAGGCTACTCATCATTGAACAAACCGTTCATTTGAGTAGATTGGTCTTGGACTTACCGTAATCCCAGATCTTTTTCTTATTTGACAATCCGTGATCTTGTTTGCACACATGTTTTGTTCTTTGTCTTCTCTCAAGGATGGGAATGCCTCCACATCAGCAAAACACTACTCGCAGGCGTTCGACAGATAATGCGTACGGCATGCCATTTGTATTCCCACAATCAGTTCTGCGGATCTGCACGCCTGTGCCAGAAATGACTTTTTTTTTTTGTTGTTAGCCAGTTTCCAGAAATCCCACGGACATGCAGAATCCCCCACCCCCACCCCCCTCTCCTCACCCGGCCCTGAAACGTGAGAGCTCGTATGTATTCAACTATATACTTGACTAAACGCAAATGCACTGGTCCGAGTTCCACTCTCTCGTTACCGCACTTGTGTTAA
>JADBJO010000088.1:112500-122500 GCA_016801955.1 Conus betulinus | reverse complement strand
CCCCCCCCCCCCCCCCCCCCCCCCCCCCCAAACCACACACACACACATCACCCTTTTTTTGTAATTGTGTTAATCTTTTCAAACAATTCGTTAAGTAAAGTGTAACTCAATGTACAATTAAAATAGAGTAGATGTTATATATGTGACCGTATAGCTGTACCCTGTTTAGTGTTAAACGTCGCTTTTGCATGTGAGTCTACATCCCCGTCAGCTCATCGCGATAAGAAGTTTATCAGCTTGTTTGTAGATGATGTTTCAGTTGTTGCAGTGGAATCTCTTTTACTTTACCGTGAACAAACAAGGCGGTTTTCACCCGAGGAAACGGTTAAAGCTATGTTGTCGGGTTTCGGACGGTAAATTTGTTCGGGGGGAAAAAAAAAACACTGATCTTTGAAAACGTTGGAAACGTTCTCTCGTGAAACTGGTCAGTCGCTTCCTTTGTTGACCAACCATCCGGGTTTTGTAACACTTCCTCCCGCCTCCTTTCCCCCACCTGGACCCCACCCCCACCCTCTCTCTCTCTGTCCCCACTACGCCTTTTGGTTTTCTGTGGAGATCTTTTTTTCTTTTATTCTTTTTTCTGTGTATGTGTGTGTGTGTGTGTGGGGGGGGGGGGGGGGCGCAGGTTGATTGGGTTGTATACTTCTTTACGATCAGTAATGTGATATTCCACTAAAATCTTCAGATTTATTCACAAACTCTTAATCAAAATCGTCAAAACAGGTGAACAGATTATCAACCTAGGAACCAGCCGGTCTTCCAGCCGCGATACGTTGCAATCTCTTGCCATCTGCGAAAATATACACCGTGTGACATTGAAACTGGTCAGTAAAAACGTCCAAGGCTTTTAAACAATTGCTCACTTAGAATATTCTGTTCGCCAGGAGCGATGGTTCGATCCTAAACAACACTTCGATCACGCCCCTACCGTACCCAACCACCCACCCTCCTCTCTCTCTCTCTCTCTCTCTCTCTCTCTCTCTCTCTCTGTGACTGAAACGTGGTGGGTGACATATTTTTAGATTTTTTTGTTTGTTGCTTTTTTTTTTTAAGATTTGGAACTGGTTTGGGACACCCATTCCGCACACACACACACACACACACACACACACACACACACACACACACACACACACCCCCACTCTTCCTTCTCTGTGACTGAAACGCGGTTGGCAATATATTTTTTGGTTTTTTTTTTGTTATCGTTGTTGTTGTTAGATTTGGGACTTGGTTTGGGATTTTGGGTCTTGCCATATTCATGTGTACATAGTTCAAATTCTGACCTGTTGCAAACCGGGTGTGACCACGGGGATAGGTCGTCGGGGCTTTAAAAAAAAATTGACCACAGAGTGTGAATGGTGATAATCATTTGTTCCAGATCGGTCTTTGAGTGTGGGGATGTCACTCGGTTTTGCAGCTCAATCTTGCCGGGTTTTTTGTTTGTTGTTTGTTTCTTCTTAATCCCGAATTCAATGTGTGTGTGTAGCCCCCCTGATGTGGCATTTGTGGTCGGCTAAGCTATGAACTGCGCGATTTTGCCTGGTTTTCTCCATGTTTCTCCCTTTGCTGTGTCTGTTGTTCTGAATGAATGGCAACAGTTGCGTAACCTTTTCACTGTGGGGACTTGGTTTCTACACATCAAGTTTCCTATAAGATTGAGGGTAAGCCAAACCATACCAACAAATGATCACGTGTCAAAAAAGACCTAGACAGTCTCGACGATTTCAGACAGCGTCTAAATAATACAGTTATTGGTAAGACAGAAAAAAATGTATTCGGGAAAAAAAGGGTTTTATTGGATTTACTTCGCTAAATCTATGAAAACATCAATTTAAAAAAATGAACCTGGAAATGAGGGAGACTTTTTAGTTATATTTTTTCCCATCCAGTCTCGCCTACTCTGTCGCATTGGTTTTCTCTCTCTGTCTCTCTCTGCCTGTCTGTTTGTCTCTCTTTTTTTTTCTTCTGAGGTCCACTGTTTTTTCTGCCTTTGTAATCCATTCACCCATTGTGGTTCTAGCAAAATGTGTACACAATTTTTCTCTTGTAGACTTTATAGCATGGCAGCCTTTTCTTTTGTATTTTGGTGAATAGGTAGTGACAATCGACACACTAGACGAAGTGGACACTAGCTCTTCGTTCTGCACCGTCTGATTTGCTGATGTGCCCTCCACCACCCCCTCCCCATTTTTTTTCTCTTTTATTCAAAAGGGTTTCATTACCTCTTGTTTGGCTTGGGTTGTTCCTTCTAAACTAGGCAATGCTTCTTCCCCCTAAAAACAGAGAGAGAATCCGAAACACTTACCAGCATTAGGGATGTCAATACATCCACCTTTCATGCAGTAAATTTGTTGTAAATATGTACATAGTAGTTTGCTGTTTTGTGGCGTTTTTTTTTTTCTGCGATTTGAAACGATTTGAAACGTTTCTTCTTTTTTTTTTCTCCATACAAGCTGACAGCTCAGAAAACCCCCTGTGTGGTCGGGTGGGCTGTTACAACTAAAACAATAATAAAACAAGGAGATCAAAGAAAACACATGGAACGAAGTACGCACGCTGCCCGGTCAGCAGGCAGGAATAGTGCGGCTGCGTCTACTAAGAGGCATCACTGCGTGCGGACTGGTCCATCATACACCACACACGTATCCCTCACGACCACTTTGTTCAAGTGCTCAAAACAAAGGAAAGAAAGGGTGGGGATGCAGATTCCTGAAGATGGGTTAGCACACGTGCTTACGCAGTAGTCTCACGCGTCGGCCACTCAGTGTCTGAAATGATGCGCACAAGTTGCGTATTCATGTTTACTTCCGATGAATGGTGCGCCCGAGTTGTGTATCGATTTTTTTTTTTTTTAACTTCCGGTAACGTTGCGCAGTTGTAACTGCATAGCCACATTGGTGAACGTCGATACATGGCTGTGTGGTCGTTCTGGTGGAGCTGTGTAGTGTCAGGTAGCTCCCCCTGCCCTTCCAACCCCGTCCACTTTCCTGGGACGCCTATCATCGCCTGCCAGATCACTTCATTGAGGTGAGTGTGGACGTCCGCCCTGAATGTAACTGAGGCAAAATGCAATCTGACTGTGAGGACAAGGCGCTGGGCCACACGTACATGATACACGGTACAAATCAGAATTCTTGTGCGTTAAGCAAGTCTGACCTGGGGGGGGGGGGGGGGGGGGGAGTTGGATGGACGACATAACGGAAAGCGCGAGCATTAATAAACAGTATTTTGGTCCCATGATATTTGCCATATCAAGTATGTGCCAGTCGCTCAATTTAAGAACGCATGATTTAGAAGCATTTCTATTTCATAATATGTGTGCAAGAGCAACACTTCTAACCGCTCAGTTTTTTTTTAAACATTTTTTTTCTTCCTCTGTTGAGGGAGTAAAGGGCGAATATTGCGAGTGGCTGCATTGAAGAGAGTTCTATACAATTTTTCATCTACTATAGACACTTTTTTTGTCCAGACACTTTTCGCCAGTTGTTTCTTCTACACTTCCCCCTCTTTGAGTGAGATGGCTGTGAAAAACAGGGTAGCGTTAATGCGCTGATGCAACTCTCTCCTCAGCAACCATTTTTTGCCCTGTCTTTCTTGAGATTTTGAGCAGGTTTCTTCCTTGTGATACAGAGAGGTAGGATTCAACCACCATATTTCTGTCCTGTTGTGGATGTCTATACTCAATGACACACCTTATTTTCTTAACACTGGACGAGCGATAAAATATGTCACTTTACTTTTCCGAGACGTTTGAATGTTGTTTGCGCAATGTAAACGTCTGTAACGCAAGATGTGCACTTTTGCAGCGTCTGTGTGTATCATTTTCTTTCTTGTTCAGATACAGCTAGCTGTGCGGTAGGATTCTGAAATTATTGGACTTGGCTATAAAGCCAACACACATCATAAATCAAATCTTGTTGGGGTTTTTTTTTTTGCATTCTTATTGTTGTTTCTTTTCTTTCTTTTTCTTTTTTTTTTTTTTTTTTGTTTTTTGTTGTGCTTTTCCAACCCTTTTTTAACGTTGGTTTGAAAAGAATCGGTGGGGACACCAGCACCTGACAATGTGCTTATCGCCAAACCATTGGAGCTGTCGTAAATCGGCTTATAGCAGTCCAGTGTCTTCACTATTGTCACCCACTTTAAGTGTATGACTTATCGAAATCAACAGGGTTTTTCCATTATGCTTACTAGACTCAATGCTATCTGGTTCAGCATTGCAGCTCACAAGTCGTGGCGGGTATTTTTTGTTTGTTTGTTTTCATCGGTGTAATGTAGACCTGTTTCCTCTAGGGTAAATTCAGGATTATCATAATTTTGTCGCAACAAGTGCAGTCACAATTTTCTTCTTTTTTCTTTCGGTTGGGGTTTTATGCGAGTATGTGTGTGTGTCAATTTTTCTTTGTTTGTCCTTTCCTGTTCGTTTCTGTGCAGTTTAGACCTGTTTTCTTTGGGGCGAAGTCAGGCCAATGGCACAGCTTTGCAGTATGACAGACAGTCATGATCGGTGTGTGTGTGTGTGTGTTGTTTGTTAGGTTGGTTCTTATATAGCTAGCTTTTTTTTTTATCCATGCAGTTAGAAGTGTTTTCTTTGCGGCAGACTTAAGACAGGTCGCACAGCTTCGAAGTAAGGCGATCACAACTACGTTGATTTCATACCCAGCATCCCCATACTTTGGTGTATTTTGGACGTCATTTTATGGATCAAAGCAACAAAAAAAAAAAAAAACGTGATACTTCTCTCTAGCGCGCGCGCGCACGCACGCGCGCACACACACACACACACACACACACACACACACACACACACACACACACACACACGTTTTATAAATCAGGACAACAACAAAAAAAAACGTGATACTCCTCCTCTACTCCACCACCACCACCACCACCACCACCCACCCCACACACACACACACACAAATGTAGTGTATTTACAGGTAATATGACAGCCGAATGTTTCTTTGTGTGCCTGTGTTGGGCGTCAAAATAACCATTCTTTAAGGGTTAAATTGCGTTCAAACGGCCACCATAATGGCCGGGCGGTACGGGTCAATCGTGGGCAGTGGAGCTTTCGATGTATGTTGACGGTCATGTTTCGATACATGTGGGCAATGAAGTTGCTACGTGAATTCGGCAAGTCCTCGGAACGACTGCTGAAAATGAACACACGACGCTACGCTGAGTCATTCCAGTAACGTGTGTTCTGTCACACCAACAGCCTTTTCCGTTTGTTCTCTCTCTCTCTCTCTCTCTCTCTCTCTCTCTCTCTCTCTCTCTCTCTCTCTCTCTCTCTCTCCTGACCACTTAATTCGAGTGCCCCCAAAACGATACTTTTTTGTGAATGAAAGACTAAGAATATCTTTCTGTGACTTGTAAGATCACTCAGGCGTGAACAGCGTGAACATGCTGGAACAAATCAGGTCACCAGACCACTTGCCTCACCACGCCTGTCGCCAGCCTTTGGAACTGGCGTCGTTAATTTTCAGTCCAGATTTAATGAAGATGTGGTTACGGTACTGAAATATAGATGTGGGTACACACAGAGTAATTACATTTTCAATGCAGATTTAATAAAGGTGTGCTGATTGTATTCGAATATGGGTTTGATTTTGTATGGTCAAATCGATGTGCTTGAAGTGTTGCGTTTGTTTGTCTTTCACTGTGGACGACATCTCTTTAAAGTCTGCCTAAGCTCATGCAGTCTGTGGAAAGCATTTGTGTGTGTGTGTGTGTGTGTGTGTGTGTGTGTGTGTGTGTGTGTGTGTGTGTGTGCACGCGTGTGCGTATGTGTGTGTTCCTCATTTTTGTTTCTTGTCTTCTTTTCTTCTCTGTTCTTTGTTTTGTTTTGTTTTGTTTGTTTTTTTATTTTCTTCTTTTGTAAAACAAAGCAAACAAACAAACCCAAAGATTCGTTTTTTTCAACAACAACAACAAAGACCTGAATGAAATTAGACCCAAAGATTCTAACGCTATCCACGTATCCAAAAGTCGAAGCCTTCTATTACCTCCCAGTAAAAGCGATCCAACGATGCAGCGTGCCGTTTACCCTTGCGATAAAACTGGGGAAGATCGGAGGAGGCGCTAATGGAAAGGCTGATAATCGCCCTCTCCCTCTCCGTCTCTCTCTCTCTCTCTCTCTCTCTCTCTCTGGATGGAAAGGAGGACAACGAAGAGAGGAGGGAACTGCCCCGGCACTGTTTTGGATGGGTGCAGTTCACTGACGTGGGTGGTTCTTCTCTCTCTCTCTCTCTCTCTCTCTCTCTCTCTCTCTCTCTCTCTCTCTCTCTCTCTCCCTACCACGGCAATCATTCCGCTTTCCTCAAACACAAACTACATCCACTGTAGTTCACAGGGGAGCCTTAAACATCAAGACGACGTCAGACACCTCACCTGAGGAGACGCTGCACCATTGCCGTGTCACTTCGGGTCAAGTGCGGCATTTGTTGTGGAGCAAAGATGAGTGAGCGTTCCTACCCGGAAGGCACCACCATGCCATTTTGCATGACATGTTTACATCCCAGCCAGCAGAAGGAAGTCTATATCAGGACTTTTAAACTTTTTAAAAAAGCAGTTCCAGATATGAATATCTCCTCCCCAGTTTATTTAATCCCAGACATGCAAGAACCGACTTGAAACACTATCTGTTTTCCCTTAAAATCGTAGGTCTGACCAGCGCTTTGGACTAGGTCTGACCAGCGCGTCGGGCTGATGCGTTGGTCAGACATCTGCAAAGTCGTAGCTATAAGGAGACTCTCTTCTTCTTAAGTTCTGGCATCTTAGTCATTAATTTCTTAAACCGGGTGCCGAGTGGTCTCAAACTTAGTGGATGTGGTGTAGCGTGTATAGACCCCCTCCCCGAATGATCCTCGTAGATGAAACTGAAACTTAAAATCATAAGCCCAAAGAAAAAAACTGACATCCTTTGGAAACTTGCAATATAATTAATAACATTTCTGAAAAAACAGCCTCACAAAGTCTACTGTTAAGTGCCGATGTCTACCTTCACGTAAATTTCGACCCCTGTCACGACACGTTTCGCGGTGGCTCATCAAATGATATGCACCAAGACGTCTCCTCACCGTGCAAAAGATATCAGTGGGTACGCTCCCCCCCCCCCCCCCCCCCCCCGCGCGCCCCAACACACACACACACACACACACACAAATAGCCCTTGCGGGCTCAATGACCGACTCCAGCTCACCACGGGCAAGGGTGTCAGGTGCGAGCATATAAAGGGAGGCAAGCAAGCATGCACATTCTTCCTTCACCTGATCTCAGAAAGTTGCTGCCCTTTGCATGCTGAAAGGCCATGTAACTTTCTTTCCTTTTTTTTTTTTTTTTTTTTTTCTTTTTCTTTCGTTCTTTTCTTTTCCTTTTTCTTTTCTTTTTTTTTCACTTTCGTTTGCTTATTTTTTTTTCTTTTTTTTTTGTAAAGAAATGCGAAATTTCAGTGAATTTGGGACGAATTCTAACAGAATATACGACACAGTTTGACTACTTGTTATGCTTTTCTGATAGCCTCATACACGTTCTGAAGGATGTTAAAATTTCGCTTCTTGGAAGAAACACTGACAGGCAGATCATTCATACTCGCTTTGCTTCTCACGTGCAGCATAGACCTCATTCTCGCACAGAAGCTGCCCGGCGCGTTAAATACCATAATGTGCAGGAACGCGGTTTTACATTAAACACGTGGAAACATCCTCCGGGAAGTTACCGGAAAATAACAGATCTCTCTGACAGAAGTAATGGTTCTTTCACGCTTATACTTCTTGACCCACTTATGGTTTGGTTATTGAAAGTGAGGTCACCACAAAAGCACAGCAATAACTGGAGTTGTTGTTGTTGTTGTTTGTTTTTGTTTTTTTTTATGGTCATCAATGAAGATGATGAATATATGCTTGGGGGTTCTAAGCTTACACTGTGGTTCCTTTCCTTATATATCTCAGCTCAGCAGATTCACACACACCTCCAGTGTTGGTCAGAAAATTTGAGCAACTCTCAGAAACGCATCCATGAAGTGAAGAAACCCTGTTGTGTTTCCAGTCTTCACTTGACCCCACTGCACACTCTTTCGTTGGAACTGTCAAGGGTGAAAACGTACTACAAATATACGATTCTGATGGGATTGAACCCACCATCTCCCAGACCGCAACCCACAACGCTAACCACTGTAGCTGGTTGTGTGAGATTCTCCACTTTCACATAATAAGCACAGATCACCTGTGTGTCCAAAACAGCTCGTTCTTCTCAAGCCGAAACGGAGAGAGACCCAGTCTGCTCCCCACTAAGAACTTAATCCTGATTTTGGATTAATCATATTTTCCATGATAATGTTTATCATTATCGTGTTCGTGGTGGGGACGAATGACTTCAGCTTCACCGAATACTGCTCATATGGAATGTACCGCTAGCCGTTCGAAACAATGTGCGCTTGCATAACAACAAATTATCTCTGTGTGTGGTGTGTGGCGCACGCGCGCGCGCGCGTGTGTGTATGTGTGTGTGCGTGTGTGGTATGCGTTCGTGTGTGTGTGTACATACGCGCGCGTGCGCGCGCACATGTGTGTGTGTGTGTGTGTGTGTGTGTGTGCACGTGTTGTGTGTACGCATGCGTGCGTGCGTGTGGCGTGCGTGTGTGTGTGTGTGTGTGTGTGTGTGTGAGAGAGAGAGAGAGAGAGAGAGAAGAGAGAGAGAGAGAGAGAGAGAGCGTGCATGCACTTGTGTTTGTGACAGAATGTGTTGCATAATTTTCAAAAATCACCCTGATCGACTGACAGAGCAACAACAACATAAAACAAAAAAGCAACGCATACATGCACGAACACGCGCGCACGCACACACACATACATGTGTGTGTGTGTGTGTGTGTGTGTGTGTGTGTGTGTGTGTGTGTGTGTGGTGTGTGTACCTCACACTAACACAGTAACTGTAAACATCAAAGGCCTCCTCTGTACTAACAGTATGCCATTTCAACAGACAAACCTGAGTTGTAAGGAAATGCGGCACGACTAGGACCTCCCCTCCACCGATTGCTCTGTACGCTTCAGTTTTGTTTTTAAAGTGCAGATCAGCAGGTCCAGTATGTGACAGCTGCCCTGTTCTATGAAGAGCTCATCAGGCATGCAACTGGATCCTGCTGACCTGCTGATGAGAAGCGCTTCCACCTACACTCACCGAACTCGGTTAACTCCTGCCTTTAAGTAAATTATCCCAGTAAAGCAAAAGGTCCAATGAAGGGGGGGGGGGGGGGGGGGGGGGGGGGCGGAAGGGGGGGGGGGGGGGGGGGGGGAGGAATTTGAATTCAATTGAAATAATGGATCAACGTTCATCCAGAAATTAAAAGCTGGAACTGTAAAAGACTTGGGGCATGCAGGCCAGCGATTAATTCTTGAAGTAATCACGAATGGTACTTTGAGAGCACAGAACCGCATACGTTCGGGGAAAAAAAAGAAAAAAAAACCAAGTCGTCGACCAAAAAGAAACATGGTAAACCCCAGCCCATATGAACTCTGGCGTCCCACACATAAAAAAGCCATGGGCGGAGACCTGGCCTGCCAACACACCGATGAGGAAAAGCGTTATGGATCACTGGAGGGCCTCCGCCGCACAGCAGCCTTCGTCAATGCCTTTGGGGTTCCTGTCTGAGTGAACGAAGAAGAAGAAGAAGAAGAAGAAGAAGAAACGGTGGCGTACATATCTGTTTTATGTTTGTTTTTGTCTTTTTATTTACTTATTTATTTATTTATTATTTATTTTATTTTTTATTTATTTATTTTTTTTCTGTTTTCTCGTTTGTTTTTCTTGTTGCTGTTGTTTTCAATACTGTTTTAGTGTTGGGAATAGAATACGTGATTTATCTGCGTTTTAGTTTACAGGAAGCCTGAGTGAGGATAATCATGTTATAGGAAACAGTATTATGGAGGAACATGGCATAGTGACTATAATAATTGTGATTACGTGACGCTGTCGACCAGCCCCAACCTTCAAATCAGTT
>JADBJO010000088.1:105000-107500 GCA_016801955.1 Conus betulinus | reverse complement strand
GATTAATACTTGCCTGTCTACACAGGGAATGCCCGCAAGAGTATCAGTCTGCGTACGCAGAAGAAAAAAAAATGACCCTTTGACTCCAGCTGTCGTGGTGACCATAGATTCGATTCCCTCCCAAAGTCCGTCAATGTCCGCGGTGAAAGTCATCGGTATGACGCATCCATGAAAACCATCGTTGGGACAGACATGGTGGCGCTCCAGAGATGCTCACACACGCTGGCTCCGAGATTATGCAGCTATTTTTGTCAATAGTGTGCTCATAACGTGGTGTAAGCTTACTGTGTATGTTGAATTACAGAATTACAGAAAAAGAAAGAAAGGGCATCACAGTACAGCATCAAAGAGACCGGGCAGCGGTGCAGCGTCACCTCAGGTGGGTTGTCTGATGGCAGCTTGAAACTGATCATTTCCTGTGGATTGCGATATTGGGGCGGCGACAGGGCGGATGTGGATGTGTAAGGGAAGTCGGTATGGGCGGCCTGCGAAAAACGCCGCTAACTGTAGTGGACACAGATGATGAAACAGTGAAAATAAGTAGATAAACAAATGAATGAATAGATAAACGAATAAAATCAATAACTACCTGAATAACTAAGTAACTACCTACCTAAGTAAATAAGATACACTTTAGTTGTTTGTTTGTTTGTTTGTTTTTTAAGGAAAACTAATGATTGTTCGCACAGCAGCACAAAGGAAGGCGGTTTATGGGGAAAAAATGGCTCTTCAAAACCATAGACTAATTGTTGGACTTTGAACTTTCCGCTTTCAGTCTGGCCAGCTCCCACAGATTGACAGGAAATGGACAGCTGCGAGAAAGCCAGCTTTTTGAGAAAGTGGACAGTTGTTAGAAAGGGTGCAATCTCTCTCTCTCTCTCTCTCTCTCTCTCTCTCTCTCTCTCTCTCTCTCTCTCTCTCTCTCTCGTGTGTGTGTGTTGTGTGCGCGCGCGGGCGCGCGCGCGCGCACGAAGATAAGCATACATGTATATTTTAATGTGTTGGGATGGTCGGTGCTCTCTCTCTCTCTCTCTCTCTCTCTCTCTCTCTCTCTCTCTCTCTCTCGCTCGCTCGCTCGCTCGTTCTCGCGCGCGCGATTTTCAAGAATGCTATAAGTTTTCAGCTTTTCTCTCTCTCTCGCTCGCTCGCTCGTTCTCGCGCGCGCGATCTCAAGAATGCTATAAGTTTTCAGCTTCCTGTTTTCGCATGTTATCTCTCTCTCTCTCTCTCTCTCTCTCTCTCTCTCTCTCTGGCGTTTTTCAAGATTTCTGTGGGTTTTCAGCTTCCTGTTTCCAGCTTTTCATGTGTACAAGATTTTGTTTGATTCTGTGATTTATCCTAAAAGGTGAAATTAAAAACAAAACAAAACAAAACAAACAAACAAAAAAAAAACTCGTCTTCTGTGCTGTTTCCGTGACATTAATCCCAAGCTCATCATCTCTCGGTTTTTCCGATTCCATTCTTATCCTGGTCTGTTCCGTCACAGCTCCGGCGTTGTAACTCTCCAGAGAACAGTCATTAGCGAGTCGTCATGAGGCAACCCACCAGAGGAGATACTGCACTGTTTTCGAGCCACTTCGGTTTTATTCAGCAATACCTGTTCCGATCCATACGCATACGCAAACCACGGCCAACAAAACCTTCTGATGTTGACAGCAATGGTATAGTGGCACAGCCAGAGTGGGTAAGCGTCTCCCTTCGGAGGACATCACCACGTAAACAACGGTATCCATGAACTTTTAGCAAACCTCAATACAAACTTACCGGAGGGGACAGTGACATGGAGAGGAAATCGAAACTGAGGTCACAACAGGAGCAGGGAGCGATGGGTCAGAACATTCAAGATGTCCTTTTTTTTCTTTTTTTTTTTTTTCTTTTTTTTTTTTAAGCTGATAGTTGTGGATAAGGATGATGAAGATGATGCTGTTGAGTCCATTCTGACCAGAAAGTACCTGACAGGGCTGTATTCTGCGCGTCCTTTCATAATGTACCCCGGTCTCAACTATTACCAAGAGATACAGACACCTGCGGTGCTGGCCAATAAAACTGAGCCACACTGTCTCGGAGAACGCATCCATTTACTGGGGTGAAAACTCGGCAGTCTTTCCACCTGAGCCCAAAGCAAACTCATCGCTGCGTAGGGACCTTCGGGGCCCAAAGAATCCGACAAATAAACGGCTCTGATCGGAATCGAGCTCACTATCTCCCAACCCGCACTTTGCGACGCTGATCGCCGCGGCAGTTGGTTAACGGTGGAAAAACTCTGAATAGTGCCTCTGATTAAGGAGTTTCATGACGAAAGTAATTTTAGAGGCATCTCTGTACAAGAAACGCAGTAAACTCTGTCATCATTGATGACAGAATGCAGAAGTGCTGATCTCAGAATACTTATGAGTGGAAAACATCAAGAAAAATTCAAGAAAGGGTATTTTACAACAGATCATGTTCATGATTTTTTTTTTGTTATTTACCAAATCCCAGAAACAATTTGTAAATTAAA
>JADBJO010000088.1:92500-95000 GCA_016801955.1 Conus betulinus | reverse complement strand
AATAAAGATGTACGTTCAGACAGACGAGTGAGTGCGCGCGCGCGCGTGCGCGCGCGCGCGTGTGTGTGTGTACACAGTATGCCCGTGCTTAGGGCGCTAGGGGATTTGAGAGGGGTGTGGGGGGTGTGGGGGGGGGGGGGGAGGCGAGGGAGAGAGAGAGAAGGGTGTGTCGATATGGGAGCCTGTTAATGCGTGGATTTGAGGTCCTTGGTGCATGTGTATGAGTGCAAAATGTTTGGACTCTCCTCCAGATCGAGAGTTGACAAATTTACACGCACCAAAAGTTCAGTACGTTGTAGAGTTTTTTTTTTTTTTTTTTGGAAACCCGCCTCTCTCTCTCTCTCTCTCTCTCTCTCTCTCTCTCTCTCTCTCTCTCTCTCTCTCTCTCTCACAGGCTTTCTCTCTCTCCCTCTGTCATACACACAGTCTCTCTCTCTCTCTGTGTCTCTCTCTCTCTCTCTCTCTCTCTTCACTCTCTCTCTCTCTCTCTCTCTGACAACAAGGCAAACACACGTGGGGGTCGTTCTGGAACCTTCTTCGGGTCGACCCATACGCACTTTTCAGCCTTGAGAAAAACTGCAGGTCTCAGGTCACGGGTGCACAGTAAAAGGTAGACATGCACTTGGCACGTGACAACGGTCTGCCTGAAGGTCAACAAAGCACAATCTCTTTAGACAGGAGACGCCAACAGTGACAGGAAAGCAGGGGTGTTGACCTTTACCATCATGCTGACAGTATTTCCATGTTAAAACTATGAGAGTTACCTACCCTGTTTATCTGTTACTCCTAATCTTTTGAATGAAAATGTCATTTTCTGAAAGAATTCCTGTAAGAGTAAACGTCACAAACACACACAGCTCGGATTTGTGTGTGTGTGTGTGTGTGTGTGTTTCTCCTAATCGAGATACCTCTCTTGGTATGATAACACAGTAGAAATACTTCATCTCGCAGTTATCGAGGAAAAATGGAGATAATTATTTCTCTTTTTTTATATGAGATAGGACTTTACGGAATGCTCGAAAACACTGGCTTCGGAGATGGACGTGTATTCTGTCTCCAGTTCCATTTGTCGCTTGAAATCGGCAAGAAACGCCAATTAAATCCAACAACCTCAAGAAGCGACAGGGAAGTGAAAGAGATTAGATGTCATATTTTATCAACAGGTAAGCCAGCTGGCAAAGCACTCAAGGATCCCCACAGGTCTGTCTCCGGTCATGCGCTATAGGACAGAGAAGTTCTATGTTGTGTTCATCCAGGATTTCGTTTTACCTCTGAAAAGCTCACCCTCCACTGTCCTATGTGGAATGATTTGGACCGGGATTCACGCTATATATGTATGTAAACTAGACCCCGGAGTATGGTGTTGGGCGATTGCAAGGAGAGGTTCTTTTTCGTCAGCGTATACACGTGTGTTATATGATGCTTGACATTCTCATTTAAATCACCTTGTGTTAATGAATTAATGAGATGCGAAGAATCCCTTTGAAGCATTCATTCTCAGATGTGTGTGTGTGTGTGTGTGTGTGTGTGTGTGTGTGTGTGTGTGTGTGTGTGACTTGTTCTTGTATATAAACTCATCTTGGTAATATAATTTGTAAACAGCTTGAGTAAGATGGAGCTAAACCCTGATAGGACGTGTATATATCCATCGTGATCCCGTGTTGTTTTCATTTGATCTTCACTTTGAGTAGATTACAATGAATTTTCCAGTGTTAATTGTAACTGGAAATTTTGTTCTGAAGTGATGTTTTATCGTTCAAGGAGTCGTCTGAAGTGTGCATTCGTACGGGTAGGTACAGCGCTACAAAAATTGACAGATAATCCTAGTTCGTTCTTTCGTGGTGGTTAACTGAAGCGATAGGTAATCTTTGACGTGCGGTACAGTACTCAGTGTTTTATCATGACTGAATTGTCTGATGTCATGAAGTGATAAGTATCGTCGTTGTTCACATCCAGTTAATGTGCGTGCTCCAAACTCCACTGGTTTGTCCCAAAACATGGGGGTAATTAGTCTCTGTTTATGTCTTGTTTGTTTGTCTGTTGTTTGGCGGATTTACTGGTAATTCCTTATAGAATTTGGTTCAGTTTCCCTCTTTAGTCACCTCACTTTGAAACTATCGATAATTCAGTAGAAAAACCTGGGTAGTTGTTCTACGGATATTTTAAACATCTTATATATACGAGTGCGCATCTGTTGTGTGTGTGTGTGTGTGTGTGTGTGTGTGTGTGTGTGTGTGATTTTTTTTTCCAATTCATGTTCAATACCAATGCTCCAGATCCGACGCTCTCTGTCTCTCTCTCTTTCAACGTTGCCCATATTGCAACAACCATCAACTTGAGAGAAATCCTGGGAACAGCCACCTGAGCAAGTAAATCATAACTCCGCTATCAGGGCTCTCTCTCTCTCTCTGAACCACGCGCCATTTCCCTGTCAAGTGATTACGGCTCTTGTTTGCACTTCCAAATGACTGACACCTTCTTCTGGACCCGATCGATCTTT
>JADBJO010000088.1:82500-90000 GCA_016801955.1 Conus betulinus | reverse complement strand
AGTATCGTAGAAGTGGTTCTCCGCAGGGCGTGTGATTGACTCCATTGGGTTCACTCTTGGGCGTCTTCCTCGTCTTCACCCTTTTATTTGTTTTTGGGGTTTGAATGGCAGGAAGAGTGTACCCCCCCCCCCCCCCCCCCCCCCCCCCGAGAATGATTCATTATTTGTCATACCACCTGACTTGACATAGATTTGAATGTTGGGGAGAGGTGGGGGGTGGGAGTGGAGGTGCGTTGAGGAGTTCGTCGTTTCCTTCCGTCCGTTGTGCTGTTCATTTGTGACGCGCTGTCGCCCGAGAATTTTCTAGAGGCATCCGACCGTAGTACGTGATTTCCCTCGTTTATTTTGAGGCCACACAGTTTGATACAGACAGCGTGGAGCATAGCTCTGCTGTTGAAGGACTACATATTCGTGCTAGGTGGCACGTTTTCTGATCTCTCAGGTCTTGTTCAATGGGGTTGATGATGGGCTATCTCCCACCCCGCTTGTACAGTTCTTTGTCCACGTAATTTTGTTTATCATTAATCATTTTTTTACATAATGTTGCTTCCCCTTTGGCTGTTTTGTGAACATTAGCAGTCATTTTGTCTAGTTCTTATGCTGGTCGCTACTTTAATCAACAGAAACTTGGCAGTTTTAACGTTGATTTCGGATCATTATCGGTATTGTCGTGATTCAAGCGGTTTTTTTTCGTTGTTTTCTTCTATGTCCTCATTCAGAGCCACCCTCTGCCGTCCCCTGTTTGTGTCATCTCATAGATTAGCGCTGACCCGAAGAGAGTCCATTCTGTCTGTGTGAGCGCCAGTCAGTGCCATCAGTACAAAGGGGGGCCTCTGAACTAGCATATTTTAAACCACAGAGAAATCACAGCAATAGGCAGTACATTGAGTAGAAATTAAGCCTTTCTTATCCATTTATAACTCTAGATATTTTTACGTGTATTTTTTCACCACAGAACGTCTGTAATGTCGTCCTTCAAGAACGACTTTTGTCGACGTCATCGTCACTTACCTCAGTCCCATGCGTTCGTTCGTTTTTGTTAGGACACCATTTTCGCGCTGAAAATCACCAAATGCGCATGCGCAGGTAGCAAAAGCAGCGCGACTGTGTCAAACGACGATTTGGGGCAGGATTGGTGCCGCAGGCATTTCAAGAAAGGAAATTTCGATCGAAATGAGTATCGTAGTTTTCAGAGCACGACCGTAGATCTATACGTGTTCTGATAATATGTAGAAAACTTTGCAGTGGTATGCAGGTCTGCCCAATAAATAGAACTCGGTGGTCTGCCAGTGTGTTGAAGGCTTGATGCGACACCGTTTTTTTGTCTTTATCACACATGCATATGCTCGAGTGTGCTCGTGCACACTGGACAAACCAGTCTAGCTGTGGCATTGGCGAACACAGTCGAAAGTCCGCGTTTGGCATTCATTCAGTAATAGTTTGCCTTGAGTGGCACACCGTTTTATGGCAGCAGCAGCAGCAGCAACAACAGCAACAAGAAGAATGACTACAATAAAATATTTGAATTATAAAAGCAATGCCTTTTGTTTGCATATTATCTGCCTGCCTATACATGCATTCGTGTATTTCAAATTTTCAGTAAATCTAATGTAATCTCTCTTGTCTTATTTTTGGATTCATTGAACATGGCGTCTCCTAAAACATGAATATGGCATTGTGCTGTTTGGGACAACATAATAGTTTCGGTCTGATAACCCTAATATTGTGCGATTTGCATGTCACTTCAGACACATTTGTGTGTGTGTGTGTGTGTGTGTGTGTGTGTGTGTGTGTGTGTGTGTGTGTGTGTGTGTGTGTGTGTGTGTGTGTGTTCAATCTGTGAACGGCTTTAATGCGAAAACAGAGTGAATTGAATTGAAAGCGGTACTTTCCCTGTGGCTGATTGCTTTTGAATACACGGTGATGTGGATTGAAATGAGCATTTGAACTCCCCCCCCCCCCCTTTTTCACCACTCCCACCTCCATCTCTCTCTCTCTCTCTCTCTCTCTCTCTCTCTGTGTCTCTCTCAAACAGATGTAAACTGTTTTTAAAGCTCACTAACTACCTTTCTTGCAGTAAGCTATTTTGAAAGCTCACACAAAACCTTTCTCACATTAATTACGCATCTTCACTCTGGATTAGCGTCAGCAAAAATGATAGCTTCGAAAGAATTAACTCTATGCATAAACAGGCAGTCGAGCTGATTTTGCCCGACAACTCTTTATCAGCCACGGAGAAGCAAACCAAAGCGAATATGTGATCACTGGATAAACAACTAACCTGCAGTGAAGCGGTTTATATTCAAGGTCCCATACCAGCATGGCACCGCCATAACTTGCTGAGTTTGTTCAACTGGCTACAAAAGATCATCATTCCATAGACTATATTTTATATCGTGGGCATTCACTGGCATATTTATATCACATTTTTTTTTCCTTTTGTTTTTTGAGCATTTGTCCGAAACTATTTTACGCCTTTTATCAAGAGATGATAGTCAATGCAGTCTTCAAACCGGCCTCACATGAACTACTACTTGATGAGTAAGTATCACGGAATTTATGACGGCATTCCTAAACGTGATGCAGTATACATTAACTCCATCTGCTCGTCCTCCCGCTTTTCCCACCCCCAGTTCTCTCGCTCTCTCTCTGTCTCTGTCTCTCTCTCTGCTCTGTCTCTGTCTCTGTCTCTGTCTCTCTCTCCTCTCTCTCTCTCTCTCTCTCTCTCTCACAGAAATATTTCATGCTATTTTTTTTTTTCTTTATTGTTTTTGTTGCTGTACATTAATTTGCTTTTTTCCCCCCCCCCATTTGCTTTAATTGCTTTTGTCGTTGAACTTTAATTTTTTTTTTTCATTTGCTGATTTTACGGATGATGTCAGTACTTGCTTCTTGGTGGTGGTTTTTATTTGTTTGTTTTGTTCGACTTGATTGATTGTTTGTTTGGCTTGATGTTGTTTGTTTGTATAATCATGTTATGATGCGTACGTTGTATCATTTAGTATTACCTTTGTAGAATAGTAACGGCAAATGTACAAAATGGCTTAGTAAGCCAATACTTTCACCATTATTAAATAAAGATTCGTTGTCATTGTCTCTCTGTGCGTGTGCGCGCGCGCGCGCGCGCGCGCGCGCGCGTGTGTGTGTGTGTGTGTGTGTGTGTGTGTGTGTGTGTGTCTCAGTCTCTGTCTGTCTGTCTGTCTGTCTGTCTGTCTCTCTCTCTCTCTCTCTCTCTCACTAAAGTTACTGACCATCGATTTCCGTTACCGTTTTCCTTTTCTGTATCTCTAAGTCCTTTTGTTCTTTGTTTTTATAACCCGTAACGCCGGTAACATCGAGAATGTTAAAAATCCGAGGAGTTTTTATCGACATGATCTCCTCCTCCTCCTCCTCCTCCTCCTCCTCTGTGTGTGTGTGTGTGTGTGTGTGTGTGTGTGCGCGCGCGCGTGCGCGCGCGCGCGCGCGCGCGCGTGCGTGTGTATATATGTGTGTCTGTTTTGTTTACTATGTTATGATTTTTACTTTGTGTTTTGTAGAATACAGCAACATAGCAAGGACAAACTGGACGAGTAGTTACTGCCTAAAATCTATCCTGAAGTGATATCCTCCCCCCCCCCTCTCTCTCTCTCTCTCTCTCTCTCTCTCTCTCTCAGTCTCTGTCTCTCCATACAGTCTCTGAGATACAGTCTGAGAATGCATTTTCTGTTTTTGTCAGTTTGTTTGCTTTAAACGATGCCCTCCCACTCTCTTTTTGTCTGTCTGTCTGTCGTCTGTCAATGTCACTCTCTTGTCGGGTAAGACATATCTTCTGAAATCCTTCTCACTAATCATGTTTGCCTGTTAGTTTCATTGTCAAGCTTTTCCTGTCGCTGCATACGTTTATCTGGCTTTCTCTTAATTCCCTCACACTCGCTCACTATGTTTGTCGTTCAGTCTGTCGATCATTTCCTTTTCCCCTCATTATTGTTTATCTGGGTTGTCTGGAAAATCCTTCCTTCTCACTCTTTTCGTTTGTCTTTCTGTCTCTCAATCGTTCCCTCTCGCCTTGTATACATCGTCTGGCTGTCCCTAGAAGCCGTCATTCTCAAGTTTTTCGTTTCTCTTTATTTCTGCAGTGTCGGTGCTACCCTTTCGCTTTCTATGTTTGTATTTCTGTCGATCCTTCTTGCTCGGTCTTACTCAGTGTTGTTGTCTGTCTCTCTTCTCTCTCGCTCTTTATGTCTGTTATGTCAGTACTGTATTCTCATTGTCTGTGTTTGTTTTTCTGTTAATCCTTCCCTCACACTGTCTACGTCTGTGTTTGTTTTTCTGTTAATCCTCCCCTCTCGCTGTCTGTGTTTGTTTCTCTCTTTTCAGTACTTCCATCAGACACTGCATGCTACAAGACTTTTTCCTCTGTCCGTCCTTGCTTCTTTTTAGCTCTGGTTCTACCTCTTTTTCTCAGTTATTCCCTCTCGCTCTCTGTGTCACTGTCAGTCTGTCTGCCCTTCCTTCTTGCTCTCTGCGTTTTCCAGTCTCTTCGTTAGGTCGTTCATCACATACTTGTTTTGTCTCTAGTCGCTTTGTCAGTGCTTTGACTTCTCTGTGTTTGTCTGTCTGTCTGGCAATCCTTCTCGCTCAGTTTCCTTTGCTATATTAGTTTGCCTGTCTGTCAATCACTCATTGTCACCCTCTATATCTGTGCATCTCTCTCGCAGTCACTCGTTTCCTTTGATTGTGTTTGTCTGTCTGTCTCTTTGTCATTTCGTTCCTCTCACTATCTATAAATTGTCTCTGTCAATTCTCCCTGCTCTCTCTGCTGTGTGCTTTTTCTCTCAGTCTTTTCCTGTCTTCCGGTTATTGCCTTTCTGTTAATCATCCATTTTCTCTCGCTTTGTCTGTCTGTATGTCTGTCTGTCTGTCTCTCTCTCTCTCTCTCTCTCTCTCACACACACACACACACACACACACACACACACACACACACACACACACACACACACACACACACACAAGCCACACACATTTTCAATATTTACAGCAGAACTTTATTGCTCTTTTGATGGGTTTGAATTTTCTGCTTGAACTTCCTTTTAGTCTAGTTCAGGTATTATTTTTGGTTGATTCTAAATCTGTTTTAGACGCGCTACAGTCTTATAATCTAAAAGTAAGAGGTGATATTATTGCAGAAATTAAATTAGTCATACAATCCATTATTTGGCACTGCGCGGAACTAGTATCTCATTCTCTTGGGGTCCATCACATTGTAATATTTTTGGTAATGAATGGGCAGACAGAACAGCTAAAAAGGGTGCAATCAACATTAAAAATTCTTTGCATGTTAAAATTCCTTTATCTTTATCTGAAAGGTATTCCTTAATAACGAAAACTTGTTGGAATCATGTGAAGGAATTATTAGGAGGTTCCTTTGTAAATTCCACTGAAAAGAGGAATATTTTCAAAGTCAAACATATACATTCCTGCAATGGTGAGCTCATGTGTGAAAACCGAACACACTGTCATCCCTGGTCTACAGATTCAGACTGAACGCTCTCAGATGCAAATTCAACAGTCATGTTAAGTGCGTCTGCGGTGAGGAAATAACACCTGTCCATGTTATTCTGCACTGTCAGCATTTGAAATCATTTTTACCCACTTCGATTTGTGATTCAACGGTTTCAGATTCATCTTTCAAGAATATTTTATTGAACGATTTGCTTATGAATGCTAGATGTTGTTAAAAGCTTAAAACGGAGCCCAGTTGGCTCATTGATTTAATGTTTAGAAATGTTTTGAGTATGTTATTTGTTAAGATTCATTTTTTGAGGGGAAGTGGTAGGGAGGTTCAGAGATAGGAAGACGGGAGTTTTGTTGATTGTTGTTGATTTTTTTTTTTTCGTCTAATATCACAGCATTGTGAAAAGACGTTAAAGAGAAGAACGAAGGAACACACACACACACACACACACACACACACACACACACACACACACACACACACACACACACACACACACACGCACACACATTCATACACAAACACACACACACACACACACACACACACGCACACACACACACAGACACGCGCGCGCGCGCGCGCGCGCGCGCACGCACGCTCACACGCACGCACACGCACACACACACACACACACACACACAACACGTGTGTTTGTGAGTCCTGCCTTCTTATTCTGTGTGTATTTGTCTGTCTATTTGTCTCTTTGAGTTACTGTATGTTTTGTCTGTCTATCTCCCTGTATATTCTTGCACTCTTTGTGTTAATCTGCCTGTCTTTCTGTCAACCATTCATGCACACTTAGAAACTGTCATTCTCAGTCCTTTCCTCTCGTTCTCTTTCCATGCAGTAACTCTGTCGGTTCCTCCGTGTCACCAAGGGTTCTTATTTCCCTCTCACTAGCTTGCAGTCCATCGCCATGAGTTTTGTTGGTTTGTTTGTTTGTTTTAATTTCAGTGCGTCACATGTCTTCCATCATCATTTGCCACTAAAATGTGTTTTTTTAAGACTTTTTTTTTTCCTCTGCTGTTTGTTTTCCTTTTTTCCTTTTTCTCTCTTTCCGTTTCTCGAACTTAACATGCAGACTGATATATCACAGCGTTATATGTATGAAATGTTCAGCCGAGGAACCGTTTAAAGCTAGGTAATTCAGATAGCTGGATGTTTGTGGATCGATTCTGGAATTAAGAGACTACAGAGTTTGCTACAAAATTTAATTCGGACTTGGAGCGAAGCTTGTACTGAACAGAAGCTGGAGAGATGAAAAAACAAAACAAAACAAAACAAACGAAAAACAAAAAGAAAACCCACAGCAAACAAAACCAAGAAACAAACAAACAAAAACAAACAATGTGAACGTTTATAAAGGTGTGACTTGCCCGGGAAGGCGAACTCGACTGACGAGACCAGCATGCGCAACGGCTTGTTTCCTTCTTTGTTTATTTTCGTGTCTTTTTTTTTTTTTGTGTTCTTTCCTTGCAACAATTGATCAGACTGGGAGCCATTTTGAATCGCCCGGACCACCTGCGGGTCTCGGTTCTCATTTGCATCAGACCTTCCATGGGTGCGGTGCGGTGCAAGGCCGGGACTGGGGGGGGTGGGGGGGGGGGGGGGGGGTGGTTGGGGAGGGGGGGGGGGGGGGCGCAGGAAGGGGGATGGTGGTTGGGGACAGACAGAGGAGAAAAAGAAAAGATGGAAGTGACACGTAGCTGGTCCGCATTGCAGATGTTTCCTCTGAGAGAGAGAGAGAGAGAGAGAGAGAGAGAGAGAGAGAGAGAGAGAGAGAGACCACCAGAGGGAGAGACAGAGAGAGAGAAAGAGAGGAGGAGGAAGACAAGTGGAGTGAGGCTGAGGACGTCATGCTCTGTTACCGTTTCCTCCATTTTACTTTCAGTCATGCAGGCAACGTTGTTCTTTCTCTAAATTACCTCCCAAAATAATGAGTGAACCACGAGTTCCCTCCGCTACTTTCTTGAGTGTGAAGGTTTCGTTTCTCTGGTTAA
>JADBJO010000088.1:77500-80000 GCA_016801955.1 Conus betulinus | reverse complement strand
TCTTGCTGTCGCACATGTTCGCCTTTCATAAAATGCAAAGATTCCCTTTCTTAGGCCTTGTGCCAGAAGGACTCTGCCTGGGTGGTAAACAGACGGGACAATCGCTGTATTATACACGCACGCACTTAGCAATGGTAGCATGATCAAGTTAAATAGTTCAGCGATCTGTCATAGCCGTTCGTCGTGGCATCCTTTAGGCCTGTGTGACACGAAATATGTCAGGCCCATTGGCGATCAATATCTTAAGAGGCGCACGTAAGCGAGAGCAACATTGGCTATTTTGAAAGCTGTGTTTGTTTTAAAGGGGCATGTCAAATGGTAAAGTGCTCACAATAAATAAAACTGGCAACTTCATAGCCAATGTGCATAATTTGCAGAACATTGGAAATCTTTTTTAAAAAAAAAAAAAAAAAAAAAAAAAGATTCTAGTTTCTGTCGGCGTTATAAGTGCACTCGCAGGTCCAGTGGCCAGGTCATGCTGTTTATCGCCTGGCCGACCGCGAAAGCCACACCGGGGCAGCTGGACTTGCCTTGATTTATGCTGTGAATTTCCTCGAAGAACATCGGGCTGCATAGACGCTCGTTCAGCGGGTTCGGTTGTGGGCCAACCTCTTCAGCCGGGCCCACATTATTCCGGCTGCCTTCATTTCAGGATCCGTGCACTGACGCCATGTCTTTTGTTGACATCGTCTGTCGAAATCCACTTTCCTTGTTCCCAGTGGGTCCTTGTGAAACATTAGGGCTGCCAGCAAGTTGAAAACTAAATGGGTCATGGATCAAACACTGCGCACAGAGCTCAAGAACAATAACTCATTGAAGACGAGTAACTTTTGCTCCCATAAGAAAAACTTAGCCTATTGGAGCAAAAGTTACCCTACTTGTTTACTGTTTATTGTTCACTGTTCCCTGCCTCATTTCATTTTCAGCTTCATTGACGACGAGCTGCAAAAGTGGGAATTTCTAAGTTAGGCTCCTGCAGATTCGAACGGGCAACGGTTTTGTTGTTGTTTGTTGTTGTTTGTTTGTATTTTGTTAATGCGGTTGATCAGAAAATTTAATGAAGCTAGTGTCACCACATAAAGAAGACCTGTCCAGTGTCCAGAAATTTAAAGAAGCTAGTGTCGCCACATAAAGAAGGCCTGTCCAGTGTCCCAGAATTTAATGAAGCTAGTGTCACCACATAAAGAAGGCCTGTCCAGTGTCAGAAATTTAATGAAGTTAGTGTCACCACACAAAGAAGACCTGTCCAGTGTCAAGAAAATTTAATGAAGCTAGTGTCACCACACAAAGAAGGCCTGTCCAGTGTCCCGTTCAGCTGGAAGGTGCAGTGACCTGTCTGGAGGCGGCCTTCACCGGCTGATGAAGGACAGCTTTACAGAATACGTTAAAAACCATCTAAAGCACCTTTCATTGGGGACCAAAGTGTGTCAGGAATCAAGAGAAGGCACCTAAAGGCAAAGTTATTTGGGCAAAACAGGCCTACTGCATACAGTTGGGACCAAAGTGTGTCAACTAAAGGACGGGCTCACCCTTTTTGATATATCGTAAAGGGTATTTTTACCCTAACGTCACATTCCTAAAGGGTAATGAAAGTGTAGGAAGTACCACCCACCCGTCCCGTCAGCCCACCAGTTTCAGGTCGGCCTTTTAAGAGCTGGGGTGGATGTAGATTTTTGTGGGCATGTCCAATAATATTTTGCTTTTGTTTTCTTGAACACAGGCGTGCGCGCGCGCGCGCGCGCCGCGCGCACACACACACACACACACACACACACACACACGCACGCACGCACGCACACACACACACACACACACAAACACACAACACACACACACACCACACACACACACACACACACACACACACACACACCACACACACGGGGAGGGAGGAGAGAGAGAGAGAGAGAGAGAGAGAGGGTTTCAATGAATTGCTAAGAAAAGACTTCATACATACAGCATTCTAACTAATTTAAAAGTTTGATACCACAATAAGAGAAGACCACTGTTTTTACCGTAATATTGTACTTTGCTGAATAAATGCATTGGTGATCGTCGGTTTCTTCATGGCTAGTTAGGCTCGTTCTTTGGAAGTTTTCGGACGCATTATAGGCGAGGGGTCTTGATCTTATTATTCTGTGACATGGATTTCAAATTGGCGCCAGTGAAAAAAAAAAAAAAAAAAAAAAAAAAAAGCACCTCATAGCCTGACTCTCGTCGAAGTAGAGCTGACAAAATTCAGAAAGCCTCACAGTCTGAAACTGCAGTGACTCAGGCTTCCTCATTTTTCCCTTGATTCCTTTGCTTACTTTTTCGTTTTAGCAGGGAGGAGAGTTCGACCCATAAGTTCAAAAGAACAGGTCGCCATTTTTGGAGAGAGAAAAAAAAGTAGGAAAAAAAAAGCCTTCTGACTGGGCGCGCGCGCTCTCACCGGGTCCCAGTTGTCCAATCAAACACTTCCTTACTTAAAAAAAAAAAAAAAAAAGTTCCTTAGTTTTGC
>JADBJO010000088.1:62500-72500 GCA_016801955.1 Conus betulinus | reverse complement strand
ATGTCATCGTGTATGGCGTAGGGGTTAATATTTCGATTAAGTGAACTCCGGTATGTCATCGTGTAGGGCTTAGGGGTTAATATTTCGATTAAGTGAACTCCAGTCTGTCATCGTGTATGGCGTAAGGGTTAATCAATTAAGTATCCGTATCACGATGATATATTTCAATGCATGGTGACATGGGTGGTTTGGTGGTGTTGGTGGTAGTGTGTGTGTGTGTGTGTGTGTGTGTGTGTGTGTGTGTGTGTGTGCGCGCGCGTGTGTGTGTGTGTGTGCTTGTGCGCGCGCGCGCGGGCGTGTGTGTGTGTGTGTGTGTGTGTGTGTGTGTGTGTGTGTGTGTGTGTGTGTACGCTGTGTGCGTGCTTGTGTGTGTGTGTGTGTATGTATGTGTGTGTGTGTGTGTGTGTGTGAAAAACTGGTGCAATAAGTGGTTATCTGGGAAAGCGATGATTCAGTGAATTCCAATGCATCGTTCGTTACTGACGGATTCACCAGTTTAATACTTGATTTTCCCCTGATGCGATACTCGGTTTTGTTAAAAAAAAAAAAAAAAAAAAAGATGAATTAGAAAAAAAAGACAAAGTCGTGTGACGGTTCACCAGTTCTCAGATTCTTTCAAAAATAAAAAAAAATTCAGTGAACTGTAGAACACCGTAATAAGTCTTGTTGACCGTCTTAATTTACAAATTCGTTCTTTTTACTGTCATTACCCGCACGTCATTTCCACATACTTCACCTTTTTTGTTTGGACTGTTATATTCGCTTCTTTGAAACAAAACCAAAGCAGAACAAAATCAAACAAGCAAACAAACATAACAAACAAAAAGGCAGAAGAAGAAAAGACAAAAAAAAGGGGAAAAAAGCCGTCTAATACAAAGTGGTGTTCAGGTTAACCAGTTCCCTGATTATTTCAAAAGGAAGGTGATTCAATGGACTACAGTGCACCGTCGCTCGACCTGATGGCCGTCTGATTTACATGTTCGTTTTTGTTTGTTTTGTTGTTGTTGTTGTTGTTTTTCTTTCCCGGACGTTGCTCCTAAATGCTCCACTTCTTCTCAAGGGACCTTTTTTTAAAAAAAAAAAAACAGGATTGTTGCCTTTGATGTCGTTTTTTTTTGTTACGTTACGAGGAAGATGGGGGTGGGGGGGGGGGGGGGGGCTAGGGAGAGAGAGGGGGAGAGAGAGAGAGAGAGACGGGGAGAGAGAGGGAGAGAAAGAGAGAGAGAGAGAGAGGGAGAGAGAGAACACACGTACACGAACACGAATGTTTTGTTGAGAGTAAAATGGATAAGCTAACAGAATTGTTCAGCCATGCCTGACAGAATGAGTAAATAAATGAATAAAATGAATAGATAAATAAGTAAATGAATTAATAGGTAAGAACAGACATGGAAAAAATATGAAACAAGCAACTTGGAAGATGTCCCTCACTGTTCCATCATTGCCTTGCCGCCCCCTTTCTACCGCTATCTCTTGTTCAAAACAAAGAGAAATTTAGAAAGAGAGGGGGTTAGTTACCGCCAAGGACATTGACAAACAAAGCACAGGACAAGACACGATGCATTTCGACCTCTTGGGTCTTCTTCAGGAAAACACACACACACACACACACACACACCACACACACACCACACACACACCACACACACACACACACAAAAAGATCACATTTAACATTTAGGACAGTACAAACAAAGAACGAAGAGAGACTTATCTGTTGTCCGCATTAAGTCTCTCTTAGTTCTTTGTTTGTACCCAAGAGTTTGAAATGCATCATGTCTTGTCCTGTGCTTTGTTTGTCAAGGTCCTCCTTGGCGGGTAACTAACCCCCTCCCCCCTCTTTTCCTTCCTTTCTATTTTTTTTCTTGTTCTCCCTCTCCTCTACCTCTTCTCTCGCCTCTTTTCCTCCCTTTCTCCCCCTATCGTTTCGCTTCTCCGTTCTCTTTCCTCTTCCTCCGCCACAATTCTCTCCATTTTGAAACAAAAGAAAGAAGATAAAGCAATGTAATGATGGCAAAGAAAAACAAAGGCACAACAGGAGTCATCAAGAACGCTATTTACATAACCTTGACCCCAGACACATAAAAATCACAATACTCTCAGCTCATAAATAAATAATGAGAAGACCAACAGCAAAAGCAACATTTGAAAAAAAAACAGCGTTGTGGTCAGACCTCCAATTAACCAAAACAGCAAGAACGTTTTAGTTACAGCTTTTTTCCATTAAATTATTGTGATAGGATGCTTTGAAGATCAACTGTTCATATTTTTTCAGATAGTCAGGGGGCCCTCATTCCAGAGTTTTACGACCCGAAAACGTCTGAGCCGACATGAAAAGATCAGGGTGTTTCGGGACAGGGGAATTAGTGTTATATGTTTGTTGCTATAGGTATGCAAGCACACGGAGGTGGCACTGAGAACTACTGTGCACTTGCAGTATAAACAGGTGCTACGCTCTTCACGATTTTGTACATAAAGACAGCAGATACACAGGTGGGGCTAGGTTCCTCATGAGTTTTGCGCACGTTAAAGACAAAACAAAAACCTTTTTTTTAAAAAGCGGATGTATCATGTTTGAGGTGGGAGGATATTATTCAAGGTTCGTTCTTTTTTAGTATCAGGTTGACTTTGCAGGGAGGAAGATTTGAGCGGTATAAGTGTAATAGAACGTCTAATACAAGCGGTCCATTAGTTTTAAGAGGCTTTGGCTGGGCGGGAGAGGGGGGAGAGTCACATTAAGGAGAGGCATTTTCAATATCATATTGTATAGGATATGTCTGTTTGTGTATACTATCTATACATAATATATATATATATCCATAATATTATAGTATATATATATATATATATATACAGATTCTCTATATATACACAAACACCCACAACATATATCTATTATATATAATATATATTATTATAGAATAGATATATATAGATATTATATTAATACCGAAAATAATTTCTGCGTATGTTATACATAGATATTTAAATATTCTGTTGTCTGTCCTGCTGAAATTGATTTTTCTGGTAATCTTCTTCCGGGATAAAGCAAAACAATGTTTAGAAACCAGAAATATTATCAACAGTGAAGCAAAGAGAGAGAGAGAGGATGTGGGGGGGGGGGGGGGGGGGAGGGGTAGAGAAGAGAGAGAGAGAGAGAGAGAAGAAGAAGAGAGAATGGGGAGGGGAGAGAACGAAGGAGGTAGGGGGAGGGATGGGGTGGGGGGAGGGGGGGGGGGCTGGGGGGGGGGGGGGGGGGGGGGGGGGGGGGGAAGGGAGGGGTGGGGAAGGGGGGGGGGGAGCGGGGGGGTGAAAAGGGGGGAGGGAGAATCAAGAAACTCCTAGCAACCAGTTTTCCAACAACGGATAAATCCCCCACATGCTACTATATAATCCTACTTTGAAATCTTCGTTGTTTTTCTCTGTCTGACTGTCCTGCCCTTTCTGTCCTGTATATCTTGTCTGTCTAGCTGTCTGGACAACACCACACACTCTCTTCATCTCATCATCTGTTTCCCCGCGTTAGTCTCTCCTGGCCTCTCCCCTCACATCACTCCCGCTCATCGCCTGACCCTCACTGCTCACCTGGTCACCTCCTCCCGTCTGAGGGTGTGTTCACCAAGCACACACCAAACACAACACGCCGCCAGCGCCGCGCGCGCGCAACACACACACACACAGGGAAAACACCACGTCCACTCAGCACAGATGTTTTCAACGGGGCCACGATTTGGGGCGGACTGCTGTATAGTAATTGATAAGTATTTCTGGAAAGAGACAATCGAGCGAGAAAATGTCGGGGATTTTAATTGTCCTTACTTTAGTTTGCAAACAAGGATATGATATCATTAAAGACTTATGATCCTCACAAAAAGTTGTCACCGTTTAGAGCCTGAAGAAGGGTAATGGTAAACTGAGAAAAATCTTGTTAACCAGACTGAAAGTTGCTTACCAATGTCAGATGATGCCATTTTCAAAGTAAATAAAAAAGCAACCGTTTTGTTCGAATGGGCAGAGCGAGAGAGGACCAGAGGAGAGAGATCCGTTCAGAGAGAGAGAAAGGTAAGACGAGAGGAGACTAGATGAGAACTTATAAATGTTCCCAAATCGAGAATACGTTTCCTGCTTTCGTTTTTGTTCCCCTCTACCTACATCCTCGAAAGAGAGTTCCACCCACTCGGACCACCACACCACCAATCCGACTCCTACTCTTCTTTCCCCTACTTTCCACCCCCCCTTTCTTTCTCTCCTCTTTCCTCTCTCCCACTTCCTCTCTCCATCTCTCTTCTCTCCTCTTCTCTTTCTCTCCTTTCTGGTATGGTCCATCTGTCTCTTTGGGGGTGTGTTTCCCCCCTCTCCCTCCTTCAGGGGTTCGTCTTCCGACGTACTCTAAAAAACAACAACCAACAGACAGGGACAGAAGAGAGACCATAAACAAATCAAAAAAAAAAAAAAAAAAAAAAAAAAACACCATCACGTAGAGACCACTGACAACATTCTTTTTTTTCTCTCCTTATCAGCTTTCTTTTTGTTGTACAATGGTACGTTCCTCTCTCCTCCTCCGTGGCCTTTCATTCATGTCTCCTCTACAAAGATTAGGGTGGCAGAATGCTTTCTGCACTGACGGCAGCGATGAGGCCCAGGCCGTCGGCTGGACCGTAAAGTGATTACTACATAAGAACAGACGAACAAGCATATTTGATCATACTGTTTCTTGATTGGGATTGTGCCGTCGCTTGTGTTTCAGAGTTGGTAGTGGTGGATTCATCGACAACTACGGCTCTGGATTTTCATTTTTTCACACTCAGAATCGACGACTACATCATGGAGACGGGAGCATGTGAGTTTTCCTTGAAACACTTCCCTGCCTGAAAACCTACCGCTAGCGATGTCTCGTCCTCTCTGCCTGTCTGCCTGTCCCTGTCTATCCAGTGCATTCCTACGAATCTCTCTCTCCGTCTCTCTCCTAATATCTATTCTAACTCCCTCCATCGCATCTGCCATAGCTTTGTTCTGCGTTTCTCTCTTTGTCCATTCTGTGTCTTCTTATCCTCTCCCCCCTTCTCCTCTCAGCCTTCTCACATCCCCTCCGAATTTCTCCCCCCCACTCCCCTCCACATCTCTCTTCCTTTTCTCGGTCTGTGGCCTCTCTCCTCTCTAAAAACAACACAACAACACAACCAAACTTTTTGTTTGTACAATGGTAGTTCTCCTCCCGTGGCACTATTCATGTCTCCTCTCAAAGATAGGGTGGCAGGAAATGACTTTCTGCACTGACGCAAGCGATGAGGGCCCAGGCCGTCGGCTGGATTGTAAATTGATTACTACATAACGAACCAGATCGTGAAGCATGTCTGTCATCTGTTTCTTGATTGGGATTGTGCGCGCTGTGTGTTTCAGATGGGGAGTTGGGAGGCATCGACAACGACGCTCTGGATTTTCACATCGACGACTACATCAATGGAGACGGGAGCATGTGAGTTTTCTTTGAACACTTTTGCCTGACCGCGTGCATGTCTCTCTGTCTGTCTGCCTGTCTGTCTATCAGTCAGTCTACGAATCTGCCATAGCTTTGTTTGCGTTTGTACTCTGTTCTGTCTGTCTGTCTGTCTGTCTGTCTGTGTATTGGTCAGTCTATGAATCTGCCATAGATTTGTTTGCGTTTGTATTGTATCTCTCTGTCCGTCTGTCTGTATGTGTGTCTGTCTGTCTCATTTTTTCTTCCTCACTCTGTCTGTCTGTCTCTGTTTGCGTCTGTGTCTCTGTCAGTCTGTTTTGTCTGTCTCTGTCTGTCTGTCTGTCTCTTTGTCGGACTGTCTGTTTGCCTGCCTGTATGTCTATCCGACTGTCTGTCTGTCTGTCTCTCTCTCTCTGTCTCTGTCTCTCTCTCTCTCTCTCTCTCAGTGTGTGTGTATTTAATCTGTAGGCCCATCATCTGTAAATCTGTCGATTTATTTCACGCGCATAGGAACGAGTTGTGAGCTGATACCTGTTATTGTAAGCGGCCTAATCCATCAAAAAGCAGTTGAATGGTCATGTCAACCGCCAAAGGCGTCCAGAATATGTACAGTAGTTTGTAAACATGTTTTGAGAGAGAGAGAGAGAGAGAGAGAGAGAGAGAGAGAGAGAGAGAGAGAGCCTTTTCTCTGCTCCAGTACGGAATTCAAGGGTGAATAACCTTCTTTTGAGACAGATTTATTGTGAAATGTAGATCTGGTGTGTGCGTTCTCTTTTTCTTTCCTATTGCCTTTTCTCGGTGGGGTTTCTTTTTTCTTCCTGACAACATTGTTGAACAGTCTTTTCATTCATGACTCAAATGGGAAACATGCACGAGTGCGTTCTCTCCCTCTCCCTTTCTCCCCACCCCTGTCTTTCTGAATGCATGCTGTCATAGGTGCGCATGTGTTTTTGTTTGAGCGTTTTGCGCTGAATATGTAACGACTTTCTAGGTTGGTATAATAAGTACCCGTTATCGTTTTCTATCTGACACAGCTTGCGCGAGAATCATGCGCGCTTATGAGCGCACACGCGTGCTCCATATGTGTGTGTGTGTGTGTGTGTGTGTGTGTGTGTGTGTGTGTGTGTGTGTGTGTGTTGTGTTTATTTACTTCCGTCAGTTGACGATTGTACGATTTAAAAAGTAAATTTTTAGTTTTGTTTTATTACATTTATTTTTCATTATATATATATCTATATATATATATATATATATATATATATATATATTTGTTAAAACTTTGATTAAAATGTAAATGCTAAAACCTACAGCGCTGTTTCTTGCTGGTGCAGTCGTCAGGGATATCCTGACGACTGCACCAGCAAGAAACAGCGCTGTAGGTTTTAGCATTTACATTTTAATCAAAGTTTTAACAGATGCCGCTCCCAACCCGGTTGAGCACTTTTTTTAAAGTTATTGTTGGTTAGCAACACAATTATATATATATATATTTTTTTTTTTTTTTTGGGGGGGGGGGGGGGGGGGGGGGGGGGGGGCGATGGGGGTGTTTTGTTTTTGCTGTTGGGTGGCTTTCTTGGGGGTGGTAAAGGGAGGGCAACCCATTAGTCTCTCTATTTTCCCAACTCGGCCAAGTGTGCCGAACACACTCGAGCTCAATTACCGTGTTTTATGAGGCGTGTGTGTGGCGCCAGCCCGCGGCGCCGCGGATTTACACGACAGACAGTTCACTGGGCCGCTGTCGCGTGGGCGCCATCCGAACTTCACCCCTCACCTCTGGTGGTATGACCCGCGTGTGGGCGAGACGTGAGAGGCGTGGAGCGTCCGGGTGTATCAGGAATATGTGCGACCTTCTTTGGGTCTTCTTCTTCATATATATATGAGATTTTTTTTTCTGTTGAAGATTTAGCGCGTGTTCAATAGTCTGTGTATGAAATGACCGAAAAAAACGCATGAAATGACCGAAAGCGCAGAGTTTTACCTTCGAAAAGAAAGAACGCATTTTTCCCCCTCGAAACTGCCCGCGTGTGCATGTGCATATATATGTGCTTTAATGATGTTGCATACAAAGGTCAATTTGTGCATGTGTTTTGTGGAAGACAGATTCCCATTCCTACCGGATCTCTCTCCCAATAAAATGTAGACTTCATGATTCCTGGCAATGGCTGTGGGACGCAAGAAACGATCAGTCGCTTATTTTTCCTGAAGCAAAATTTCGGAAGCATAAAGCATAATGCATCAACATCATAAACAATGCGTACTTGTCGCCAAAGAAAAAAATATACAATGTTAACATCGATCATCAAGTGTGAGTTACATTAATCATGAGTTAAATCTAGGGTGGAAACGAACGCAACAATGACGGTTTCTCATAGAACGCAACGTCTTTGTTTTCACTTTTCCTCTTCACCCGCTCTGTTCGTTTATGTACTCTTCCAGATTTACAAGAATCATATGCAGTACTGACCGAAGGATGAGAAGCCTGCCCTATCATGGTGATCAAAGCTTACAGTGAACCCGAACCACGCACTGTGTTGGGAATTCCACCCCAAGTGCACGTTACACACGAAAGAATCGGAGAGACGATACATAAGCTAATTCAAATGGTTGAAATCTGTAAGGGAGATAATATGTGTCAGAGCTCACGTTCAGTGAGAGTGACCCCGTCGTTTTCATAGGAAATAGGTATGGCGCTGGTGGGCCTGTCCAGATCTGTTTGTTTGGCCCATGACCTTTCGCTCTTTCCGTTTTGCTGCCGGTGGTTTTCCTGTCTGTTGCTGTTCTGTCTTTTTTGTTTTGTTTTGTAAGACAGCGGAGCATCTAATGTTATTAATTAGTCTGGAAAAGCAGTTGATTTTAATGGAGGGTTTGAAACAAGGATTGTCCTCATGCGCCGTGCCAGTTGTTTTGAGTTTGCTTTCGAATTGTTACACGTATATGAGAACAAAATCGGGTTGTCTTCAGTTTTTCTTTCTCTCGCCCCCCCACCCCCCCCCCCCTCCCTCCCTGCTCCCTCCTGCTCCCCTCACCCCTTCCTTCCTCGTTCTTGTCTTTTTGCCCCTTCTCATCCGTGTTCGTCCCACCTCTCTCCTCCTGCCCTCCCTTACTCTTCACAACAAAGCGTTAGTTGTGTTTGTTGCGTCCGTGGTGTGTTCAAGTGGCACGTGCCACTACCTTTGTTTCTTGCTGATGTGAAACGCTGTGTTATAATTACTGTCCAGGCTGGGGAACCCGGTCTGTCCCTTCTCCCCACCGCTGCCCCTACCCCGCCCTCGTCCCTTCCTCCGTCCTCCCCCCTCTCCTTCCCTAGCCTTTGTTTTTCTGTTTTTTCAAGAAGTTAACCCTACACAAAGTTATGAATGCTGTTGATGGCAATTCGGAGATTGAAAGGAATCAGAACGTTGTTTGTTACGGCCTTCGGCCGATGTTTATCACAGATTTGAATACCTGCGCTTGTAGAAAAACAACAGCAACATCATCAGCAGCAGCAGCAGCAGCAACAACATGCAACCACAACAATCACATCATCATCATCATCATCATCATCATCATCAACAACAACAACAACAGCAACAGCAAGAAAGGAGAAGAAGACAGGGGTGGGATGGGAATGAGGTTAAGAGCAGGGAATTCCTTCTGCTATAAACTATGAAATGTGTGAGTGGGGTTTCCGGTCTGTTACGTAGTCAGGTGTTTTAATTCCATCCTTTCAACCCCCATAGTTCCATTAGGTGTTTCGTATGGCCTGGAGACTGGATTTCCCAGGTGAATTCATGCAGACTGCTCAAGCATGCGTTAAAACTGCTGTAATCAAATAGCTTTTTGAACTTGTACGTTTTCTGACCGTCTTTCTGTCTCTGTCTCACACTCTCTCCCTCTCTCTGTTTCTCTCTTGCTTGCTCGCTCCCACCCTCCCACCATGCTTCCCTGCTCCCTTCCTACACGCGCGCGCATATTTGTATGCATATTTATATGCGCGCGCGCACGTGTATGTGTGTGTGTGTGTGTGTGTGTGCGTGCGTGTGGTGTGCGTGTGTGTGTGTGTGCGCGCGAAAGCGCGCGAATGTTTACGCACTCGCTTGCACGTGTGCTTGTGCATGAGTGTATGATAATACGTGTACGTGCATCTCTGTGATGACTTCGTCTTTGTTAGAGACTAAATGATAACCAGAAGGGCATTCGGGACAGACCTTCGTCAAGGTTGGATGGATCGAGGACCCGCCCTGTGAGTCAGTTCATGAATGAAAACATTATTTTTCTGCCAGGGGAAATAAACAGTAGGTGCGAATCTGAAAAAGCTGCTTCCCGTAAACATTTTTTCCCCAAGAGCAGGACACGAAAAAAAAAAAAAAATGCCAGCGGTTAATACTACCACTAAAGTCGTCGAAATATTCAGTGACAGTATATAATTTTTTTAGATAGCTGTTAGTTCTGAGCAGGAACTTCTCAATGTTCATGTTCTGTGAAAGATTTAAAAGAAATCATTTCAGTTGCACGAATCCAAGATCTACAGTTCAGTCCGGTCTGCATCACTGATCCATACTG
>JADBJO010000088.1:30000-55000 GCA_016801955.1 Conus betulinus | reverse complement strand
TTTTAATGGTGACTAGATGGTCAGCGTTTAACTGTTGTTACAGACACTTAATGGCCATTCTGTGGCGCTGTTTGACAAAATGTCGTCCTTTAAAAAGTTTTAGGTTTTTGTCGCACAGAAACTGGTTGCTCGGTTTTGTGTGTGTGTGTCATCGTTGATGATGAATACAGCGGGCGCTCAGCAGGGCACAGTGTTATCTCCCTTCAGGATGTTTTGATGTTCATTTTTGTAGATAGCTGGCTTTGTTGTTCCCTTCCCTTTTGTTTGAAATACAGGACTGTTTCGCCAGTACGATAACAGCCCGTGAAGGGCCTTTGGCTGTGACAAAACTGAAACTGACAAACATCGCTAATCAAGTTTTGACATTTTCTCCGTTAAGTCCCTCAGGACGGATATGGACACGAAAGACGATCCATCTGGTTGTGATTATTGTTTCTCAAGACCTGTGTGTTACGTGGCGGCAGTAAGGCTTCGTCGTACGATTCATTATCATCCACTTGTTGGCTGTGGGTTCAAGATGTATTGACTGATGGTGATTATGCTTGAGTTGTATGTGTGTGGCGGTGGGTGATAAGTTGGGATTTGTCGGCCGACGGTGAACTTAAGCACTGGTTATCGGCTGATAGGCTGGAGGTCGATGTTTTACAACGAATGGTGTAGTATAGGTGAACTGTGCACTTGACATTTTGGGGCCAGCGGGCCGGATCTGTTGTTGGTGGTGTATTGGGTGTGGGGAGAGTTGTGGTTTCCCCTGCTTGTTCTTGTTTTGTTTATGCTCTGTTTATTTTTAGCCGTTTGTCTGTCGTCTCTTCCCCCTCAGCCACCCCCCCACCCTCCTCCACGAGCCCTTTATCCCTCTCTCTCTCTCTCTCTCTCTCTCTCTCTCTCTCTCTCTCTCTCTCTCTCTCTCTCTCTCTCTCTCTCTCTCTCTTACTGCTGGCGTGCACATACGCATACACATACCTATGTAGTAATAGAGCCTCCCACTCCCCCACCCTGCCATCCTCCTCATTTTCCCTCCTTCCCTACTCCCCCCTTCCCTTTCCGCCACACCCCAGTCATGTGTGTGTGTGTGTGTGTGTGTGTGTGTGTGTGTGTGTGTGTGTGTGTGTGTGTTCGCGCGCGCGCGCGGGCGCGCGCACACTGTAGAGGAAGGATTAGAGGAGAGGGAGTAGGGATGGGAGATGCAGCTGTGATGAAGGTGGATCCTTTTTTTTTATAGGCTGTACCTCGGAGGAAGAACAAGCGAGTTTGCCGTCAGAGCTGGGGGGGTTCTTCACAAATGTTCACTGTTCAGTTAAGGCTTGCTTGCTTTCACAGATGCAGTGGTCCTTGCTGGTGAGAGATGAGATAAGGATCTGCTGATGGAGATGTCTTCCATCGTATTTTCCCCCAGGGGACAGTCTCATGCAGGATTCATAGTTTCTGTTTGTGCTGGTTTTTTGATGTTCCCTCGACAGGGCTTTGGCCTGTGGTAGAAACCTTGATCTTTTCAGACTTCCTGAAGTTCGTTCTTTCAGGCCTTTTGTTCATCAGATAGCCTTTTGAAGACTTCGTTTCGTGAGCAGTATCATGGCTCTGGACATTCATTTCTTTTGCAAGAATGGAATCCCTAATGGTTCTTGGGTCCAGATTCCATGGCGCCATGGCCATCGATGAAGCGAAGAGCCCGTTTCGGTTCTCTGCTCTGGGTCTGATGGTGTGACTGACTGTGCTGCTGTCATCCGTGCGCCAGAGCCATGATCAATGAATATGTGGTTGTAGTAATACTCGCTAATACAAACCTTCGGAAGATCTTATCGTCGGCACTCCACTGCGTTCCTGCTAGTTTTCCCGTAGGGTTCAGCGTGACTTTTAGTCGTGCAAAGGCATGTTTAAGAGCTCTCGGTAAAGCAAACACTCTTGTACCGAAAGGTTCCAGTGTGTGTGTGTGTTTTTTATCATGCATAGCTGCTCTCGCGTGGAACTACCGTATGCCATCATGACTCAGCTGTATGTGATTTTAAACTTGCCTTCCCCGTACTTAGAACCTCGCTTACCCTGCTCCTTATGTCCCTTCCACCCAACACTCACCACCACCCCCCACCCCCTCCATTTCCCCTTTTTCCACTCACTTAAAGGTCAGGAATCTTAGAACAGGTTTTAAAGAAGGCGCGATCAGAAATGTTTGAACACTGGTTTTATGGTACACCTCTTGGCTAATAGTGCCCGGGTATTGGCAGTTTTGGGGGTGCCGTTGAGGACGAAACTTCTGGTTATACACTCGATCAGTGTCGGTTCTGTGTGTGTGTGTGTGTGTGTGTGTGTGTGTGTGTGTGTGTGTGTGTGTGTGTGTGCGTGCTAGCGTGTGTTTTCAGATGATGGTGTATTGGCTGTGATACGCTATTGTAGTCTCTATTTGTGTTGTACTGCGGTTTTGTTAGCTTCAGGCATTGGTGTCGTTCAAATGGCAATCTTCAGGCGTTGGCAGGTGTAATTTGCAGTTGTTTTTAACTGCCTACTTCTATTTTGGGATTCATGATCTGTGTGCCAAGTGTTATTAAGTCTTAGTGCGCGGCGTCGTCACACACACACACACACACACACACACACACACACACACACACACACACACACACACACACACGTACACACACACACACACACACACACACACACACACACACACACACACACACACACACACACACACACACACACACACACACACACACACACACACACACACACGTACACATGTACACACACTCACACTAACACACACACACACACACACACACACACACACACACACACACACACACACACACACACACACACACACACACACACACACACACACACACACACACACACACACACACACACACACACACACACACACACACACACACACTTTTAAATGCCCTTTCGCTTCCCAATTTGAATAATTTTTACAAATGTGTGTGTCTGTGTTTTTTTGTCTATGTCTATTGCAAGCGTGCATGCACCTTTGTGTTTTGGTGTGACTCTGTGTGTGTGTGTGTGTGTGTGTGTGTGTGTGTGTGTGTGTGTGTGTGTGTGTGTGTGTGTGTGTGTGTGTGTGCTTGCGCGTGTGCGTGCGTGCGCGTGCGTGCGTGCGTGCGTAAGTAAGTAAGTAAGTAAGTAAGTTTGCACCTGCCCGTAGTGAAGGGTACGTGCCATTTTGGTGCCATTTTACCTTGACCTTCCCCCTCGTTTGAAATGTCGACGCTTTTGGCGTCAGGTGGATAAAGTACATGATGATACTCCGTGTCGACGTTTCTAAAGAGGGGAAAAGAAGCGAGGAGAAGACGAGAAGGAAAAGGAATAAAAGGGCGGTGGAGGAGGAACAGGAGAAGGAGTGTCGTCGGTCATCAATGTCAGAATTTTAGCGGCGACTCCGACGTTTAGTTGATTGAAATTCGGACAGTTGGCAATGGATTAAATAAATATAGGCCCAGTAAACTGATCAGGCTCGAAAATTGAAGTTTGTAGTTTTGATTTGTTGCCAGTGTAGTTTGTTTTCCGGTTTTGCCCCCCCCCCCCCCCCCCCCCCCCCAGCCAGCCAGCCACCCACCCCAAAAAGTGTACAAACGCAAAAATAGTTCTTTTTGGTAGTTTTTTTTTTTTTTTTTAATGCTCTTGGAATTAAATTATGAACAAGCAGCACCGTGTTCTTATAATAATCAGTAAATACCGTCCTCACACCAAGCGTTGTTGTGTAGTGTATTACACAAAGGGGGGGGGGGGGGGGGGGGGGGGGGGAGGGGACAGACAGACGGGACAGATGTGTTGACGGGTGGAAAGGGGGGGGGGGGGGGGGGGGGGCATCGAAGCCAACCAAGTAATATGAACACATAAAATGCACATCTACCTCCGCACATCAGCATTTGGCTTAGTTTCCAAACGAACTGCATTAGCGTGATGGTAAAAACAACTCCTGTCATATTTACCGGAGTGGTAGTGACATAAAGGATAAGGCGCAAGTCTAGCCATAAAAAAAGTAAGCCAGGCGTCAGATCCAGAGAACTTTGTCCTATGGAAAATCTGCGGAAACATATCAAGACACGCAGGCAGTAGTAGAAAAGTAAACAAACAGATAAATGAAATAAAATGGAAAAAAGAAAAAGAACAGAAACAAAGGGGGGAAAAAGAGGAAAAACGAAACGTGTGGCGTCAAACTGTGGCGTGGCAAACTCCCCCCCCCCCCCCCTCCCCCCCGAACTTTGCCCCACCCCGTTTCCTTGCCTCCTAGTGCTGCTGGCCTCCGTTTCCCAGACAGTAGCGCCATAGTATCACAAAGGGAGATCAGCCGTGTCCAGAAGTTATCAACATGATCTCAGTCATGTTCAGAGAGCCAAAGTTTGTCCTTATTCAAAAAAAAAAAAAAAAAAAAAAAAAAAAAAAAAGCAAAAAAAAAAACACAGAAACAGAAAAAAAAAAAAAGAAAGGAAAGCCCGTATATAACAAATGAAGATCAGCCGTGTTCAGAAAAAATCAACATTGTTCCAATCATTTACAAATGTGTTACGTAAAACAAAACTAAATTAAAAGAGAAATAAATAAGAAATGGAAGAAGAATATGAAAACAAAGGAAAACGAAAGAAATCACCAACCAACCAGCCAAGCAAAAAACTATAAAAGCTAACGAAAAACACAAACACGCGCGCGCGCGCGCGCACGCACGCACGCACGCACACACACACACAGTACGTGTGAAAAGTCTATCCAGTAACACAAATGTAATGAAAACGTTTGCTCGTGCTGCTAACATTGCGTTCTCAGTAACATTCTTTTGAGTGAGAACTGGCCAGGATTGACACTATTTTCTGATGGAAGGTGTCATGCAGGCCGAACCTGCCAAGACTGCTGACTCCCTGGCAAAGGAGGGCACTACGAAGGAGCAGATGGACAGATCTACCAGCTACCCCGAACCCAGGACCATCATTAAGGCCAAGCTGCAGAACAAGTGGAAGCAGCAGCAGCATCCACGCCACAACAGAGCAGACCCGTACTGCCTGCTGACTCGACGAGAGCAGGTAGTCATCATCAGGCTCAGGACAGACCACAACCGCCTGAAACACCACCTATTCTTTAAACTCCGCATCGGCGACACAGAGCAGTGCCCCTGCAGAACAGGCAGCCAGACAACAGAACATCTGCTGCAGTCCTGCCCGCTCCACCAAGCGCTTCGAGAGAAAACCTGGCCCCACCCAATACCAGTGGCCCGGAAGCTCTACGGAGGACTGGAGGACCTGCGACGTACTGCCACCTTTGTCGAGGAGACGGGGGAATCCACCTGAAAAAATGACGAGCGAGACAACAACTCGTTACCCGTTTGCCGAACGTTGTTATCTTTCCTTGTTGAACTGGCGGCGACTTTCTGCTGTGATGGGAGGCGGTCCGATCACGCAGCCCGAAACATGTTCTCGTGTGTGGCAAACATTGCGATATAGAATGGTTGAGTGTTACGTCCTCACAGCAAAAGCTTTAATTAGGGGACATGTTATTCTTTCGCGGCTGTCTTGGCGTACCAGTATTTCTTTCGACTCTTCTTGAACTGCCTGCGAACAACAGAGCAGCAACCGTGTCGCCCGGAACTTTTTCTAGATTGCCTACGTCGTTGTCTGTCCATTTTGAACTCATTTGAAACTGGAGGCAGTGATGCAGCTCGCTGAACGTAATAACAAGGCGAGGGGAAAGGGGAAGGTTGGGGGGGGGGGGGGGGGGGGGGAGGGACTGATTGAGGGGACTGATTGACAGTACTTTGCGATTCAAGAGGTGTGGCATGGAAGGGGGGGGGGGGGGGGGGGGAGTGGAATTTAGCACCCACCTCATTTAAACCCAGCAGAGTTGAACTAATGTTGGAAATTGGAGGTGAACAGGTCAGCGAGTTTTGACGGAATGCGGACACCTTGTCTTTGTGTTTATAGTCTCTCTCTCTCTCTCTCTCTCTCTCTCTCTCTCTCTCTCTCTCTCTCTCTCTCTCACACACACACACACACACACACACACACACACACACACACACACACACACACACACACACACACACACACACACACACACACACACACACACACACACACACACACACACACACACACACACACACACACACACACACAGAGAAATGAAATGCATTTTACTGTGCATGTAACAACTGCACGATTGTGAAATCTTGCACTGTTGTCACCCGTTGGCTTCAGTAAATCCTCCCCCCCCCCCCCCCCCCCCCCCCCCCCCCCCCCCCCTTCCCCGCCATGTCTCTCAAGAAGTCTGATGCAAATCAGTGGTGTCGGCGTTACCTCGCACGCTTCTTTTTCATCATCACCTTTTCCCATTCAGCCCGTCTGTCTGCCAGTCTTTGTTGTTGCTACTGTCTTTGTTTATCTTTCTGTCTGTCTGTCTGCTTCTTCTGGTCATTGGCTGTAACTAGTCCCAATCCTCGTAACCTTAGGAGGCTCCCCAGGAGAACGAAACATAGATTTTTTTTTTTGCTTTGAAATAAAAATACAAGTGCGTTAAATCTCTCTTCTAACCTCGTCTACTTCTTCTTCTTCTTCTTCTTCTTCTTCTTCGTCGTCGTCGTCGTCGTCTCTTCTTTTTTTTTTTTTTTTTTTTTTTAATTTCTTTTTCTTTTCTTCCTTTTTTTTTTTTAAAGTCCTCTGCAGATAGTGTGTTTTTCTGTCAGTTCCAGTCATTCTTATTGCCCAGTGGTCCGCCGCCCCGCCCCTCTCTCCCCGTCCCCTTCCTTATCCTCCGTCTCCACGGCCTTCCGGGAGCTGAGTACAAAATCGTAACCCACCGCCCCACCCCACCCCCACCTCCCACCTTCGGCAAAGTCTGCAATGTCCCATTTTCTGTCTTTGACCATGTTCTCTCTCTCTCTGTCTCTCTCTCTGTCTCTCTGTCTGTCTCTGTCTGTCTGTCTGTCTGTCTGTCTCTCTCTCTCTCTCTCTCTCTCTCTCTCTCTCTCTCTCTCTCTGGGTTCCCTTGCCTGGCTTCCAGCAAGACGTATTTCGGCCGCTTCGGTAAATTTCAAATGTGTATCAACTGCAAATCGACCAGCATGCCTGTTGAAGATCTACCTTCTACTTTAGAAGCGACACTCAATGCTGCCTTGGCAGAAATGACATTGTCCTCGGACAAAAATAGAAGGCAGATGAAAAAAAACTGTCGTCATTCTGCGTTTGCCTACAATTACCGAACAGCCCCCTGCCACGCTAACCCAGGCCACAGCATCGCCGACAATGCCTGTCACAGCTGAACAGGGACAGGCACAGAGCAGAGATTTACAGAAACAGTCAGAAGAAATAGGAGAGTGAAAGCTTATCTTCTCCATCCAGCTTATATTTGCTGACACCACCTACTTTAGTTGAGCGTGTGGACAGAACCAGCGAGAGCCCAGCTGCATGTAGACCCATCTTTAAGTGTGACAACCATTCTCCTCCGTCTGTAACTCAGCCTGCACGAGACACACGGCACAGTGACACGCAAAAAGAGATCGACATGGAGCAGTGTGACAAGGAATCGGTGACAGTTGCACACGATGATGAATTTTGGATCAGTGAAACCAAATGCTGATCAAGACTGTGTAGAGTTTTGTGATGTGGTTTGTGAACAGGACCGGCCTCAAGTAAGTGCACAGACTATTGCACATGCACAATGCAAACCTAAAGACACTCTGACAACTGGTGTGTGATCATGATTAAGAGACGATGCCAGATACGTTTTTCAGGTGAAAGAACAAAAGAACGACCCTCCAGAGAATGTGACTGTCAGTGACATTAATTTGTCGTACCTACAGGAAATGATGAGAAATATAGACAGCGTTCTTTCTACAAACAGAGAAAATGTGCACTTGCCTTCCTGCAGCAGACCAGAAATTTTGTTGACTGTGGATAAACTTTTGGCAATCACAATGACAGTCACATTGTTCATTGCTTCCGTGATTTGGTTTCCTAATCACGATGTTGTTTTTATAACGTGCATTCTCTTTGTTTATTCTTCGACATAAAATTTAGATTGGGCATCACAGAAATAAATAGACATTTCAGTAGCTAGAGACAACGCGGTAATGATGATCTCCTTTGTCCATTTTGCCGCGAGGCACTTGATAATGAAGTTCATTTTTATATTCTCAGGCCAGGAATTAAGTGATGTTCGGCAAGAGTTCATTCCGCAAAAAATACTATAGACAACCATGCTTATTTAAGCTAATAATGCTAATGACGTCAAGGAAATGAAACACTTGTAAAGCAGTTCGCATTATATTTGAGCAAAGCATTTAAGGTTCGGAGGTTTGTCGCAGCATAGGTTAATTTTTCATCAGTGTATTTTTGATTGTTATTTCTGTGTAGCAGCATTTGCAAATAGCAAAACTATGTGCAGTGAAATTAATTAATGCTTCGAAGGCTTAAAAAACGTAAAAAGATTGTTTTTGTGGCTATGCTTTATTTAGTTTGCCTCTTCGCTTTGGTTACAGAATATTGTTCTATCTTTGTACCCCCTTCTGAGGGGCTATGGCGTAACAGAATAAGATCTGAATCTCTCTCTCTCTCTCTCTCTCTCTCTCTCTCTCTCTCTCTCTCTCTCTCTCTCTCTCTCTCTCTCTCTCTCTCTCTCCTCTCTCTCTCTCTCTCTCTCTGTTTTGGCGTTTCAACTCTTTGTCTCTGTCTGCCTGTGTTAGTCAGTTTGTCTGTCGGTCTCCTCTCTCTCTCTCTCTCTCTCTCTCTCTCTCTCTCTCTCTCTCTCTCTCTCTCTCTCCCTCTCCTCCCTCCCTCCCCTCTCTCTGTCTCCCTCCCTCTCTCTCCCTCTCCCTCCCTCCCTCCCTCTCTGTCTCCCTCTCTCCGTTAAAAATGCTTTCCATATTAAAAACAGTGAGAGCTTTTACGTGTACATGACATTTTGCACCACGCATGATGTCAGACCATATTTGAAAACAGATTTACACAGACACCTGAAATTTCTAATGACAAGGTTTAGATGTGGTGTTTCATAAATTGCTGAACATTATTATCGTTAAAAGAAACTCGCTGAGATTGATTTGCGTTGTCCTCTTTGCAGAAAGGGAAATGAAGGTGGATTGCATTTTGTGTTGTGTTGCCCTGTATCAAGTGATTTAAGAACGCGATATATACCACAAAAATGTTACAATCATCCTAATCAGTTTCGCCATAGTATGCGTCTAGGTTCTAGAAATGATAGAATTGTGAGAAATTTATCGATTTACTTATGCAAAGCATTTCAGTTGCGTTCTGTAATGATGTCATACTGGACGGAGTCCAGTGATCTCTAATGTTGCAAATAACATTGTGTTGTACATTTTGTGCCCCCTTCATGAGGGGCAATGGCCTTAACGAATAAATATAATTCATTCATTCATTCTCTCTCTCTCTCTCTCTCTCTCTCTCTCTCTCTCTCTCTCTCTCTCTCTCTCTGTCTATGTCCTGTTATGGATGACATTGTTATTGTTATTCTAGTAAGCTTGAGTCACCCGTTGCACTACTTCACGGCAGGGGATGACTTGAGTGTGGAGCTGCTCAACGGGTGTCAGGTTGGGCCAGGTGTTGTCAGTCTGATGACCGTTGAACAAGGTGATGGGGTGTGATAACGCATTACGCCAGGTTGATAACCTGTTCTTTGGTGGGCCTCTCTAGGGTTTTCTCCCTGTCTGTTATAGTTCTCTGCCCCTCTCTCTCCCTGATCCCTTCTCTCTTTTTTTTTTTTTTTTCTTTTTGTTTTCTCTTTTTCTTCTTTTTTTTGTTTGTTTCTGTTGTTGTTTTGTCTTTATTGTCTGTAGCCCTCCCTCCATTCCTATCTCGTCTCTCTCCCGTCCTCTGTCCCTCCCTCCATCCCCCATTACTCTCTCTCTTTCTCTCTTTCCATCTCTTTCTCACTCGCTTCCCATCTCCTTCTCTCTCTCTCTCTCTCTCTCTCTCTCTCTCTCTCTCTCTGTGTGTGTGTGTGTGTGTGTGTGTGTGTGTGTTGTGTGTGTGTGTGTGTGTGTGTGTGTGCGCGCGCGCGTTTCTGTGCGTGTGTTTTTTTTCTGTCTGTTGGCCATAAAAAAGAAATCCCTGAACAGATTTTGAGGGAACTATGTGAGAAGAGGGAAACTTGTCCAAGGAGGAACTCATAAAATGCTGGTATGGGTGCCGATCGAAGTGCGGATCAGAAATGGTGTGAAAATAGATGCTGAGGGGTGCGGGGGGGGGGGGGGGGGGGGGGGGGGGGGGGGGGGGGGGGGGGGGGGGGGGAATCTGAGTGAGGGTTTGATTGAAATTACCAGGGCTGTTCGACAATGGCACTGCCTTGTTAATCCTTCTTGTGAGAATCTGTCCCTTAAAGCTGAAAATTCCGGAATTGTAAAAACCAGGCGTGTGTGTGTGTGTGTGTGTGTGCGTGTGCGTGTGCGTGTGCGCGTGCGTGCGTGCGTGCGTTTACCTTTTTTTTTTTCTCTTTTGTTTCGATTTGCTGGTTTCTATTTCTGTAGCTTCTTTTGAGGTTGAAAAGAAAAAAAAAGGGTCGATGGAATGGTCACGTTGTTGAAAACAGAAAATATTTTCAAGTGGGTGTGATAAAATGTGGCAACTTTATAGGTTTCAATGAATTATTTGAACCTGTCTAACACTATTCTGAGACACCCCCCCCCCCCCCCCTTACCTTTAATAGACATTTTGGGTTGTTCAACAGAGTATAAAAAGGAACGTAAGAGCGTTGTAAATGCTATTCGAAGCCCATCATGCGAGCGCAGCTCGAGTCCTTGGTTTTCCCTCTTCCCCCTTCACCTTGTCTACCTCCCCTTACTCACAAGCAGAGACGCGGGCATGCATTTGTTTACGCACGTGCTTACGCACAAACTCCTACACATTAGAACAAGAGTGAGTGGGGGAGGGGGGAGGGAATACGCGCTGACCTACCTTCATCTTCCCCCACCCCCTCACATACACGCGCGCGCGCACACACACACACACACACACTCGCACACGCACACACGCACACACACACACACACACACACACACACACACACACACACACACACACACACACACACACACTAACACTAACACGTGCATACAGGTAGGCCTACAGGTAGGTACTCACGCACAAATTCGCGTGCGCTCATGTTCGCACACACACACATGCGCACGCGCGCGCAAGTAAGCGCACTCGCACACACGCATGCAAGCACATGCCAACACACACTGTTGCAGGCACGCATGCATGCACACAGGCATACAATGACACACAGACGCGTGCATACATGTACACATTCGCGAGCGCACATACTTGGAATTGCACGTATGCACATATTCACACACATACACACACGCGCAAGCAAGCAAGCGCACCCACACGCGTGCTCTCACGCACGCACGCGTACATGCACTCACGCTTACTGATACTCTCAATTGTAAACACACCGCACTAATACACGCGTGTACGCGAGCTTGCGTAAGTGTAAGTGCGGTGTAGGCGCGCGCTAACACACACACACACACACACACATGCACGCACGCACGCACACACAGACACACACACACACACACACAGAGACACACACACACACACACACACACACACACACACACACACACACACACACACACACACACACACACACGGACGCACGCACGCACGCACGCACGGACCAGTGATAGAGAATGGGAGGAGTAGGGGAGGAGAAAGAGAAGTGGAGATGACAGAATATTGGTCGTAAAGATCGTCTGGAAGACCTGTCTTCATAAAACGTTTTCTTTCACCCTTTTTTCCCATGTCTGATGCAGCATGGCTCCACAGTGGAGTGGTGGTATAATGTGGATGATATTATCTTTTGATTGTCACATAAAACCACAACAAACACCGGCTTTTGTTCTGACGTTGGGACCACGAAGTGGTGGGTGGGTAAGTAGGGACAAGTAGGTACAAGATTCTGTCTTCTGTAAATCTGACATTGCTCTTTGTCATGTCTGTCTGTCTGTCTGTCTGTCTCTGTCTCTGTCTCTCTCTCTCTCTCTGTCTCTCTCTCTCTCTCTCTCTCTCTCTCTTTTTTCTCTCTCTCTCTCGTTTTTTTTTTTCCCATTCTGTTATGTTAGAAACGTTCACACCTGCGCCAGGTTGAAAATGAACGAAGGCCATTACCCCAGTAAAGAGTAGGAACAGGAGGAATGTGCGGGAGGGAGGGGGGGGGGGGTGAGGCGGGAGGAGTTCACATGTATGAAGGGGCGGGGGACGGGAGGGGGAGGGCATGTCCGATTCTTGTCTAACATTTCTCTGGAACCACCTGCATGATGGCCCAGGGTAAAAAGCTGCAGAACATGTGCCAAAGAAACGTGGAATCGCACACCTCCCTATTCCCAAACTGGGTGTTGACATCCAGGCACTCACATAATAGTAATACGCAGCGCCTCGTAACAGTTCCTAGTCAACCACCTGCGGGTTCTGCTATGTCTTCGGGAATTTGTTTTCCCAGTGTTGATAATTTTTCTCCTACGTCTTCGAGAATTTTTTTTTCCCGAAGTGTGTTTAGATTCTTGAATGTTGGTTAACAAAAAAAAAAAAAAAACGAGTTGAGAGGCCTGTAACATCTTTCTTCCTGGATTGTACATTTTGTTTCTGTCTGTCTGTCTGTCTGTCTGTCTGTCTGTCTGTCTCTCTCTCTCTCTCTCTCTCTCTCTCTCTCTTTTTTTTTTTTTTTTCATCATCATCATCATCATCATCATCATCATCATCTTCTTCTTCTTCTTTTTATTCTTCTAGCATCAAAGTCTTTAGCACAGTCAATTTCAGAACAACGAAATGCGTCTGTTGTTCACATTCATTGTTTCTCCTCTCTCTGTTCACCCAAAGTCCTGGAGTTGTGGGTGTCCGGAACGCAGGCTGTCCACCCGTTCACGTAGATCGTAAAGGAGGATGTTGTGCATCCGACTGGTGTGCACTGATGGTTGTGAACGAGACAGTGAAGGCGCTAGGGTGAACGCGGACTTCTGAGGTTGAGCGGATCCAGGTAAAAATTATTTTCCGCCAGAAGAAGTAACTAAGGCAGGTTTGACAGTTACTTCCCATGTCCTTATTATTTTTTTTTTTTTTTTTTTTTAAAGAAATATAGTTTGGATTTTTTTTTTAAAACACATATTGTGAACGTTTACATCTGTAGAAGGTTATTACTTTACATGTAGTTTTTACTCCGTAAATAAAGCTTCATAGATCGCGGTCCTGAAACATGCAGATCCCAACACTCTGGAACACCTGTCGTTGCCCTGTTGACAACGCGTGCAAAATTGATTTCGTGGGCTTTTTTTTCCACTCGCTCCCCACCCTTCTCCACTCCTTCCCCCACCTCCCCATCTCTTTTCCGCCCTCCACCGCGACCTCATGTCCCTTACAGACACCTTCCTCGTAAAGCTTGCAGCCGTTTTGAAGATATTTGTAGTGTACGGGGTATTGTTGTTGTCAGTGTTCTTTTGTTTTTGTTCTTTGTTTCTTTTTAAAAGGGAGATCATTCGTTTTTTCGTTTTCGGCTTGAGGGAGTCTTAAATTTTACATGCGTATTTTTGTTATTCGGAGCAGCTACCGTTTTTTGCTTTTTTTTTTTGATTTTTTCCTTTTTGTTTGTGTGTTTTTGTGGGTGCGGTTTGTTGTGTGGGTGTGTGTGGCGATAGTGTGTGTGTGTGTGTGTGTGTGTGTGTGTGTGTGTTTTTGGGGGGATACGGGTGGTGGATGGGTGAATGTGGGTTAAAGCAGAGCATTTGCTGTTGTTTACCCTCTTGACACTTTCCGACCACTTTCACACTTTCCAGCAAAATACGAGAGATGATGTGTGTGTTCAGCTGAATTTTCTATGGCATTGGATTTTCACCTTCTTTGCCAAACACTGATGCGTACACAAACGCGCACGTGAGCTGGCACATACATTGTCTGTCTGTCCTGCCTGCCTGCCTCTCTCTCTCTCTCTCTCTCTCTCTCTCTCTCTCTCTGTTTCTGTCTGTCTGTCTCTCTCTTTCTCTCTCTGTCTGTCAGTAAACCTTATACAGAATCCCAAATGCTTTCAAATGGAGCCTTTTGATGTCTTTGCATTATAATAGTAATAAAATTATCAATGTACTTACACAAGGCCTTTCAGATGAGAGACTACACAGTATCGTGGTACCGTTTTGTTTCGTCTCGTTACGTTAATTGTAAGTGGATGAGTTATTCATAATCCACCCCCCTTCGTTAAAGGGTGCATCCTTTCTGTGAATAAACGATTGTCATATTCATTCTCTCTCTCTCTCTCTCTCTCTCTCTCTCTCTCTCTCTCTCTCTCTCTCTCTCTCTCTCTCTCTCTCACACAGGCATACAAGCACACACTGTAGAGGACGCAGCCATGTAAACTGTTTTGCGGGAGAGGAAGGGACTGCCGGCACTCTTTCGGCCTTGGGGGACAATTTACAGCCCCCCCCCCACCCCTGCCCACCTCCACCTCCCTCTTCCCCCTTCACCCCGCCCCCCACCCCTGCACAGCGAATGAGGGCATAAGAGTCTCCACGAGGACTTCAGACCAACAACTCGTCTTCATGTTTTGAAAGAAGGAGACAAAAAAAAACGGATGGAAGGGAAAGGGAGGTAGGGGGACTGGGAGGGGGGGGGGGGGGGGGGGGCACTGCAGGTCTAAGGTCGTGGTGGGCCTCCATTCGTCGTCGCCTGCTCTTTTAAGACTGACAAATTTACCATGGAGGTGAATGAACACTCCCCCCTCTGACCCCCCCCCCCCCCTTTGAGCACCTGCCACACACACACACACGCGCGCGTGCGCACGCACGCACCCACAGACACGCACACACGCACGTACGCACGCACGCACACACACACACACACACACACACACACACACACACACACACACACACACACACACTTTCTAGGAAAGGATCCTTTGGGGGAAAGGATGGGATGGGGGGGGGGGGGGGGGGGGGGGGTCGACGGTGCTTTAACGAGGAAGCTTTGATTAATTCGTTGGTGGCTATTGTTTTCTTCCTCCTCGTGTGAGATTGACAAATTTACCATGGAAGTGAATTGACACTACCCATGGAAGTGAATTGACACTACCCCTCTAAACCCTCCCCCCCCCCCTCCCTCTCCTTGTGCACCCGTCACACACACACACACACACACACACACACACACACACACACACACACACACACACACACACACACACACACACACACTGTCCTTTCAAGGGAAGGTTGGGACTGGGAAGGTATTTGGGGGTTTGGGGGTGGGGGGGGGGGGGGGGGGGTGGCGTCGAAGGTGGTTTAACGAGGAAGCGTTAACCAGTTCGCGGTTGGCCATTGTTTTCTTCCTCCTCGCCTTGCTTCTCGATCGTCTTTCGCCTGCCGCTGTACAGGAGCGTCGTCGTCGGTGTCGTCGTCTTGGTCCTCGTCATGGTCGTGTTTGTATGCGCGCGTTTTTCGCGCGTTTTTCTGAGAGAGAGAGAGGCAGAGAGAGAGAGAGAGAGAGAGAGAGAGAGAGAGAGAGAGAGTGTGTGTGTGTGTGTGTGTGTGTGAGAGAGAGAGAGAGAGAGAGTGTGTGTGTGTGTGTGTGTGTGTGTGTGTGTGTGTGTGTGTGTGTGAGAGAGAGAGAGAGAGAGAGATCTATTTCGGGTTTTAATTCCAGAAAAAAACTTACTGACACAGAGTACGAGAAGAGAGGTAGAGGTAGAGGAGATGGGAGTAGGGGGTAGGAAAAAGTCCAATAGTACGGCGATTCAGTTAGGAATAGCCAGATGGCTGCGTTCAGATGAGGCGTAGCGATCACAGCCCGCGAAGATGATATGATAGATAGACAAGCATAAGTATCCATCCCAGGAGTTGGATTGGAGACCTGAGGAGCAGTAGTCTGATACCACCACCACGACAGGGCGTCAGCATGGCAGAGAGGCGGCCAGCTTTTATGTTGGGCCCGAGCAGGGGGTGCAACTGGCAAGCTGTCACGATTAGGTTGTACATATAAGAAAATGAAATGGTGTGTGTGTTTTGTGCGCGCGCGCGCGCGCCGTGTGTGTGCGCGTGTGTGTGTGTGTGTGTGTGTGTGTGAGAGAGAGAGAGAGAGAGAGAGAGACAGAGACTGGCAGACATATACAGACAGAGATAAACACAAAGGGAGAATGAAACTTCTGACAAGTGCCCCCTCCTAGGACATGGGAGAGAGGAAACGTAAAAGAAAAATTGCTCTTCCGCCGAACGGAAGAGAAAAAAAAAAAAGGAACAAAAAACATAACAAAAAAGTGTGTTGGGGGGGGGGGGGGTGAGGGTTGGGTTCACAATTGGAAATCGTGTAATGATGTTGTCTCTCTGTGACCAACAACAACAACAACAAATCGCCGTACTGATCCGTGGATGGATGGTGGAGCGCAGAGAGAGAGAGAGAGAGAGAGAGAGAGAGAGAGAGAGAGAGAGAGTGAGTGTGACCATCGATCTCCAAGCTGTGTCGTTACTTGACGTGCTCGAAGCGTTGGGAGAACGTTGGAGAGTTCGCCGAGGGCTCGTTGCTCCGCTCTTCAATAGTACTTACCTCGTGGCGGAGGGACAGGTCCAGTGGCTCTCCAGAGTTCCTGGAGAGCTGTCCATGGATCAGTATCAGAAACGATTCTCTGGGGGTTTTACTTCTAATTTGAGACAACGTTTTGGGGACCGTGGAGCAGCTTAACAAAGGAAGCTCTTCGGCTTTTTTAGCGACCGATCTGATCGGCCACGTGGTTTGGAACGATGATCGAATGGGAGGGGGGGGGGGGGGGGGGGGGGGAATGAAGCTGGTGAAGTGCCTGTTCCCTCCAGAGTGCTGTCTTTGGATAGTTTGAGAGAGGATCGGGGATGGGGAGCGACAGCGAGGGCGCAGTTCTTGGATTTCAGTCCTGACTCTTAAGGTACTGGTGAAAGCGCAGACTTTTGCTTAGATCGTATAGGTCCTGCATCCACCCTTTAAGTCTGTTCATGAGTTCAGAAAAAGTGGGCACGAACTGAAAGAGTTAGTTGCCTTTTTTATTTTTTATAAAAAACATAGGTATGGCAAAGATGGAAAGTCAACGTTTTTATCGTTAGAAAACTTTCATGTTCCGTGTAATGTAAATATCAATTCGTAAGAGTAACTTTACAGTCTTCGTTTTCAACGGAACCGTTGAATTCAGCTCCAAAACATGAAAGAGTTCGTCCGTCGGCTTCTTTCGACCAAGTTTGTTAAAAAATCGGTTCAGTAGCTTTTCATTATCTTGCTGATGGATAGGCACAGAAGGCAACCATCGAACCAACGGACCCAGGTGCGAAAACATGACCTCTTTGGCGGAGGTCAGACTATGGGCCCTGAGTACTGTGGGTGGTTGATGCATGGGGATGGAGATCTGGCCCATCTTCCGGTAAACTTGATGTGTGAGCCTGGGACACGTGAGCCTGTGACAGAGGGTTGATTTGTCATCTGTATGTGCAAGCCGAAGTGCAGAAGAACGCAGTGAACCGCTCCCGTCAGTCACGTGCAATTATTGCATGACATAACATGGACACCAGAATAGTATCTGTGTGGGGAATTCAGGCTGCCCTTCCAGGGAAAAGCGCGTCGTCAAAGTCGAGGCCCACCTGACACACCCTCCTCTGCCACCTTTACCACTTCATTGTTTTGTATGTTTGGGTTGTTCCCCCTTAACCTTCTTTGCATGTTTTTTGTCAACATATTAAGACCGATGTCTAGCAGATTTTTGCCTGGAACAACTCTTTGCTGGAACAAATCTAAATGATATACAACGGTTGAGTAATGTGAACCGAAGGGGGGGGGGGGGGGGGGGGGGGGGGTATACATGAAAAAAAAAAAAAAAAGACGAAAAAAGAGCAGCAAAAAGAAAAGATTCTAAATTAAAAAAAAAAAAAAAAATTAAGGGAGAGAAAAAAAAAGAAAGGAGAATAAACCGCCCGGAGACGCACTCTTAGCAAATGAATGCAGCTTGACATGGCAGCGCCAGTCGGCTGATCCCACAGGGGAGGACACGAAGAAAAACAACAACAAAAAACTCCCTTCTTGCTTTGATTGCCTTTACGTGCGATGTAAGTGCAAGCTGCACAGGACAGGTGAGAAAGGGGAGTCGGGGGAGGGAGGATTCAAGAGCGGATCTCATTTTGGCGAGAATGCAGACGACATAGAAAGTTAGACGTTGTCGGGTTGTTCTACCTCGGCAGATACCTGCGCCTTCCTGAATACCCTTTTTAGTTTAGTTTATTTGCTTTTGTTTTGTTTGTTTGTTTGTTTTTCCCCGTCACTGGAGGCGACATTGGCTGCGCCTCAGGGTTGCCATGACTCTCGTCCTGTGACTTGGTGTAACCAGGGTAAGGTTCTCTTACTCCGTTGTCCCCCCGGTCATTTTTTTTTTCACCGCTCGCAATCCACCTTACCCCCCCCCCCCCCCCCCTCTCTCTCTCTCTCTCTGAATTCTGTTGTTTGTTTTTTTTTTTTAAATACAGGGCCATTCTTAAGACTTGCATGAATCTGTTTAGAAACCTGGGGACCTAATCGTATCATATGTACTTGTAACATTAAGATTCTTAAGGTCTGTTTGCTGCATCACCATAAATAGGTATGGACGTCTGACTTGAATGTCATTGAAGGACCACTGGGCTGTGGTTAATCATGATTTTGATCCAGTCGATCATTTTGATGTGTGGACTCGGCCGCCAGCTCGACCCCTGAAAAATGTTCAGGCTTTTCCACCTGTAGCCGGTCTCGTGTCTGTCTGTCTGTCTGTCTGTCTGTCTGTCTGTCTCTCTCTCTCTCTCTCTCTCTCTCTCTCTCTCTCTCTCTCTCTCTCTCTCCACACACACACACACACACACACACACACACACACACACACACACACACACACACAGCACACTATACACACACGCACGCACACACCACATGCACACGCGCGCTCACGTGCACTCATGCGCATACACGCGCGTGCACGCACACACACACGCACACGCACGCACGCACTCACGCACGCACGCATGCACACACACGCGCGCGCGCGCGCTCACAAACACACACACACACACACATACACACACACACACACACACACGCACGCACGCACGCACGCACGCACGCACGCGCGCGCGCGCGCGCGCGCGCACACACACACACACACACACACATACATACATACATACACACACAAACCTCTGATCTTCTAGCAGGTCTCCGCACATGGTGTCAAAGGAGGGAGAATCAGTCTTTTTCACACCCTCACCGAGTCAGCCGAGTCTGAAAATCCAAAGAAAGAAAACAGCCCCACAAAGGAATCATCTGCAACCCAAGAGCAATGCAAGCTGTGTTGAACAGTCCCTGTGTAGACGACATTAGCTGCAGCCTGGGGTGACGACGACTCCCTCCTGTATCCTCCGTGTAGTAACCAACGCCAAGGGCTGTGGATGTTGGGACGTTTACTTGAATCACACTACCTGTGTTTTATCCCCTCTGTCCTCTGTGTGTTACTGTTGCGTTTGTTTCTTTACGTTTATGTATAAGCTCATGTTTTATAGGTCTAAACGTGTTTGTGTCGGTTTGTTCGTCTGTCTGTCTGTCTGCTTGTCTTTCTCTCGGTCTTTTGTCTCGTATGATATCACCCTCCCTCCCTCGTTCCACCCCCTTCATACCCCTCTCCAAGTGTCCTTCCGGCAGTTGCTGTAGCTTACATTTTAACACTGGCTTTAAAAAATCGTTGTTTTCTTGTAAGTCTGTCTGTCTGTAAGTCTCTCTCTGTCTGTCAGGTCTCTCTCCTCCCTCTTAAGACTGTCAGGTCTCTCTCCCTCCCTCCCTCTCTCTCTCTCTCTCTCTCTCTCTCTCTCTCTCTCTCTCAGCAGGCGACACGGATCAGAGATAACCAGCGGGAATTCCCCGAGTTGTGTCACCGGAGGACGCCGTGGCACTGACGCACGTGCGTCACGTGGAGGGCACGCATCGGGCAAGCAGGCATGCTTGCAAACCTACATGGGAAACCGGCCAAGCAGGTCTACAGCTCCGGGTCGTGGCGGGGGGACAGGCGATGGAGTGAGCGACAGGAGCCTGCGCTCGGGCGCCGCCAGAAAGCAATAGGACAGGCCCGACCATTCACCTCAGTGGACATTTTTAAATTATTATAAATGTTGAAAACTTGTATGGCAAACTGCATGACCTTTCTTTTTTGAATTATGTAAATAAATTTGACTTTGTTACCCTCACAGAAACTTTTCTTGACTCATCGTTTGATTATAATAATGTATTTTCTGATTATTTAAAGTTTCACGTACCAGCCAGAAAAATATCTTTTCATGGTAGGAATTCAGGAGGAGTATTGTTGTTGATAAAAAAGACTTTACAGAAAAGGGTGAAAGAAATAAAACTTGACTGTGACAACGCTGTGGCTGTAAAAATAGATAAACATGTATTTGGCATTGACAGAGAGATGTTATACTAGTTGCTTGTTATGTTGTCCCGGAAGGAGGTCCTACATACAATGACAAACTGATAAAAGATGGTGTTTTACTATTGGAAGAGATATTATTGCAGCATTTTGAAAAAGACATGGATACACTTTATTTATGGTTGTAGGGGACTTAAATGCCAGGACAGGTCACGAACAAGTTGTAAATGAAACGATGACAAACTATGCTAGCAGTATAGAGGATGTTGATATAGATGATGAAAGTTGTGTACGTCGTTCTAAAAAAATCAGCTATCAATAGTTTTGGCAAAAAACATTGTTGAACTTTTGTTTCATGTTTGATTTGAGCATTTTGAATGGTTTTTGTAATGGTGATATTGAGGGCGAGTATACTTTTGTGTCTCCCAATGGTTGCAGCGTGATTGATTATTTCATTGTCCACAGTGATTTGTTATCAAACTTTGATTTGCGAGTTGGTGACTCTATTTATTCATGGCACTTACCAGTTGAAGCTATATGGAGAGGCAAGTGCAGTCATTTAGAGGATAAGCATTTGCCACTGCAAGGTGAAGAAAAAGTTATATATGGTCAGATGAAAAGGCATTTATATACAAAAAATGAACTAGAATGTAATGAATTCAAGAGAGTTTGCAGAAAAAAGCCTGCCAATTATTACATATTGATGTGAATGAGAGTCTTGATACATTTGTCAGTGCTTTGTGTGGAGCTGTTGCTTGTATGGTTCGAGTTATTGGTAAAGGTGTCAGAAATTATAATGATTGGTTTGATCTTGACTGTAAACGAAAGAAACAGGAAGTTAAAAGATTACTGAAAAGATTTCAGATATGCAGAATAGTTAAGGAAAAAAAACAAGAAAGAAAAGAATATGCTTTGGCTCGAAAAGAGTATGCTACACTTAGGAAAATTAAGGAACAGGAGTTTGAAGAAAGCAGATTAAAGAAACTAAGAGATTCTGTTGATGATTCGAAGACATTTTGGGCATTGATAAGATCTGTCAATAAAAAACGTTTTGTTTGTAACGAGATATCAGTACAAAATTGGCATGATCATTTTTGGGGCGTTTTTCATAGTTTTGATAATAATGGCGCAGAAGAGAGATACAAATTTGGTGCAGGAAGATGATGAAATGGAACCATTATTTAACAATCCTATATCTAGAGAAGAAGTCGTTGCTGGTATCAATCGTTTAAAATCAGGAAAGAGCGCTGGACCAGACAAAATCATAGCAGAAATGCTTAAGCATGCAAACTCAGCTGTAATTGATTTTCTTGTTCGTTTATTTGCACAACTATTTGAAAATGGTATTTTTCCTTTAGAATGGGCAAAATCGATTATCATACCAATCTATAAAAAAAGGAGACACTAATAATCCGGACAACTATCGTGGAGTAGCACTTACCAGCATTTTAAGTAAAGTCTACACTCACATACTAAACAAAAGATTAACAAAATGGGCAGAAAATGAGGAAAAGATTATTGAGGAACAAGCAGGTTTTAGAACCCAGTTACAGTACCACAGACCATATATATTACACTATACTCACTGGTACAGAAATATTTATTTGCAATACGAAGCTTTATGTCGCATTTGTAGATTTCAGGAAAGCGTTTGATTCTGTAAATCGCAATGTGCTGTGGAATGTACTTCGTAAAAGTGGTGGTGTGAATGGTAAACTTGTATAGAGCCATTAGAAGTATCTACAACTCGGTGCTTGCATGTGTACGTGTGAAGTGTGAGTATTCAGATTATTTCGAGTGTCCGAATGGAGTAAAACAAGGGATGTCTGTGTTGAGTCCGCAGTTGTTTTCTTTTTTCATTAATGAACTGGCAATGGAGTTATCTAATAAAGGTAGACATGGTATTCAGTTAATACCCGGATCAGTAGAGATATTTTTGTTACTATTTGCTGACGATGTTATTCTTTTATCTGGAACAGTTGTAGGTTTACAAAACCAATTAAATGTATTAAAAGAAGAAGCAGATCGCTTATGTTTAACAATTAACTTAGATAAGACAAACATTGTAGTCTTCGGGAAGGGTGGACACCTATCTTCAAACGAAAGATGGTTTTATGGAAATACAAAAGTTCAAGTAGTCAACTCATGCAAGTATTTAGGAATGATATGATTTTTCAACAAATTGACGTTCAGTTATGCATGGGAAGAATCTTTAAGGAAGGGTAAAAAAGGCGTGATTGAAATTCTGAGATCCTTAAGAAAGCTGAATTGTATTGATTGCGGTATATTTTGGAAAATCTTTGATGCACAGATAGAACCTTTACTTACCTATAGAGCTGAAATTTGGGGGGTTAGAAAAAAAATTCACAGATTGAAAAAGTACACAGGTATGCTATGAAGCGTTTTCTTCAGGTGCCAATACATTCATCTAACACTCTTTTATACGGAGAGACGGGCAGGTACCCTCTTTACATCAGATCTTTTGTGAAATGTGTGTTAGGTATTGGCTGAAAATATTGAAACTTCCACAGTCACGTTTGTGCAGACAGGCTTATGACATGATGCTTTTACAAAGGAAAGAGGCAGAAATAACTGGGCTAATAATTTAAGAAAGTGTTATCAGAACAGGGTTTTGGCATAGTGTGGATGACCCAAGGAGTGGGTAACGAACAGCAGTTTATTACAGAATTTAAGGATAGGCTCATCTGCTCTTTTAAACAGAACTGGCATTCAAATACGGAAAGCAAAGAAAAGTATCGATGGTTCTTCTCTTTTAAGAATATATTCCATACAGAAAAGTTTCTTCATGTTATCACTGATAAATGGCATAGAATTAATTACGCAAGATTTAGGTTACGCACTTTAGATTTCAATGCGAATAAAAGATGGTTCGAGTCTGGAACATCCACAGAATTACCATGCCCCTTATGTGGATTCACTACCGACAACGAAGAACACTTTTTATTTCACTGTATTGCATATAATGAACTGCGTGTAAAATGTTCATTTTCCACTTTGGATGTTTTTGAAAGGCAAGATGTTGCCTCTTTGTTATCATCTGATGACGATGGTGTGATAAAATCAGTTGCTAGACTCATTGCAGAAGCAATGAAGGTCAGACAGAAGCATTTACAATAATAGTGAATTGAAAACAGTACCTAATCCCGGAAAATATCAATTTAAACAGGTGAAGGAGTTCAGTAATATAGTCATCGCGTGACTGAGTGAATGGTCGAATTAATCTATAACATTACATTTTCCCGTTTTTTATATATGTTGTGTTGTTGTTGTTGTTGTTGTTGTTCTAATGAGAAAGGAGTTCTCGTGTTTATTTTTTTCTAATTTTTCTATATGTTTTGCTTGTTTTGATTTGATTGATTATTGCGAATAACTGGGTTACATTGTTTGCAATGAAAAGAGGAATATGTTATTACCCTATTACCCCCCTTGTCATAAGACCTTTTGGTAATGACAATAGAATGTCAAAGTGTCAAAGTGTCAAAGTTCTCTCTCTCTCTCTCTCTCTGCATGTGTACTTTAGTTTGACGACTTTTCACTTTAAGTAATATTAGAAAATGTGTGGCATGTGTGTGTTTGTACCTGTGCGCTCACATGTGTGTGCTTGTGTGTGTGTGTAGTGCACATGCGCGCGATGGGGGGTGTGTGTGTGTGTGTGTGTGTGTGTGTGTGTGTGTGTGTTCGAGCGTGCGTGCGTGTCTGTGTCTGTGTTTGTCCACGCAAGTGTGTGTGCGTCTGTCTGTGTCTTCGCGCGCATGCACGTGCACGTATGTACAGAATTGAATTTTTCAACTAATTCTGTTTTTACGTTACTGTCCTTCCCCTTGCACGAGCGCACACATGTGCGCGCTTACTCTGTCTGTCTGTCTGTCTGTCTGTCTGTCTCTCTCTCTCTCTCTCACTCTCTCTCTCTCTCTCTCACACACACACACACATGCACACACACGCGCGGGCGCGCACACACACACACACAATCACACTCACAGTCGGATACAACAACACACACACACACACACACACACACACACACACACACACACACACACACACACACACACACACACACAACGCGCACAAGCACGCGCACCTTCATTAACCATAAAACTAATGAATAGAAATTAAATAATCTTAAACTCTTCTAAGCACCATCACCCATCCCCCTCTGTTCCTACTCGTACCCCTATCCTGAACCCCCCCCCACCCCCGCCCCCCTCCCCCCTCCTCACGCCCTTCCACCGTCATTCCGTCCGATGAAAGATACCGAAGAACAGTGGAGATGGAGAGGGCAGAAAACAGACCCAGAGGACTCTCTCTCTCTCTCTCTCTCTCTCTCTCTCTCTCTCTCTCTCTCTCTCTCTTTCTCTGCCCTGGTGTAGCACAGATTGTGTTGGGGGACCTGTGTAAGACATTGGCTGCACCCTGGGGGTGACGGTGACTCCCCCTTCTTTTGTCACGCTGTAACTAGGCCAAGGCCCGTCGACGTTTCGCTTTTTACCTGATTCGCTTTCCGTGCATGGTGTTCACGTGGCCTCGGCTGTCCTGTCTAGCCGCTGGTTGAGTGGAGTGGGTG
>JADBJO010000088.1:20000-25000 GCA_016801955.1 Conus betulinus | reverse complement strand
GTTAGCCATCAAGTCGTGAATGTATGTTGTCCGTATCGGGAAGTTAGTAGCATCGTGGTGATTGTTTGTTGCTGTTCACGACAGGCAGGCCCCCCCCCCCCCCCCCCTTCCCTCCCCTTGACTGTGGTGGCAGCCCTGAAAGCAACAGCATCTGTGTCATCATCTAGGCCATGATGATGGTGAGGCTGAAACAACATTACATTCTGAGTGTTTATTACACCTACGTCGCTCGGAACCTATGAATATAACATCTCACGATTCCTGTTACTCTTTGTTTGTCTCTTTGTTTGCTTGTCTCTTTGTTTTGTTTGTCTCCTTGTTTGTTGTCTTTTGTTTGTTCCTTGTTTTGTTGTCTCTTTGTTTGTTTGTCTCCTTGTTTTGTTTGTCTCTTTGTTTGGTGAAAGGGGCTCTTCACGGATGGTAGTTTTCTTGGAACTGTTCAAAGTGTGTTTCTGAGCAAACCTTTCTAGCGAAATGAGTCTGGACGACTTCCCGTGTTGACTTGAGTGGATTGCTGGGGCTGCGGCGACAAAACACGGGATGTGGCTGTGGACGGAGAGCCGGAGTGAACGGGTGGGAATGACGTCACTGAGATGGCACGGCGAATAGGAAAGGGGAAAACAAAAGTCATGAATTGAAAGGCGTTAGACTCTACCCCTCTCCTTCTCCTCCCTTCCTCGCCCCTTTATGATTACTTTTTTTTTTTTTTTTTTTTTTAAAAGAAAAACGACAGTCGTGTGTGTGTGTGTGTATGTGTGTGCGCGCGCGCGCGTATGCTTGCGTGTGTGCATGAGTGCGTGTGTGCGTGCGCGCATGTGTGTGTGTGTGTGTGTGTGTGTGTGTGTGTGTGTGTGTTTGCTCACGCGTGCGCATTTTTTGTGTGTATGTGTGCGTGCGTGCGCGCGCGCGCGTGTGTGTCCACATTGCAGGTGGACGGATTGTTGGCTTGACGGATCGTCATTTGATTAGTGCTTCTCTGCGCCCACCCCCCACGATTTGGTCCACGGGGAAAAAAAAAAATAAATCTCCTTTAACCCCTCCCCCACCCCCCGCCCCCCTTCATCCATGCTTGGTTGACTTGATTGATCGGTGGAAGGAGTTAAGAAAACAGTGAGCTCAGTCGACAGAGCCCTAATCCTCCGCTTGACGTACACACCACGGAAAGAGAAGAGGCTGGACCCTGCTACCGAGAGTGCAAGTCGGGGAAAAAAAAAAAAAAATGGGGGGGGGGGGGGGGGGGGGGGGGAGGTTGTTCCGTCAGATATCGGCCCTCACTGTGGGGAGCAGTAGAGAGTAACAGGATTACCAACGGTGTTTGGTTTGGACTTAAAGGTTTCTCCACACACACACACACACACACGCATGCGCGCGCGCATACCCCCCAACTCCCCACACACACCGTATCTCTCTCTCTCTCTCTCTCTCTCTCTCTCTCTCTGTGGAAAAAAAAAAGTGTCCTCCTACCACCTATCGTGTCCTTTCACCGTCTCACTTCATTTCTATTTTTCTCCCGCTCCCTCCCCACATCCCCCCCCCCTCCTCCTCCCCTTCCCCCCCCCCCCCCCCTGTCTCCCGGCACCCCTCCCCCTTACTCTGTTCCTGTGTCCGCGTGTGTTGACCATAGGCATTTACAGGACAGGTTTGGGTGTAGGTTTTGCATGTATAATGTTGTGGGGGACAAGGGTCAGAAAAAGGGCTGTAGGGCCTTCTCGTTCTCCCAGCTCTCAGCCCTCTTTTCAAAAAAGCATTTTGCACGTGTTGCCCAGTCCAAGTGTCCCAGAAGAGGAAGAGAACAGAGAGAAAAGATAGAGAGAAAGAGAGGGGGTTGGAAGGAGAGAGAGACACTGACACAAGGGGGGGGGGGGGGGGGGGAGAGAGAGAGAGAGAGAGAGAGAGAGAGAGAGAGAGAGAGAGAGAAGGGGCAACAGGAAGGGAGGGAAAGTTCGGGGGACAGAGTGGGGGGGGGGGGGGGGGGGGGAGGGAGGATGGAGACAGACAGGCAGGCAGGGCAGGACAGACAGAAGGCCCTCAAGACAATTTTACAAGTAATCCACGCACACCTCGTCATACTGATTCATACTCTGGCTGTAACAGCCCTGATATGGTCCTTCGTGGTCGGCTGGGCTATAAGCAACAACATTATCTTACCTTCAAACTCTGTTACTGTCTCTCACTCTCTCTCTCTCTCTCTCTCTCTCTCTCTCTCTCTCTCACACACACACACACACACACACACACACACACACACACACACACACACACACACACACACGCACGCACACGCACGCGCACGCACGCACGCACGCACGCATGCAAACTACACAGAGACGGTGACAGAGACAAGAAAGAGGATGGGTCGGAAGGGACGAAGAGGAGAAAAAAGAGAGGACGGGAGAGAGGGGGGGAGGTGAGAGGAGGGTGTGGGGGAAGAGGGGGGGGGGGGTGTTACTCAAACAAAGGCCAAAGCTTTCTCCAGGATCCGAGTCATATTCAGTCGTTCTGTTTATAGCCATGTCGACCACGAGAACTGTTTTAAGGCACTTCAAATCGAAAACCTACACACTGAAATAGCAAGGTAATAAACGTCAGTCAAAACCATCAAGGGCTCAACGTGTTTAAATTGGTACCTCTACGAAAACAACATTCATTGTACGAAATAGTATATACGCGAGTATGCATTAAATTATCTAGGTTCTTTTTGGGAAAAAATTATCAACAAGGCAAAATGACATTTCAACGACCTGTCAAAATGTTCGAGAATGCTGTATGAATATGGATGGATTTTTCCCCCTTTTTCTTCTTCTTCTTTTTTTTTCCACGTTGACACGAACAAAGCGTTAAGTCAGTGGAAATTGCTGTAGGTCGTTCGTAGGGATTTCAGCACTGGTTGGCATTGAGTAAGGTCACTGTCCTGAGTTGATAGTGTGTGGGTGTGTGTGTGTGGGGTGGGTGGGGGGGGGGGGGGGGGGGGGGGTGTAATAAATACCTGGATTCTTTACTTGTAAGGTCATACCTATGAGGATCTGCTTTCTCATCTGCGTCAGAGTGGAGGTATTAGGATCTGGTTTTGAAGTGTGGGGCTACTTCTTTTTCTTTTTTTTTTTTTTCTTTTATTTATCTATTTATTTTGGGGGGGGGGGGGGGGGGAGGGGGTATGTTTGTGTGCATTAGAAATGGAATTGTTCTGATCTGCTTTAAAAATGCAGTTGTTTTGGGTTTGCTTTAGAACTGGAATTGTTATATCTCCTTCATGAATGGGGTTAATTGGACGTCATATAGGATTGGAGTTATTCTGATCTGTTTTAGGCATGGGGTTGTTTGGGTTTGCTTCAGGTATAGAATGATCAATTGGATTTGCTTTGGGGAATGGAGTTCATTGGATCTGTTCTAGAAATTATTATCTGCTCTAGGACTGGGGTTATTCAGGTCTGCTTTCGAAATTGAGTTATTCTGATTCTGCTATAGGAATTGAGCTAGTCTGGTCTGAAAATTTAGAAAGAGTGGGGATTAGTTGCCGCCAAGGACATTGACAAACAATGCACAGGACAAGACACGATGCATTTCGACCTCTGGGGTCTTCTTCAAGCAAAAAAAAAAAAATCACATTTAACATTTAGGACAATACAAACAAAGAACGAAGAGAGATTTATCTGATGTCCACGTGGTGTGCTGTGAAGAATGGCCGCCAGAAGGAAATGACAGAGGGGATTATCTGTCTATCTATCTATTAACATAATCCCCTCTGTCATTTCCTTCTGGCGGCCATTCTTCACAGCACACCACATGGACATCAGATAAGTCTCTCTTCGTTCTTTGTTTGTACTGTCCTAAATGTTAAATGTGATCTATTTTTTTTGCTTGAAGAAGACCCAAGAGGTCGAAATGCATCGTGTCTTGTCCTGTGCTTTGTTTGTCAATGTCCTTGGCGACAACTAACCCCCACTCTTTCTAAATTGTGCTTCGTTCTCCGCCATCAGTCGCTCCATTTTGAAACTAGTCTGATCTGTTAAAGGAACTGAGTTATTCTGATTTACTTTAAGGATGAAATTATAAGGATCAGCTGTTGGAACGGAGTTAACTTAGATCTGTGTTAGGAGTGGGCATATGTAAACCTGGTTAGGAATGGAGTTACGCTGATCTGCTGTAGGAGATTTTGGGAATGAGTTCATAGGATCTGCTTTAGGAACAGAATTTTTCTGATCCGCTCTAGGAATGGAGTTGTTTTGGTCTGCTTTAGAAACGGAATTATTAAGATCTTCTAATGGAACGGTGTTATTCTAATCGGCTAAAGGACTGGAGTTGAGAGGATCAGGTTTTTAGAATGGAGTTCTTGGGATCTGTTTTAGGAACTGAATTGTTAGCGTCTGTTGTATGAACAGATTTGTCATGATCTGCTTTAGGAGTAGCTTAATTAGGATCTGCTGTAGGAAGAGTTTCAGTAGGATCTGCTTTGGGTGGCTTACTTAGGATCTGCTACAGGAATAGGTAAATTAGGATCTGCTTTAGGGAAAGCTTAATAGGATCTGTTTTAGAAATAGCTTAATTAGGGTCTGCTTTAGAAAAAGTGTAATTAGGATCTGCTTTAGGAATAGCTTAATTAGGATCTGCTTTACGAAAAGCATGATTAGGATCTGCTTTAGGAATAGCGTGATTAGGACCTGGTTTAGGAATAGCGTGATTAGGATTTGCTTTAGAAATAGCTTGATTAGGATCTGCTTTAGGAATAGCTTAATTAGGATCTGCTTTACGAAAAGCATGATTAGGATCTGCTTTAGGAATAGCGTGATTAGGATCTGCTTAAGGAATAGGTCAGTTAGGATCTGCTTTAGGAATAGCGCAATTAGGATCTGCTTTACCAAAAGCTTAATTAGGATCTGCTTTAGGAGTAGCGTAATTAGAATCGGCTTTAGAAATAGCGTAACTAGGATCTGCTTTAGGAATAGCGAAGTAAGGATCTGCTTTAGGAATAGGTTAATTAGGATCTGCTTTTGGAATGGAAT
>JADBJO010000088.1:5000-10000 GCA_016801955.1 Conus betulinus | reverse complement strand
CCTCAAACTGATCATACTACATAGCGATTTCTTCGCTGCGAGAATCTTCGGGCTTGAATCTTAATAGTAGCTCTCTCTCTCTCTCTCTCTCTCTCCTCTCTCTCTCCTCATCTCTCCTCTCTCTCTCTCTCTCTCTCTCTCCTCTCTCTCTCTCTCTCTCTCTCTCTCTCTGCGTGTGTGTCTGTGTGTGTCTGTGTCTATGACAGTGACTGATGGTCAGAGGGAGTGACAGGAGTCAGGAATGTACATGACGTGAGCTGGACATGCGAGCAAGGACCGCTGACACCTTCCCCAACATTATAGCCCGAGAGAGAGAGAGAGAGACGAGAGAGAGAGAGAGAGAGAGAGAGAGAGAGAGAGAGAGAGAGATGTATGCTGGACTGGGAGGGAAATGTTTGTGTGCATTTTTGTGTGAGTATGCATGTACCTTTGCATGTGTGTGTGTGTTGCGTGTGCGTGCGTGCGTGTGTGTGTTGTGTGTGTGTGTGTGTGTGTGTGCGTGCGTGCGTGCGTGCATGTGTGTGTGTGTGTGTGTGCGCGCGCACGCGCGCGCGCTTATTAGCAGCAGAGGTAACGATATTGTAAGCGTGTGGAGTGTGTTGAGAGAGAGTAGATAGGGAGTTTTTTGTGCTTGCTTGAGAGAGAGGTGGGGGAGAGGAAGTGAAGAAATGAGAAAGTGATGGGGAACTCTCTCTCTCTCTCTCTCTCTCTCTCTCTCTCTCTCTCTCTCTCTCTCTCAACTTGTAATTAAATCAGTTGCGATATTCATCGCAGAAGCATTGAAATTAGGCTAATGAAGGATAGTGACATTTAAGATCATGCATTATAAGAGATATATGAATGAATAATATCATTCATCGCATGTGGAAGAGATCAGTAAGATACAATGTCATCATTTGATTGAGTGATGGTCGAGTCAGTCTAACGATTTTTTTTTTTTTTTTTTTTTTTTTTTTTTTTTTAACCGCACTACATTACTCCTGTGCGTTAGGACATAAGGAAATGTTACGATTTTTTATTTGTTTTTGTTAACCTTTGATTTGATACACACGAGGAATGAATGTGTACTGTTTGTATGCAGGAAAGGAAGAGGGAAATGTTTTTGTTCTGTTATCTCCTCCCCCCCCCCCCCCCCTTGTCAAAAGACCTCTTGGTAATGACAATAAAAAGTCATGTCAAAAATGTCAAAACTCTCTCTCTCAACTCTCTCTCTCTCTCTCTCCTCTCTCTCTCTCTGTCTCCTGTGTGGTGTCTCTGTGTGTGTGTGTGTGTTGTGTGTGTGTGTGTGTGGTGTGTGCCTTCTTTGATCCTGTCAAATAATTAAGACGCGTGTCCGGTGAATGTATCGGCAGTCCTTGTATGTTAAAACAGCAGCAGCAGCGACAACAACAAACAACAACAAACAACAACAAACAAACAAACAAAACAGTTGCAACAGTGCAACAGTAGCGAGTTCTGGTCAGGTCGTAGTGAAGGTTTCCAACTGTCAGGAGAATCGGAATCGAGAAAATTTGGCCGTTTGCATGGCTGTGATCATAACCCTACCTGCGCATGGAGGGAGGAGGGTGGAGGACGGTAGACGGGCGTCGGGGAGAATTACATACGGAATGATTTATAAAGAAAAAAACAAGCAGGATAACTCTTGCTCCCATACTGACACGATTGCAGGCCCGGAACTCCAAACGAACGCTGCTTAAGACACCAAATCGCCCCGAGCAGAAATGACAACACAGAGTGCACAGAGCGGAGATGGTTTATGCCTGTTTCCTACATGACAACACAGAGTGCACAGAGCGGAGATGGTTTATGCCTGTCTTCCTACATGACAACGCAGAGTGCACAGAGCGGAGATGGTTTATGCCTGTCTTCCTACATGACTACGCAGAGTGCACAGAGCGGAGATGGTGTATGCCTGTCTTCCTATACACTCCACCCGTGTCCCTTCTGCTCGGCAGCTAGTGATGGCAAAGGCCGGGTGTGTGCACCTGTCGGACTTGAAGCAGGGCTACTCCGTAGAAACGGGAGGTAGTAGACTTATCTCCCCATTTCTCTGGCTAACTCCCACGCCGAAAGACATTTGGGCTCGCCCCGCTGCTTCATAACCTTGCTGCGCCTGGTCAGACCACAGGGGAAGTAACGCATACGCTTGTAGTTCAAAGACTTGTGTGTGCTCTTCCTCGGATTCGTCATTAACGATATGACCCATTAATGGTCCATCTCGATTACCCATTCATATATACATCCGAAAAAAAAAAAATTGAAAAAAAAAAAGAAAAAGAAAAAAGTAAAAGGGTCCATGTCATCTAATCGATCTGGAGTGGAAGGCGGTTATCATAATTGTCGGTTGTACAGTCGAGAGATCGATCCTGCCTTGTTGTACAGCCCAGTCAGTCAGTCATTCTCTAATCCACATGATCAACAAAAAGGATCATATAGAGGATCAGATGTACTCCCACACGATCACTGTATGCTCTAAAGGATCGTTATACACTCCACACAGTATTTGTATGCTCTATAGTACCGTTTTATGCTCCGCACGATCTTTAAGAATACAGGAATATTACATACTTCGTTGAACGATTATGTACATCACGCGATCATTCTATACTCTACGTTTGAAGCCTAGTTTGAAGCATTTTGCTGAATCAAGGAAGTAACTTCATTACTTTCTCGGCCTGTGTTATTTTTTCAAGATGGGTTGCCTCTCTTACTTTGCCGCCCGATCTTCGAGCCAGTCTTCGCACACTCCAGTTCTCCGGTATATCTCTTCTGGCCTCCTTTATCTCCTTCTCCACCTCCCCCCTCCCCCCAACACGCACACGCACGCACGTACACACACACACACACACAAAACACACACACACACATACACAAAACACACACACACACACACACAAAAAACACACACACACATACAAACACGCACACACACACACACACACACACACACAAAACACACACACACACATACACGCGCGTGCGCGCGCGCGCGCGCACATCCCTCCCTCCCTCCCTCCCTTCCGCTCCTTCCTCTTCTCGCAAAGATAATGAGTTAGGCTGTCCACGATCTTCACGTTATTAGAGTTTGTTTCTATAGTTGATTGTATCCACCACTAAGTTGTCAATACTTTTTATTATTTTAAAGCTTTTCTTCGCTTATTTTGTTTTTTTTTATGATGGTGTGTGGTGTTGAAGAATGTTGCTATGAGACGGGGCCTGGAGGGGGAGATGCGATCGATCTCTGCTGAGATGGGGGGGCGAAGGTAAGGTAAGGTAATGTTGCTTATAGTCCAGCCGACCGCAAAGGGCCATATTAAGGCTGTCACTGCGTGAGATGGGACTGAGTTTAGAAGGCTGTTTATATAAATGTTGAATATTTATGTTGCGACTTTTTGTTTGTTGTAATGAGGTTGTCATATAATGTGTGTGTGCGTGTGTGTGTGTGTGTGTGTGTGTGTAGTGTGTATGTGTGTAGTGTGTGTGTGTGTGTGTGTGGTGTGTGTGTGTGTGTGTGTGTGTGTGTGTGTGTGTGTGTGTGTGTGTGTGTGTGTGTGTGTGTGCAGGGGAAGGGGAGGGGAAGGAGGATGTCAAAGTGCGTGAGGATAGGTGCACGATTCTCTGTTTTTGTTTCTTCACTCTAAACGAACATAAGCAGTGATGAACAGTAAGATTAACTTTATCTTGGCCCGAAGGTGTGTGTGTTGTGTGTTGTGTGTGTGTGTGTGTGTGTGTGTGTGTGTGTGTGTGTGTGCGCGCGCGCGCGCGCGCGCTTGTGTGTTGTCCCATTCTACAATGCCACTCAATCTACATTCAGTGAGCGTATGGCTCAGTTTATTTTTCCTTCCACCTACTGTCATTATGTGTGTAGAGTAAGCTGGATGGCGATGACATCCTGTGTTTGACCAAGACTTGAGTTTGAGAAATGGAAAGGGAGCGTAGGTGGCGGTGGGGAGACGGGCCGGGGGGTGGAGTGGGGATTCGCCTGCCACGTTCAGACATGTCCCATACGGTCAGATACAAACCAGGACGGGTAGAGAAAGGGAAGCGGCAGTTTCAAGGTGTTCGAAGGTGGATGTGCAGGGTTTGGGACAGAGATTGCAAATCTGGACACTTCAAAACAAAAAAAAAAAAAAAAAAAGAAAGAAAAAAGAAAAAAAAAAAAAAAAAAAAAGGAAAAAGAAATTACGGATTTTCTCAAAGCCCATAAAAAAATCACGGTTTTCAAAGTTATGTAAGTTGTGTTTGATCGGTTAAAGACAAGGCAAGCTGAAGAATACTTGACTTGAATAACATAACAGAAATTTAGCGCTTGAAAACAAATTAGAAGTGTTACTGAAGGAATACGCATTTATGTTATTATGATGGAAGCCAGTGAAGTTTTGAAAAATCAGTGCATGGATCAAATGTGTACAACATCTTGGTATACCTATTGATTGGATAGAGGTATTAAAAAGAAACCAAACTTACATGGTTGGAGCTGAAAACATGCCATAGAATTCTGTACCAAATAGTAGTTTTTGAAAAATTAGATCATTAAAGAAACCAAAGTTACATGGTTGCAAAGATGCCACAGAATTCTGTGATAAAAGTAGTTTCTTTTTTTGAATATGCAAGTTATTGATAGCAACAAATACAATGGTCTGTACAAGAGAAAAATATTCAATTGATCTCTACCAGTGGGAATGTGAGTTGGCTCGTACTTTTTGCGAAGAGCTTGAAAAAAGTTCTGAAAGATAAGTGCTTATACTGTGAAAGTGTATCCCTTAAGGTGGAGATGGTATTATTTGCCTCTGCTCAGAAACACAAAAACGATGGCATGTTAGATCTGATAATTCTAAAGGGGAAATATTTCATTAATGTATGTAAAATTAACAAAACGAAAGGAAACCCCAAAGATGTTTTTTGAAAAAGCTGAACCCATAGATATGAAACAGAGAAATGCGTTAGAGAGAATTGTGCCAGCATCAAACAAAACGGTCCCCATATATTAACCTAATAGG
>JADBJO010000087.1:1165000-1175000 GCA_016801955.1 Conus betulinus | reverse complement strand
TTTGTCATATAATCTACCCCCCGTCTTCTCTACATACAATACGTAAAATGACATGCTTATCAACTACAAACACGACTTTGGAAAGCGAAATTGTTAACCTACCCCTTCATCCACTCATTGTACTTTGTATTTGTCAAAACTACTTTCCACCGAGCGATCAAAACATTTAGTACATCACATGTATTGTGAATTATCTTTCCTTTCCACGAGCCATTTGCTGTGTGGTTAACACTTTTGGATGACCGTTACTGTAATGCTTTGTTCTGTTACAGTATTCATTTCATTTATCATACCCTTTGTCATACGTAATTGCAACAAAGCTCTCATGACTTATTCTGCACAAGAATGAAGCACGCAATCACTCGACAAACAGATCACTGGGTGGAGACAGGGGTACTGAGGAACAGAGGAATTCAACATGGATCGTGCTTCTGTCTCTGTTTGTGATTGGCTCTCGGTCTCAACACCTCTGTCTTGCTTCCTGTCTCTTGGTCTTGTTCTTATTCTTCTTGTTCTTGTTTTTGTTCTTCTTGTTCTTCTTCTTGTCCTTTGTTGTTGTGTTGTTTGTTGTTGTTGTTCTTCTTCTTCTTCTTCTTCTTCTTCTTCTTCTTCTTCTTCTTCTTCTTCTTCTTCTTCTGTCTCTGTCTGTCTGTCTGTCTGTCTCTCAATCTCCCTCTTTCTCTCTCTCTCTCTCTCTCTCTCTCTCTCTCTCTCTCTCTCTCTCTCTCTCTCTCTCTCTCTCTCAGCCGCATTGGCTGGCTGTGAATGTCCAAAGGATATTGTCTTTTTATTAATTTAATGTCATCCTGACAGCCATAAAGTGCACAGTTTTAGCTTTGTGGTATGTAGGAATGAAACTTAAAACCGTCGAAATGTCCCTGATCTTTCAGAGAATCGGCATTCTCTGCCATCCATTATGAGGTCGCGTGATGTAAAAGATCAATTTTTTATTGTCCTCACATGCCTAATCCGATAAACCATTATCATTGTCTTGGGACACCCCTGGCCCTTAGTGGATTTATATGACTCTCTCTCTCTCTCTCTCTCTCTCTCTCTCTCTCTCTCTCTCTCTCTCTCTCTCTCTCTCTCTCTCTCTCTCTCTCTCTCTCTCTGTTGCTAAAAACTATTACTACTAATACTAAAAAACTAATACTACTACTGTTGTTGCTGCTGGTGGTGTTGCTGCTGTTGCTGCCGTTGCTTCTACTACTACTGCTACTACTACTACTACTACTGCTGCTACTGCTGCTGCTGCTGCTGCTACTACTACTACTACTACCATCATCACCACCACCACCACCACCACCACTGTTATTACAACTACGCTTACGACTGCTGCTGCTGCTGCTGTGTGTTTCTGTTCCTGCTACTGCTATACTACAACAACTTCTACTACCTGTACTATAGCTATTGCGACTACTACTCAACAACTGCGACTACAACTACTACCATCGCATCATTATCATTATAGACATGTATACGGAACAGCTGCGTATGTTGTCTGCCAAGTCCAATGCAGCCAGGATGCCATCGGAATCCAGTTGGTTGAAGTGTCTTTCACTCGAGCAGTTCGGAACTAACTCCATCAGCGAGCCCTCGATTAGTCTTGCATGATCAAAGAGTCTTGCTGATTGGTAGTTGAAGAATGCATGAGATGAGCTATTGCTGGCACGTGCCCTGTCTGATGTGTCTATCGACTCATGGAACATCACGTCCCTAACATGTGTGTAGAAACTTGTACGCAAATGCTTATATTATTGTATATCGTTTCTGGAACACGATTCCAGTCAAAGCAACATCAGCTACGTCGTGTGCAGCTGGAACTTTTTATTCTTTGATCTAAATCCGCCTCACACCCCTAACGTCCGCCATTCGTTTTTTTCTCCCCTCCCTTCCTCTTTACTATGTTTGCGTGTTTTTACTTTTTACCAGAATTCCCGAGATAGTAGAGTTAATTTAATTTGCCTTCAGTCTTTTACAAACACGTGACAATACGTCTTATCATCATCATCATCATCATCATCATCATCATCATCATCATCATCATCATCATCATCATCATCGTCGTCGTTGTCGTCGTCGTGTCGTCGTCATCAATAACAGTGAAAAGTATACATTCCTCCGTTTTTTCTATACCTATAATCTGTACCAGATTTAACCCCTCTTTCCCCATTCCAAGGTCCCGTTTTTTTCCCATCCATACAGAACAGAAACATTCCCTTTTCCCAGGTTCTGTTTTTTTTTTTTCCAATTCCTATCTTCACTCCCTGATTTAAGGCCTTCCTCAATTCCAGCTTGTTTGGTGTGTGTGTGTGTGTGTGTGTGTGTGTGTGTGTGTGTGTGTGTGTGTGTGTGTGTGTGTGTGTGTGTGTGTGTGTTCTTGCTTTAACCCTACCTTCATAATCAGATTTCAGGCCTTCCCTACCCGTCGCAAACAGATTTGAGATCTCCCTCAATTTTAAGCGTCTATGCCTTTTACTGTCCATATCATAATCATCAGATTTGAAACTTCCCTTATTTCTGCACAATGTTTTTCAATCCTTGCCATTACCATCCTTTTCTTTTTTATCTCCTTCACTTTCAAGCGCCTATGCTTTCTGGGTGTCCCTATCATAATCACCTGACTGAAACTTCCTGCATTTTCTGCACATTTTTTTTTCTAACCCTACCATTGCCATCATTTTTTTTTAGATCTCCCTCTACTCTCGGCAGCCACGTTTTCCCTGTCCCTACCATCATCATCAAAATTAAACTTTGTACTCCCAATCCCTATCATTACCTCAGCATTTGAGACCTCCCTCCATTCCAGGCAACTCTTCATCCCAATGCTTCCAAGACCATTAGATTTAGGACCTTCCCAATGCTCCTGTTTACCCTTATCCCTATCGTTTACACCACATTTGAGACCTGCTCCCAGGTCCAAGCTCACTATCTCTACAGTCCCTTATACATTTGACATTACTGCCCATTCTCAACACTTATTTTTACCTATCCCTTACCAACACCACCAGGATTTTGAGGGTTCACCTCTTTCACAGCATTTTTTGTTTCTTTTGTCCTATCTCCATCATCGGCACCAGATTTATGGAGGATTTTTTTTCCTATCCCTATCATTAGCACCACATCTGAAACCTCCCTCACTTTCCCAACACATATGTGCTTCCTCTCCTTGCCAGCATCACTGGATTTGAGAATTCTCTCCGTTCTCCCATTGCCAGCAATCATCACAGCAACTGCAACTTTTTTCCTCCAGTAATGCATGTGTGCCTGCTCACATTACGTGAACGAAGTGTGTGTGTGTGTGTGTGTGTGTGTGTGTGTGTGTGTGTGTGTGTGTGTGTGTGTGTGTGTGTGTGTGTGTGTGTGTGTGTGTGTTTTTGTTTGTTTGATTTAGCATCCTGTGTGTGTGTGTGTGTGTGTGTGTGTGTGTGTGTGTGTGTGTGTGTGTGTGTGTGTGTTGTGTTTTGTTTTGTTTTTAACATGTGTGTGTGTGTGTGTGTGTGTGTGTGTGTGTGTGTGTGCGTGCGTGCGTGCGTGCGTGCGTGCGTGCGTGTGTGTGTGTGTGTGTTGTGTGTGATTGTGTGTGTGTGTGTGTGTGTGTGTGTGTGTGTGTGTGTGTGTGTGTGTGTGTGTGTGTGTGTGTGTGTGTGCGTGCGTGTGTGTGTGCGCGTGTGCGTGCATGCGTGTGTGTGTGTGTGTGTGTGTGTGTGTGTGTGTGTGTGTGTGTGTGTGTGTGTGTGTGTGTGTGTGTGTGTGTGTGCGTGTGTGTGTGTGTGGTTTCCCGCCTTTAATGGGTGTTAAAATCAGATACCAGTGCATTTAAGAGAGTCCTAGTATTAAATGAGGAAATTCAATTCAGTCACATGGGAAACGTAGCAAATATTCCCCTTGGATGCGTGGTAACGCTCAGAGAAGAATGCCTGGGTCACGTGACTCTGATGGCCATTTCAGAGCTATTCAGACCTTCATGAAGATGGCACCCTCCTCACACATTCTCGATCCTAGTCCTAGACGAACATTTTCGATCCTAGTCCTAGACGGAAAGGACACTGTCATTATCAGTATGCAGCAGAGTAGCATTAGCATGACAGTTTGTGCACTGCGTAAAATTGGTCTCAGGCAGTAAAGGATTATGGTCTGTATACAATCTGCGTTGCTCTCTTGCCATGAAGAATGACAGTCTGTGCCATTGCCTGCATTGGCCACCACTATGCAACAGTGGTGATAGTCTGCGACAAGGACTGGTCTCTGGGTATCAGAATGAATGATAGCCTGTGTCACAATCTGAACCTACCTTGGGCACGAGGTATGATAGCTTGTGCCACAATTGATTTGATCTCTAGGCATCACATGCGACAATTTTTGCCTGTCTGAACTAGTTTCTAGCCATCAGGTATGGAACCTGAGGACATGGACTGAGCCGGTTTTCTGGGCGTTAGATATATGCCAATGTATGCCAAAGCCTCATGTGCTCTCTTTTACATTAGTTATGCTAGCGTGCGCCACAGTTTGAGTCAGTTTCTGGGCATCAGGTGTGATACTTAAGTTAGGGAGCAGTAAATAAAGAACAGGTGTGGTAACTCTTGCTCCCCTGATGAAGTAAATGAGTAGACGCCCATAACTCCAAACGAACGCTGCTTACGACACCCAAACGTCTAGCAGAAATGACAAGAGAAACCACACAGAACAAGCAAGATGTCCCTTCGTTTGTTTTGTGTGCTGCTGTTATTTCTGTAAGCTGATTGGCCCCCTTATTCGTTGTGTGTGCCCTCTCTTGTCATTTCTGCAAGACGATTGGGTATTGTTAGCAGCATTCGTTTAAAGTTACTAGCATCTGTTTATTTATTTCCTCAAGGGTGCACGAGCCACGCTACTTGTTCTTTAGTCACAATTTGAGTGTTAGGAAAGGCGCATCATGATGTAGGATACAGGCTGGGGTGATCTGTGGTCGCTAAGGCAAACTACATTTCGTAAACAAATATATAATGGTTGTGGGTGCACTGACTGTGTCACAGTTAGAATTCTCCTCTGGCCATAGATGAAGAAAGATAGTTTATATATATATATATATATATATATATATATATATATATATATATATATATATATATATATATACAGTAAGAGATGTTTGTTTTCATCTGCACAATCTAGATTTATAATTGACCTACTATTCTACGTCAGCTGTAATTTACCATTGTAACTTTTATTCTCTTATGATGCCATGGATTTGGGTGAATAAACCATCTTAATTCTTCACCAGCGGTAGTATCACTCTCTCTCTCTCTCATCCCTCCTCTCTCTCTCTCTCTCTCTCTCTCTCTCTCTCTCTCTCTCTCTCTTCCCCCTTGGGAAATAGACAGGGATGCAAACAGTACATGGTCGTTAACCGTCCTTCCCTACACAGCCAAATTGCACCGTCCTTTCAGCACTTCACTTTCCACAGCATCACAACCACTCTCCTCCTCCACGTGTTAATGCCCCCCCCCCCCCCCCCCCCCCCCCCCCCCCCCCCCCCCCCCCCCCCCTGGGGCCGTTCTTCACCCCCTACAACAATGTGATGGCGCCCCCTGACTGGGAATTACCCCCCAGCATGTGACCACTGTGGGAAAGAGAAAGAAGTCTTTCCATCACAGAAGTTGCTCTCTACTCGTCTGGAACCCTGGCCACGTTGGAGTCTGGCATTCGGTCTGTGACAATCGTGGACCTAATCAGCGCGAGGCCAACGCTAGCAGTGCTGGATCACGTGAGAAACGTTTACTTGGTTTGCTTCTGAAGTGGTGCAGTTAACTGGGTGACAATAAATGGGGTAGGGCGGGGTGAAAATTTGGTGGTGGCAAGGAGATGTTCGGATCAGAACATTGCGCGGCAGTGATCAGCATTTAGGAGAAAACTTTGTATGTGTGTACTGGGGAACACAGGTCTGGTTTGCTCCCATCTCTAACAAGAAGTCCTGTGTGTTCTTTGTATTCCACTCATGTCCAGCTAATTGCACAGACCCTCATGTTGCTGAGGATGAGTAGGTTCCTACAGTCCCTGATGTCCTACATGCATTGAACAATATGTGGTGTCCACCAGTTCTGGTGTGATAACTAGTGCATTTCATTTGTATAGTGATATTTGGTGTCCTGCATTGATTGATTGGCTTAATGTGTCCTACATCTACTGAGTACCATGTGGTGTCCTCCTTTCCTTGAGTTATATGTAGTGTCCTCCATTTTCTGAGCAGTAAGCAGTGAAGTACATTCTTAGAGTACATTCTTAGAGTAACTTAAGATGTTCTGCAATTCCGGAGCAAAAATGCTATCTTGCAATCCACGAGCACCACTTACACACGACTACCAATGCCACCGCACCATCAATATCCTCCTTCCCTTCTACGTGAAATTCAATGCTCCAACGCCCACCCCCCCCCCTCTCTCTCCCCCCTCCACCCTCTCTCTCTCTCTCTCTCTCTCTCTCTCTCTCTCTCTCTCTCTCTCTCTCTCTCTCTCTCTCTCGCCAGGAATGCAGGCAGCGCATGGTCATTAACCCCGCCTTCCCTTCACAGCCAAATCACACCGTCCTTTCAGCACTTCTCCTTCTGCAACATCACAACCCACCATCCTCCTCCACGTGTTAATGCCCCTCCCACTGGGGCAGTTCTTCACCCCCTACAACAATGTGATGGCGCCCCCTGAATGGGAATTACCACCCAGCATGTGACCACTGTGGGAAAGAGAAGTCTTCCCATCACAGAAGTTGCTCTCTGCTCATCTGGAACCCTGGCCACGTTGGAGTCTGGCATTCAGTCTGTGACAATCACGGGGCCAATCAGCGCGAGGGCAAAGCGCTAACAGTGCTGATCACGCGAGAAACCGAGAAACGTTTACTTGGTTTGCCTGTGAAGTGGTGCAGTTAACTGGACGACAATAATTGGGGTAGGGCGGGGTGAAATTAGGCAGTTGGGAGGTGGCACTAACATCGGGGAAATTGCGCTGCAGTGATCAGCATTTAGGAGAAAACTTTGTATGTGTGCACTGGGGGACCTGGTGACTCTGGTCAACTTCCATCTCTGGTCCTGTGTGTTCTATCAATTCTACTCTTGTGCAACTGATTGCACAGACCATGCCACAGCTGATGGTCTGTAGGTTCCCACAGTCCCCGATGACCTATGTCTCTTGAACAAAAAGTGACGTCCAACAGTCCTTGAGTAATATTTGGTGCTCTGCATTCGTGCGGTAAGTTCTGGTGTCCTCTTTCTATTGAGTGACACGTTATGACCCACACCTACTAGGTATCATGGTGTGTCCTCGACCTCCTTCGTTAAGTAGTATGTGGTTTGCTTCTTTTGCAGAGCAGTGCGTAGCGAAGTAAATTTTTAGAGCTGCATACATATTCTTCAACTCATGAGCAAAATATAAACGTACGACTACCCGTGGAATCACACACCATTAATTGTTTTCTTTCTTGATCCAACAATTCCAATGCCCGTATTCATGCCTTTGTCTGTCTGTCTGTCTGTCTATCTGAGTGTCTGTCTGTCTGTCTGTCTCCCTCTCTCTCTCTCTCTCTCTCTCTCTCTCTCTCTCTCTCTCTCACTCACACACACACACACACACACACACACACACACACACACACACACGGTACCATACCCAGGGCAATATAAATCATGATTCAAGCACAAAAACACCTGCGCCTCAAGATTTATCCTGTGTATTCACGAAGCGTTTCTTTGTATTTTGTTGTTGTTGATGTTGTTGTTGTTGTTGTTGTTGTTGTTGTTGTTGCTGTTGTTGTTGTTGTTGTTGTTGTTGTGTGCGAGCGCGCGCGTGAGCGCGTATTGTGTGTCTGTGTGTGCCTGCGTCGTGTGTGCCTGCGTGCGTTCATGCTTGTGTGAGTACGTGTGTGTGTGTGTGTGTGTGTGTGTGTGTGTGTGTGTGTGTGTGTGTGTGTGTGTGTGTGCATGCGTGCGTGTGCGTGTGTGCGTGCCTGCGTGTGTGTGTGTGTGTGTGGTTTCCGGCCTTAATGGGTGTTAAAATCAGATACCAGTGCATTTAAGAGAGTCCTAGTATTAAATGAGGAAATTCAATTCAGTCACATGGGAACGTAGCAAATATTCTCCTTGGATGCGTGGTAACGCTCAGAGAAGAATGCCTGGGTCACTTGACTGTGATGGCCATTTCAGAGCTATTCAGACCCTTCATGAAGATGGCACCTCTCACACATTCTCGATCCTAGTCCTAGACGAACATTCTCGATCCTAGTCCTAGACGAAAAGGACACTGTCATTATCAGTATGCAGCAGAGCAGCATGACAGTTTGTGCACTGCGTAAATCGGTCTTAGGCAGTAAAGGATTATGGTCTGTATACAATCTGCGTTGCTCTCTTGCCATGAAGAATGACAGTCTGTGCCATTGCCTGCATTGGCCACCCACTATGCAACAGTGGTGATAGTCTGCGACAAGGACTGGTCTCTGGGTATCAGAATGATAACCTGTGTCACAATCTGAACCTACCTTGGGCGTGAGGTATGATAGCTTGTGCCACAATTTGATTTGATCTCTTGGTATCACATGCGACAATTTTTGCCTGTCTGAACTAGTTTCTAGCCATCAGGTATGGAGCCTGACGACATGGACTGAGCCCGTTTTCTGGGCGTTTGATATGACAATGTATGCCAAAGCCTCATGTGCTCTCTTTACATTAGTTATGCTAGCGTGCGCCACAGTTTGAGTCAGTTTCTGGGCATCAGGTGTGATAGTTCAGGCAGGGAACAGGAAGTAAAGAACACGTGTGGTAACTCTTGCTCCCCTGATGAAGTAAATGAGTAGACGCCCATAACTCCAAACGAACCCTGCTTACGACACCCAAATGTCTAGCAGAAATGACAAGAGAAACCACACAGAACAAGCAAGATGTCTTTCGTTTGTTTTGTGTGCTGCTGTGATTTGTGTAAGCTGATTGGCCCCCTTATTCGTTCTGTGTGCCCTCTCTTGTCATTTCTGCAAGACGATTGGGCATTGTTAGCAGCATTCGTTTAAAGTTACTAGCATCTGTTTATTTATTTCCTCAAGGGTGCACGAGCCACGCTACTTGTTCTTTAGTCACAATTTGAGTGTTAGGAAAGGCGCGTCATGATGTAGGATACAGGCTGGGGTGATCTGTGGTCGCTAAGGTAAACTAAATTTCGTAAACAAATATATAATGGTTGTGGGTGCACTGACTGTGTCACAGTTAGAATTCTCCTCTGGCCATAGATGAAGAAAGATAGTTAAGATAGTTTATATATATATATATATAGTAAGATATATATATATACAGTAAGTTTTGTTTTCATCTGTACAATCTAGATTTATAATTGGCCTACTATTCTACGTCAGCTGTCTTTTACCATTGTAACTTTTATTCTCTTATGATGCCATGGATTTGGGTGAATAAACCATCTTAATTCTTCACAACCGGTAGTACCACCTTCTCTCTCTCTCTCTTCTCTCTCTCTCTCTCTCTCTCTCTCTCTCTCTCTCTCTCTTCTTCCCCTCGGGATATAGACAGGGATGCAGACAGTGCGTGGTCGTTAACCCCCCCCCTGCCCTTCACAGCGAAATCGCACCGTTCTTTCAGCACTTCACTTTCCACAGTATCACAACCACCATCCTCTTCCGCCGCGTGTTAATGCCCCCCCCCCCCCCCACACACACACACACACACACTCACTGGGGCCGTTCTTCACCCCCCTACAACAATGTGATGGCGCCCCCTGGCTGGGAATTACCACCCAGCATGTGACCACTGTGGGAAAGAGAAAGAAGTCTTTCCATCACAGAAGTTGCTCTCTACTCGTCTGGAACCCTGGCCACGTTGGAGTCTGGCATTCAGTCTGTGACAATCATGGACCTAAGCAGCGCGAGGCCAATGCTAGCAGTGCTGGATCACGTGAGAAACGTTGACTTGGTTTGCTTCTGAAGTGGTGCAGTTAATGCTGGGTGACAATAATTGAGGTAGGGCGGGGTGAAA
>JADBJO010000087.1:1140000-1150000 GCA_016801955.1 Conus betulinus | reverse complement strand
GTTTTTTAACGAACTTTCGGATGGGTTTTTAGAAGACGCATTTTAAAAGGTTTGTGTGAATGAATGACTTATGAGTTGATTTTAACGTGGTGACAGCGCTGATATGGCCCTTTGCGGTCGGCTGGGCTAAAGCAAGATTATCTTATCTTATCACTGTCATCTACGTTTTTATCTTCCGTCATCTCTCTCAACCTTCCCATTATCTGCCATCTCTGTAACTGGCATCTCCTACACCTCCCTCTATTACCCCTTTCTTCTGATGTTTATTTTCTCCCCTATTGTCATGGTCATCTCGCTCTTTTGCTCACTTTTATCTCCTCACCCCCGGCCCCTTCTGCCCTCTCTTTCTTCTCTCTTTCTGTCAGTTTCTACAGTTCCTTCTGTCATCTCTTTCCTCCTGTTGCTCATCTTCCCCTTCTCCTCTTCTGTTATCTCCCTTGTCTTTCTTTTGCCCTCCCTTTACTATCTGTCATCTTGCTCCTCCTTGCTTATTGACTGTTGTCTCCCCTGTCTTCTCCCTGGTCGCGCCCCGTAATCTCTCTTTTTCTCCTTTCTGTCAGCTTTCTCTTCTCTCTGTGTGACCCAGCTTTTTTCACCGTGTTATCTTCCTCATATCCTTCCGTTCTTTCCTTTATCACGCCCTGCCATCTCCTCTGTTACCCCTGCTGTCACCTCCCACTGTCGTCTCCCTCCTTTCCTGGTGTCGTTTTGCCTTTTTTCAGCCTTCTGTCATTTCACGTTTATCTTCCTACTGTCTGTCTGTCACTCCCATGCCATCTCTACCCCAGCCTGTTTCTTCCTTCTGTCGTCTTTCATTTCCTCTTCTGTCATATCCTTCTTCTTAACTCTGTCACCTCGCTCTTCTTTTTCCTGTTACCTCGCTCTTCTAAATCTGTCAAACCACTCGTCTCTTTCTGTCATCACCTTCCTCTATTGTCTGTCATCTCCGTCTTCTCCCTATTGCCCATCTCCTAATCCTTCACATGCAATCTCCATCCTCTTCATCTGTCGTACTCCTCCTCTTCTCCAACCTCTGCCATCCTCCTCCTCTTTCACTGTCATCTCCATCTTCTCCCCTTGCATTCTCCCTTTTCTGTCCTTTGTCCTCTCCCTCTTCTCCCTTTTATCAGTATATGACATGGACTATTGTGGAGCAGAGTATTAGCGAGTCACTGACGGCTGATATGGTGGTGAAGTGATGGACGTGTGGTGACGCAATGGAGGCGAGGGGGGGAGGGAGAGAGTATGGAAATGGCTCAAAATGCTTAATAGATCGTCGGGACTTTTGACACTTGCTGGGCGAGAGTGGGTCACACAGGCTAATTCACGAGAACAGGTGGTTCACCTTCACTTCACCTCACACACTGCATTCCCTCCCCTCCCTTCCCATCCTTACCCCCATACACAAATCTCTCATCCCCCACAACCGTCCGTTTCCACCCTCCCGCCCACCTCTACAACCACATCCCTTTTGTCTGGTTTCAGGTTATGTCTAGCCAGGAAGGCTGAAAAATGTTCCCACATCAGTTCCATCCAGGGTCTTTTTTATCGGCAGCTGATTATCATTTATTGTTTTATAGATCTTATATGAATAATGTTGTGTCTTGAATGAAAACAACATGACACAAACCAAAACTTTTAACACTCACCATGACACTTTTTCCGATGACAATATGAGCTCTGTTCAAAAGAAATGCAATTTAAGTGAATCACTTATGGTTTGTGATTCTCAGTTATAATCTCTCTCTCTCTCTCTCTCTCTCTCTCTCTCTCTCTCTCTCTCTCTCTCTCTCTCTCTCTCTCTCTCTCTCTCTCTCTCTCTCTCTCTCTCTCTCTCTCTCTCTCTCTCTCTCTCTCTCTCCCTCTCAGGACAACAGACTATTCATATCTTTAAATGAATGAGAGCCACAGGGGTGACAGTGACGGTAATCATTGATGTGCATTGCAGACTTTATGAGGATCAACATGATTTGATTCACAATGGTCGAGGGATTTAATCAATACCAGGTATGCATCGGTATACATGGCATGAGGTGCACAGATTGAACTTAGTCAGAGTGTTATTTTTCTTTAAGTGGATTCCTCTTTGGAACAAATCAGAGGCACCATGTTGATCTTGTGATGTTAACCTTCAGTAATCCCCTCGCCCATAGTCAACAAACCAGTCCCTATCATCAAATACAAATAAACTGCTTTGAGGGAAGGGAATTAGATCAGTGCAGGATATATCTGTGATGTTCATGGTGAAAGCATCATTCTGTGAAATTTTCGTTATTAAGAGAACTTTCATTTCATCAAAATTGTTGTTGTAGGTCACTTCCAGTCATTACCATTTTGTTCTTTGGGCTTTGAGACAGACTAGGGGTACCTCTGTAGTCTTTCCCACGTTGGTCCTTAGCCTGTGCAGCAGGCTATGGATTAAGTCCACAACATTTTCTGTCTTGGTCTCATGCCTAAAGGAGAAGTTGCAAACCATATCTATGATCTGCCATCTAGGTTCTCAGCCTTCTTCTGTGGTGCTTGTTGTGCATGAGAGCATATGTAGTTGGTTACACGGGATGTGACTGAAACAAAGAACGCTTGCTGCTCCTCTAAGGCACTTGTACAGACCACAGCATTGAAGGTGTTCTTGTTTTTCAAAGAGTATCAGTTTGTGAGTATTTCTAGTTATTATCCAGTAACTTTTTTTTCACCAAAATTCATGTGGAGCTGTTCATATAAAATCTATCTCCAGTCATAAGACATACTGAAATACTCATCACAGGGGATTGGGCAAGGACATTTGTATCACTCTGCACAACACCACCAGACTGAAAAAGTCTATCGATATCTTGTACGCCCCCACCCCCGAAGTTTTCTTAGGTCAAGATCAGTGCTGTCAGCAACTGAGTTATTCAGGCATCTTTTTGTTTAACACCACCCTCCACATCTGCCCCCTGCTGGCACCACATTCCTCCTAACAAATATCAACTTCACGACAATAAATCATGCACAAGAAGACATCCAGGGCAGACTTCGTGAGGGGGCCTTGAACAAGCGGCCGTCCCTCCAGTATTCTTCTGATGTCGCCGACAGTGGCGACTGGGACGCGTCAGGAAGCAGGATGGCGGCTACTGTCTCGTCTGTCACGTGATTCAATGATGGCAGGTCACGCGGTCGGTCATGATGAATCCCTGTGAGAAAATTCAATCAGAGCCCTATCCTTCATCCCCCCACCTTCATCTCCCAACCAACTCTCCTCACCCCCCCCCCACCTCCCCCAACCTCTGACAGTCAAAGAGCCTGTATGATGAGCGATTGGTATCAGGCCATGTATGGTCTTTCTCACAGTGCCCGAACAGTGTAGCAGCTGACAGGCTGGTTACCTTGTCCGTCCTTTCCCCTTCCTAACCCATCCCCCCATTGCATCTCAAGCTTATCTGCAAAATGGAGAGCAGAGTATTCAAAGAGTAGAACCATGGTTTATTCAGGTTTATGTACTCTTATGGCACCGTATTTTGTTAGTCGATGTGTTTAAATATACACGGTATGAGTACGGAGATTCAGTTTGCTTGCTTGACTGAATCCCTGGAACTTTGAGACCAAACGCTGCCTCAGTGAACAGGTAAGTCTCTCTCTCTCTCTCTCTCTCTCTCTCTCTCTCTCTCTCTCTCTCTCTCTCTCTCTCTCTCTGCACACACACACACACACACACACACACACACACACACACACACACACACATATACATATATATATATATATATATATATATATATATATATATATATATATATATATAGAGAGAGAGAGAGAGAGAGAGAGAGAGAGAGAGAGAGAGAGAGAGAACGTAAACAGTTAAAAATTTAAAAAAAAAAAAAACCTCTCTCACTGCTGAGGTCCATTTTTTGACGTCATAAGACGATGATAGAAGAAGAAGAAAAAATGGACCACAGGACCATTTGGTGGACTCCTTTTATTATGTCCAATATTTTCGGTCCAAGACCTTCTTCAAATGGAAGGGAATATCCAGTCACCGATCATTTGTGACGGGCAAGATAATGAGGTCGTACGGGGAGGGGGGGGGGGGGGGATGGCGCAAAGAGAGAGAGAGAGAGAGAGGGTAGGAGGACAGAATAGAGTGCATGGGGAGGTAGTAGTGTTTAGATGGGAGTACAGAAGGGGGGGGGGTAAGTAAGGAGGGAGGGGGGAACAGCCCATGAACGGGAGGAGAGGGGAGGGGGAGTGCAAGAGAAGGGGAAGGGTAAGGAGGAGGGGTAGTAACAGAAAAGAAGCGGAGGTAGAAAATGAGAGAGTGTCAGGGGACAGGTAAGGAAGTGAGGGTTGGGAACGAGGAGTGGAGGAAAAGAGGGGTTAGGGGAAAGGGGCGGGGAAGGAGAAGGAGGGGTGGGAAGGAGGGTTGTAAGGGAAAAGTAGCAGGAACAGGGTGGAGGGGGAAAGGGGGGGAGGGGGGAAGGAGCGGTAGGAGGAGGGGAAAGGGGGAGGGAGGGGAAAGAAGGAGAGGGGAGGAGGAAGGGGAGGGGGGGGGGGGATTGTAGGGTAGTAAGGGTAAAGTAGCAGGAACAGGGTGGAGGGGAAAAGGGGGGGGGGGGTTAGGGGAAAAAGGAGGTGGAAGAGGAAGGGAAAGGGGAAAGGGGAGAGGGCGGGGGCAGGAAGGAGAGGGGAGGCGGAAGGGGGGGGTGAGATTCTAGGGTAGTAGACCTTGGACCGAAATATTGGACATAATAAAAGGAGTCGACGGCTTGTTCTGCGGTCCATTTCTTCTTCTTCTTCTTCTTCTTCTTCTTCTTCTTCTTCTTCTTCTCTCTTCTCTCTCTCTCTCTCTCTCTCTCTCTCTCTCTCTCTCTCTCTCTCTCTCTCTCTCTCTCTCTCTCTCTCCACACACACACACACACACACACACACACACACACACACACACACACACATACATACATATATATATATATATATATATATATATATATATATATATATATATATATATATATATATGTGTGTGTGTGTGTGTGTGCGTGCGTGCGTGCGTGCGTGTGCGTGTGTGTGTGTGTGTGTGTGTGTGTGTGTGTGTAATGCTGAACAATGAAATAGTTGGGGAAAACAGCCTTAAATCTTCTACCATTGTAGTAACGATTTGGCAAAGATTTGAAATAAAGAAAAAAGGGGGTTTAAGATGAATATATATATATATATATATATATATATATATATATATATATATATATATATATATATATATATATATATATATGTATGTGTGTGTGTGTGTGTGTGTGTGTGTGTGTGTGTGTGTACTTATCCCTGGAATTTATTACTTTATTGTAATTTAGTCCCTTGTGGATTCATTCCAAGAACTGGCCATCTGCACCTGTGTCTTAAGAGGATATCTTTGAATATTTTCTATTTTTCAGAAGAAAATGTAGCTTGTTTTGCTCTTTCATGATTTTCTTTTGCTTCTTAGGGTGGCACCTTTGGTGTTTTTTGTTTATTTTATTTATTTATTTTTTCAAAACTCAACAAACATACTACTGTATAGCACACCAGACTTTTCTGGGAAAGCTTCTTCTTAAAACCCAAAAGGCAGAGGAGTCAAGATACCACTTTCCGCGGTCACTGAGGAGAAACAATCAGGTTCGAAATACCGGTATCTGACAAGGAGTTATACGCTAGTGAGTTTCCTCCCCATTGGAGATTGTCTCTCCCTTGAACTATAAGCTTGCTAAAGGCTCATTTGAGAAAGCATTTGTTATTCCCCATTCACCCACTCAGGGACATACTGTTAGTTAGGCAGAATTATCTACCACTGCAGATATGAATGTTAATCTCCCCCTATTCTTTAATCTAAGACATAAGAGTAAGCTTTGTTTATAATTGAATATTTCTTGCAGTCATTGCAACACCAAGCTGCTCTGTAGGTTGCTGGAATGGTGCTCGGTTACTTATCCTTGGAATTTATTAGTTTATTACACACACACACACACACACACATACATACATACATACATATATATATATATATATATATATATATTATATATATATGTATGTGTGTGTGTGTGTGTGTGTGTGTGTGTGTGTGTACAGTAGGTTTATTACATTTCTCTTTACAAAAAAAATAATAATAATAAAAACAACAACCGTAATCTGTTAATGTTAGGGTGCTTGATTTAGGATGAAAAAGCTGGACTAAATAATATGGATAAAAAAACGACTACAGGCCGAAATAAGTAATGCTACAAGGAAGTAAAGAATAGGAAAAAAAAAGAAAAAGGGGGGGGGGGGGGGGGATAACAGACTTGCAGAATGTTTCCTGCGTACGAGAGATAGGGAGTCTTAAAACTTTAACAAAAGTTTCTATGTGGCAAAACAAACTATAATGACGTAATGTAGGGAAGAAAAAAGAATGGCAATAATCCATCAATATTCCACTGCAAGATGGATCACTACCACTCAAAGACGCATCATTTATTCCACACCCACTTATACAAATATCGTATTGCTGTTTTGCATTTTTCAATCTGGATTGACATTATCAATGCATCGATGTCCCACACAGTTCACAGACAACTTCTTACTTTCCATGTTCTCATTGCACAGAAGACAGAAATAGAGTGTCAATCATCATGACATATTGGAGAGAAAAACAGATGGTGGCTCAGTTTTATTTGATGTAGAGCCTATGCATAATATTCTATTTTTGATCTAGATTGTCCATAATCTGCACAAGAACAGCCAAATTCTTTGCTATTGGCTTGCACTTTTACTTGGGGATCCAGACATAATCAGATGATCATTGATCATTAAAGTTCATTTTAATTTCTAGCTACATAAATAGGAATAGGAAACACCCGCACATTAGGATGCTTTGTCGCCATGGATGCATTGATTCATCACTCATAGAACTGCCTCCACTTCAGCACACTTAGTTCGTAATTTTTTACAGACAGATTACTATGTCAAATTCAGTTTTATAAGTGAAAAAAGATTCTCTCTCTCTCTCTCTCTCTCTCTCTCTCTCTCTCTCTCTCTCTCTCTCTCTCTCTCTGGCCCAATGTGCTTCAAATCAAAGCTAGTTCTACTTATGCTGCACTCATACTGTACATGACAACAAACTATCTTTCATCAATGATGCACCTACTGCTCAGGCCAGTCTTGTATCCAGTCATATGAAACAGGGCACCTCTGCTTTTTCATTCCTCCTCCTCCTCCTCCTCCTCCTCCTCTCTCCTCTTCTCTTCTTCGTCTTCTTCTTCTTCTCCAAGTTATTCCTCACTCTTGAGAATAACTGATGGTGTGCTTTTAACTTCCATTCTTCACCCTCTTGAGAGAGAGAGAGAGAGAGAGAGAGAGAGAGAGAGAGAGAGAGAGAGAGAGCTGTCACTACAGGACCGTTTCACATCTCAACGCCCAAGCTTCCCAAGTCACAAAGATGTGCTGCTGTCTTTATGTGCACAGACATCCTCTTCTCTCTCCACAGAAGCTCCACTCGTCCAGAAAATTGACCACTCAGCCCTGGCGCTGTGGTCTGCTGCAGACAGTGGAGTAGGGATGGTGGACTATGTACACCTCTTTCCCTCTCTTCTACGTCCACCCTCCTTCCATCTCCTCACTATTCTTTATGCCGTGCACAAGGGGGAGCAGTTGGAGGGCATTGTGTGAACCTAGCTGGAGAGTTCTGATTAGATGCATCTAAATCCCACTGGCAAGCCACACTTCAAACAGCTCATGGTATGACCAGACCCTGTTATAATGTGATTAGGGCATCGACCGGAAAAGCACCATGACCGTTAGAAAACCGTGAAGATGGAAACAGACACCTATGCTGGGAGGGATGGGGAAGGGAGGAGATAATTTAACAGGAGGAAAAATTCACGCCTGAAGAGACAGTCACTCCGCTGCCTCATAGAGACAGGAGTTGCAGCATGAGTGTTGCACCTTTAACTCTGAATGTCCTGCCTGCAGCTACCTATTACAGGGATACCTGGTTAGTGGATGCCCATTTAACAAATAGACTCCTACAGAATTTCATATCTCTCTCTCAGCCATTCAGTTCATCCTTTCTAGATCTGTCTCACGTGAATTTGAAACAAAAATGTAGAACAAAAAATAGTTTTGTGGCTTATCGTCATAGCATGATGACGATGCTGGGAACTTTGATAGCAAACACTGATTTAATGAGCAGGCATCTCTCTCTCTCTCTCTCTCTCTCTCTCTCTCTCTCTCTCTCTCTCTCTCTGTATGCATGCCTCAGTGTGCTGCATGCCTGATTATCAAAGTGTGTATAATTATGTGCACATGTATTATTTGCATATGCATGTGTGTCTTTTGCATTTTAGACAATACATTTAGTAAATTCCTCTTAAAACAATTCAAACAAAAACAAAACAAAAGAAAACACACAAAAACATGCTGTCATAATGTCTTAACTTATTAAGATGCCCAGTTTAGGTTGAAACAGCTGGGTGAAATGAAAGTGTAAAGAGCGTGGAAAAACAAGAATGTGCTATAAGGGGGACACAAAAAAAGGGTGGGGATTGGGGAGAAAACCGAATGAGAGACTTGTGGAATATTTTAATGTGTATGAGAGATAGGGGGTCATAACACTTCAACAAATAGTTTCTACGAGCCAAGCAAAATCACATGACGTAATGCAGGGAAGGAAAAAAATAGTAATAATCAATCTACATCCCACTGTCAAACAGATCACTTCCACTCAAAGACTCGTAAATTGTTCCGCGCCCACTCATGCACATATCGTATTGCTGTTGTGTATTTTCCAGTCTGGATTGACATTATCAACGCATGTATGTCCCACCGAGTTCACAAACAAATTCTTACTTTCAACCTTCTTGCTACGCACAAGACAGAAATAGAGTGTCAAGCATCGTGACATATGGGAGAGAAAAAATATGGTGGCACAGTGTTAGTGGATGTATAGCCTATACAAAATAATTTGGTTTTTGACCCAGATTGCCCTTGGTCTGTGCAAGGCCAGCTGAATCTTGACATTGGCTTCAGGTTTAACTGGGTATTCAGACATGATTGGATGATGATAGATCATTAAAGTTGGTTCGTTTTTGTTGTTGTTGTTTTTTTTTTTTTTTTGTTTTGTTTTGTTTTTGTTGTTTGGGTTTTTTTTTTGCACATACTTGTGATTAAATCAAGCACCTGTGCAATGGAATGCTTTGCCACCATAGATGGTCTGATGGACGTTTTACATATCATTAACTCACTACTTATAACGCTTCCTCTACTTCAGCACACTTAGTTTTCTGAGAGAGAGAGAGAGAGAGAGAGAGAGAGAGAGAGAGAGAGAGAGAGAGAGAGAGAGAGAGAGAGATGACAAATTCATATTTATGAGTGAAAAAAAAAAACATTTTCCATCTCACTCTGTGCCTCTTGGTCTTTGTCTCTGTCTCTGTCTCTGTCTGTCTGTCTGTCTGTCTGTCTGTCTGTCTGTCTGTCTCTCTCTCTCTCTCTCTCTCTCTCTCTCTCTCTCTCTCTCTCTCTCTCTCTCTGGTGTGTGTGTGTGTGTGTGTGTGTGTGTGTGTGTGTGTGTGTGTGTGTGTGTGTGCGTGCGTGCGCGCGCGCGCACGCATGCGTCACTGTTTCTGTCTGTCTGCCTCTCAGTCCAAAACTCTGTCTGTTGTCCCCCCCCCCCCCCCCCTCCTCTCTCTCTCTCTCTCTCTCTCTCTTCTCTCTCTCTCTCTCCATCTACCTATCTATCTATCTATCTTTCTATCTATCTATCTATCTATCTATCTATCTATCTATCTATCTATCTATCTATCTATCTATCTATCTATCTTTCTGCCCCACTGACTGAAAATGTGCTCCAAATCAAACATAGTTCTATATAAGCTGCACTCATCCTGTACAAAATGACTTTCAAACTATCTTTCATAAACAAAGTATCTGCTGGTCGGAAGACTCTTGTACTCAGAGTCACATAAAATAGGGCACCACTGGTTTTCCACTTGTTGTTGTTGTTGTTTTTCTG
>JADBJO010000087.1:1130000-1135000 GCA_016801955.1 Conus betulinus | reverse complement strand
TGCAAGGACATACTCATCCAGAGAGACGGTTCTTCAGAGTCAACGCGGCGGTGACATGGGACAGACGATGGAATCGAGAGAGTGCACGGCACACGAACCTGCTGGCAGGATGCGCAGGACAGAGGGAGACACTGAGAGTATTGATGGAGAGATGTGATCGAGTCTGAGGATGATGGAATGTGATGGCGAGGATGACGAAAATTTAGAGATGATACTGGTGTAATAGCAATCATTGGACAAGAGGAGACAATCATTTAGGAGGTAACGATGTGCCTGCAGAGAGAGAGAGAGAGAGAGAGAGAGAGAGAGAGAGAGGAGAGAGGAGGAGAGAGAGAGAGAATTGAGAGATTGAGAATAACAGTGTACGAAAATATATTTTATCTCATTTGTATCGAATTTTCCCTTCGCTTTAAAGCTAGGAAAAGAAATTTAGACATTTGAAGTTGGCGATCAATATTACCATTAAGAATTCGTGCACATTGCTCATATTTCGACAAATAACTTCCTGGACTATTGATGGAATATTTAATTCTAAGGTCATTGTAATATGTACATTCAAATAGGACGTGGAATTCGTCTTCGCAGTCTGCGTAACAAAGGGGACAAACAGGATGTTCGGCAAGCAAGAAGCGGAGACAGTGACTTTGAATAGTTGAGACTCCCAACCTGAAACGTACGTACTAAGGCAGTTTTAAATATTCTATTGTTAATGAAATCACATATTTTTCACGTTCAAAAATATTCTTGAAAGAATAATAAAGATCGAAACGATTGCTTTCAGACATATGAGAATACCACTGCTGACAGAAGCAACTAATAAGGCGATCCTTAAAGACCCTGAGAGAAAAAGTTTCTTGTTCCCGACTTCACCATACATCCAAACGTAGCCAAAACCATTTGAACACAGAGAAGATGCTTTAAATGCGATACCCAGTTTTGAACCCTTATATTTCTTTCCTGTAACATATGAAGCATGTTGTATGCTTTTCTTGAGTATCTAGTAGGAGGCTGTTTAAGGAGACGAAACCAAAAGTTGATACACCTAGCTGCAGAATTAATATAATAATGGTAACGACCCAATTCACCATAAACCATATCATTAGGCGTGAAAGTTGGTACATTGAGTATTAATTTACAGGCCTGTAGGTGGAGCTTTTCAATAGATTGGTACGGCTTATAACCCCATAATTCTGAACCATAGAGAAGTGAAGGAACAACTTGAGCATCAAATAGTTTAAAGAAAAGTTTGGGAGAAGAACATCCTATTTTTCTTAGTGTTTTAAGAATCTCGAAGGTGGCTCTCTTGGCTCTAGCGACATGATCATAACCAGTAGCGACATCAAAACTAAGTTTAGTTGAGAAAGTAACTCCCAGATATTTATATGAATTGACAACATTTAGTTTATCACTGCCAAAAAACCATTGTTCCTTAACACCTAGAAACCCGCCTTTACGAAATACCATAATCTTACTTTTATCTAGATTGACCTTCAAACTTAAATTCAGTGCACGACTGTAGAGAATATTGATTTGATTTTGTAGACCAGCTATCGTAGATGACATAAGGGCTATATCATCCGCGAAAAGCAGGATAAAAAGTTCAATATCATTAGGAGAAAACTGAACGCCATGTTTACCTTTATGAAATATGTCATGGGCAAGTTCATTGATGAAAATAGAAAAACAGAGTAGGGCTAAGGGAGCAACCCTGTTTGAGACCTTGCAAGCACTGGAAATAGTCAGTATAGGAGTTACCACATCTGACACATGATTTAATTGAGGAATACATGCTCTTCAAAATGTTCAACATATTACCTTGAACACCATTTCTAAACAGTATATAAAACAATAATCCATGCTGAACTGTGTCAAATGCTTTACTGAAATCAATGTAGGCAACGTAGAATTTTTTGTTTTGTGACAGATGTTTCTCAATACACGCATAGAGCGTGAAAATATGGTCGATGGTAGAAAAAAGATTTCCTAAAACCTGCTTGTGCATCTGATATAACCGAGTTGACTTCTAACCAAGTAACCAGACGCTTATTTAAAATATAAGTGAAAAGTTTACATAAATTATTAATAGAGAGAGATGCCTCGATAATTATTAGTGTTATTTATATCCCCTTTCTTATGTAGTGGGATAATAATGGATTTAGTCCATTCGTCCGGAAAAAACACACCATCTCTGAATATTTTATTGAGAAAAATGACAAGGAAAGGAACAACTGCATCTCCTGCTGCTTTTATAACTTCACTAATGAGACCATCTGGACCAGCTGCCTTCCCACACTTGAGACTTTTAATTGCTTTTATAACCTCTCCTCAGTAGTAATAGCACCGTCTAAGACTGGGTCAGAAAACTGCTTCTGGAACCTCAGATGCCAAACATTCCTCAGACGTAATGACTCCAGTATTTAGTAGGTTATCGAAGTGGTTAAACCATTCAACCTGAGAAATATCATTTACCGTCGGCGACCGTTTACGGTATTTGTTAATTTCCGACCAGAAGGTTTGGGAATCGTTAGCAGCCTTTAACAGAGAGTTAATACGCTCAACTCTGAAATTGTGGCTTTTACAATATTTTAATTGGCCATAATCCCGTCTTAATTGAAGATAAATTAGTCTCCCTGGGGAAGTCCAGATTTATTACTGGCCGCTAGTAGTGCTTTTCTAACATTGACTTTGGTTTCCTGACATTCCTTGTCAAACCAGGAGTCTGTAACTACCCTGGCTTTAAAGGATTTAGTTTGACGCATGCAGGCACTAGCATTCATCAAACATTGTGTAAATTCAGACAATGCTTTGTTAATACATGTATCAATCAAACTGGTGGCATATTCAACGTTACACGAGAACAAGTGAGTGGCCTTGCTAGCAACAAAAGCATCAATTTTGTCTCTATTCCAGGCAGTGAATTTATCATTAGTGTTAGTGGGTGATGGTGGGGACTGTCTGCCTGAAAGTTCTAACTTAATAGGCATGTGCACAGATTCAATTCTACAACACACAGAAAAAAACTTTTGACGTTCGGTAGTAAGTCGTACGAAATGAGAAAATAGTCTATCACACTAGAACCATGGACAGATATAAAGGTGAAGTCTCCACTGTAACAACCGTGGTTGGATCCATTTACAATACACAAATCAAAAACACAAGCACACAGGTTTAAGAGGTGTTCACCAAAAGCATTGAGTACTGGATCATTTGTTGAACGTGATTTCTTAAAAGGATTAATGGGATGAACTGGATCAGCAAATAAATCGGTCATATCAGGGAAAGCTATTTGGAGGTCTGCAGTTCTAGCATTAAAATCTCCACTACATACTATTTGAGCCTGTGGGAAACGATTGCTTAGGTCCATGATGCAATTTTCTAAAGCTTCAATGTGACATACAGAATTTGATGACTGGTAAAACACAGAACCTGTTGGTGGAATATACACAAAAAATAAACAAAATGTCATGGTCAACTTTTAGCATATCCTTAGACACTTTTACACAAACAACATGATCGATAGAAAAACTTCTATAAATTTAATAAACTTATTAAATGCTTTGTTGATTAGTAACAGAAGTCCACCAGATCTGCGACCCATAATTGAATGCTTAAGTGCTTTAGTTCTAAATTTGTCAAAATTCTTAAAGTGATAATCTAAATCAAAGGACTCATGAAGAAATGTTTCAATAAGGCATATGACGTCAAAACTTTGAACAAAATTTAGTAAAGTCCGAGTCAGCAAGTTTGTTAGCTAGACCATCAATGTTCCAAGAAACAATTGACAGGCTCTCCACCACTCTATCATAATGGTCATTGACTGTAACGGGCCGGCCACATTGCTATTTACCACCAGCATTGTAAACTGGAGTGTTGACTGGGTTCATCACAGTGAATTTCTCTGTCAGTCTTGTCTGTTTGCTTCTTTTCATTCAGTCTAGTTAGTTTCTTTTTTTTTGTCTCAGGAACAGGAAAAACACCAGCATTGATGCCTGACATTGGCCTGTTATCCGGCGATTTCTCACAGCATGGATAAACAGGACTGTCGAGCTGGGATTCTATGTGGCTGTCTACTGAGGGGTCGGCGAGACAGGTGTTACCTGGTGTCTGGCTTTCCACGTCACTGGGTATGGCAGGGTGGAGAGGGGATCGCTTGTCATCGTTAGACACTGGGTCAAGACCAAGAATGGTTCTCTTGGGGACGCTGCACTGGATCAGATCGCATAGGAAGGCATGTAGTCAAAAGGCTGGAAGACAAAGGGTTGGGGTTTGGCTGGGGTGTGTGCATAAAACGGAAGAATTGTACCATGTGTGTGTTGTGTCAGAAGGAGCTGCTGTACTGCCTGAAGGAATTACTTCTATTGCCTTGGGAATTGTGGAGTCTGGGCAATCAGGTTCTTTGCCAGGAATCTGCAGATCATTTCTTTCATCTGATACTGGACACAATCTCGCTCCCCATTTGTCAATCACTGTCTTGGTACGTGGTTGACGTTGGGGTTGTGGCAGTTCAGAATTAGTGTTGGTAGGGGGAAAAGAGTTTCCCTGAGATATTGTGGTGCTCATCACGAAGCTGGACTCACTAGGCTTAGGGTCTGGATGCTCGAAAGTGGTCCCCTGCTTTCTAGATTCGGCAGTGTTTGGGCGTACTTGTTTGTGTTTGGTTTGAAAGCCTGGGAACGCTCTCATATCTGCTGTCCAGGGGAGACTACTTGGGGTGTTGCTAGGAGGTTGCTAGAGAGAGTCCTGTGAAGAGATAAGAAACGGGAAGAAGGAAAAAAGAAAGAAAAAGAAAAAGAAAGAAATACAGTATAAAAAAAGAAAGAAAGAAAAAAAATGAAAGAAAGAACGAAAGAAAGAAAGAAAAGAAAGAAAAGAAAAGAAAGACGGTAGAAAGGAAAGGGAGAAAAAGAAAGAAAGAAGAAAACAAAGATAGACAACAACAAAGAAAGCGATCAGACAAATCGAAGCAAGGGGGATAAGAAACAGAAAAAAAAGGGACAGGA
>JADBJO010000087.1:1122500-1127500 GCA_016801955.1 Conus betulinus | reverse complement strand
AAAAACAAAGAAAAAAAAAAAACACCTTCGAAGTATTGATTCAAATGCATATAAGATAGCCATGGTGCTACCAGTCCATGCCTCTTGTGCAAAAATATACAGTGCTGCTGGATATATCACCACTGGAAGAATATAGGAATCTTGCATGCACCAAATTTGTTATAAGAAGTTCTACCATAGACAACAATATATATGCCCTGAAATAAATATTAAATCGGACACTGATTTTCCCAAAAGGGCTAGAAACATATCATCTCAAATGACTCTAAGAAGAAATACTTCCTCGATTCTAGAATCCTCAGATATCAAACTAACATCTATCGCAAAAAGATCTGTTTGTGTTTCCTATCCCTCCCCGGAAAGTAATACGAGCAGATTTTGATACTGAGCATACAAATTTAAGAAAGGCGGAAATACTCATTTGTTATAATCCAATATCAAAATGCATTTGCATGATCACTATTCCAACCACTTTAAGATGTACACTGATGGATAATTAATCAATGAACATGCAGGTGCAGCATACATTATCCCAGTCCTTAACAAAGAAAAGTCTGATTATCTCAGAAAAAAAAGAAATCTGTATTCACTGCTGAGTTAACTGCTACAATTATGGCTTTAAAGTTTGTTGCTGATTACCCCTAAACATTTATCTAAAGTTGTTTTTATGTGTCGACTCCAAGTCAGTTCTTATTGCAATGAAGAATTTTGAATTAAAAGTTCGACCTGAGATGATCACTGAAATAAATAATCTAGTACGTTTCCTCTCAGTCAGAGGCACTGAACTAACATTTCTGTGGGTGCCCTCCCACTGTGGGTTATATTATAATGAAAAGGTGATGTTCTAGCAAAGAGAGGAGCAAAACGATCATCAGATTCGCGTTTTTTTTTTTTTTTAACCTTTTCTTTGTCAGTGGAAGAGTGCTATACTTTGGCAGAAAAGTACAATTTTCTAATTTTCATTTGAAGGAAAGAAAAACTGGGTGTTTTGGTTTACATGATGAAATGAAAAAGAATAAAATGTAAGTAAGTACGATCAAAATATTTATCGTAGACGACAGATAAGTTCCTTAGTTTGTAGATATGGAAATGGATTGTTTTAAAACAAAGTATGTCAAAATGTACATTGTATATGTGGTCATAGCATATCAATTGATCACATTCTTTTGTGTAATTTAATGGGGGACAAACTTTTCCAAATGCGTCTGTACAACCTATTCAAAATGTTTTCCTGTCAGCAAGTGAAACATATCTTTTCTTTTTGCACTTATCTAAATTTCCAGTTGGAAAATACTTGTAACAGATAACCGTCAGTGGTGAGATGAGACAGATTATATGTTTTTTTTTATCTTTAATTAAATGGATTTTCTATTTCTGTGTAATAGCTGCAGATAAGTTAATTCTTTTGACTCGTTGCGTTAACCTTTTCTCCCGGTCCCCGATTTTTTGTTTTGTTTTTTCGTCTAATATCACGTAATGTGGAAAGTCGTAAAACAAAACAACAACGACGAAAGCAACAACAACAACAACAACAACAACAACAACAACAACAACACACACACACACACACACACACACACACACACACACACACACACACACACACACACACACACACACACACACACACACACACACACACACACACTTCTCGTGGTCATCTTTGAAATATTGGACATTCTTGAATGATACCACAGGTTATTTACTGATCGTTCGAGAAACCACGAGACTCTTGGATATTGACATGCAATATGTTTTTGTTGAAACGTGTAGGTATTGTGTAACGTGTCGACATTGAATTAGCCTTCTCTTCCTCTCATAGATATGTAAAAACATATGTAAATTCTGACAATTTTTTGTTATTGACTGACTGCATTACGCATATATGTGTAGTAACGCTCCAGTCCTGTTATCCTATGTTAGAGTGGTCTATTTATTATGTACTTGTATTTTTGTGCCTTATCGTTACGTATCTAATTATTTTTTTTTTTTACTTTTCTTTCTTTGTTATAAAATTCGTTGATGTATCAAAATAGATAGTGAACCTTCATCTGATCTTCGAGTTCCACTGGTTATGCTGGATTGCCCAAAGCTGCCCTTCCGAAGCCCGGGGTTGTGGTGCGAGGTCCGGGGCTCTGTTCGATGTTGCAGCATTGAAGCAAAAAAAAACCACCCCAGAACAAGTATGTGAGGAAGCAGCCTACCATGACTCTGCCTGACAGCGACTTCACTTTCAATGACCTCTGAAAGATGGCGGCATATTTGTTGGCCCTTTCACACATAAACTTGAAAAATGTTGGCAGAAAATAACCACATTTTGAACGAAAGTCTAGCTGTGATGACGGCATAATCCTTCATAGAGATGTCTGCCAATTGCAAGGATCTGTCATTGTCAGCATACTTCGTAATTACACACAATTTTTACAGAGCTCATTACCCGCATTTTTCTACGCTCTTTTTAAGAGAGATACACGATTCTGATTCGTTTACGAAAAAGCACAAACATATCTTATTTTTCTCTACGCACTTTTTAAGATACACTGATTCGTTACGAAAAACAAAAACATATTAATCTTATGCACTTATAACCTAGAAGTCACATTTTGTTTCCCAATTATGTAGATACTCTCAGTCTTATTGCAATTATGATGCTCTCTTATAAATATATCTATAGCCTTCGAAAACCGAAAGGCAACCTGTCTATGTTGGAACCAAAAATGATCGGCGTGAATATAAGCTACATCAGGGGAAAAAATCAAGACATACATGCAGGATAATTGACGGAATGCTGTCTGTTTACCTTTGCGTGATATTTTCGTATCCTTTCGCGGTTAGAAAAAAAAAAAGAGTGTGAACACAGCATTCTTATTTTTCCCATTTGTTTTTCTTTTCAAGATAGTTCAGATCCCAAGACCAATTCACAAGGACGCTAGAAAAGAAACTAAATGGACACATTTCTCTCTGAAAGTAAGGTGGTTAATGCGTGGCCGAATGCATTTTTTTTTAAGAATTAAACGATATTAGCTGTCTCCAGACGTGTTTCAATAAAAAAGATTGCCAGGGCAGCCATTATTGCATCCTATTACGATCTCAGGAAGTTCTGAAATGGGTTCTCGTCCTTCTGTCATATGCGCCTCGGAACATGTTCAAAGATTTGGAACTTGCATCTTCAAAGCTCCTCTTTGGAAGCACGTCATCTGTTTTCCACTAAACACAGGTTCCCAGTTTCAAAGTTTAAAACTGCACTGATGAAATGTGTTTCCTACTTTACTGACTGACCCCACCTCTGAGCTCCATCTGTTAACAGTCAGGACTAGGTGTGCCCATGTTTGATTTGACAGTGTCAAACGGAAGTCAACCGATTTCTTTTATTAGAGAATGGCAGTGTGTTATTTTGTTAAAGGTAGCATGAAAAGTGGGGTTATATGTCATAATCTTGAAGTGAAAACCGTCGAAAAATGACCAGAAAACATGGGTTTAGAATCTTAGCGATAACCACCATCCCCACCTTTTTTGCATCCGAATCTCACGCACATTGTAAACAGAGAGAGAGAGAGAGAGAGAGAGAGAGAGAGAGAGAGAGAGAGAGAGAGAGAGAGAGAGAGAGAGAGAGAGAATTTGTTTACGAATGTGCTTGCTTTTGGGGCCTGTTGTGTGTGTGCATTAAGAAGCCAAAATCTAATACTGTGAGATGTCCTTTTTTTGAGTGGTGGGTGGGTGGGGGGGTGAAGTAGGGAGCTGAGAACGATAAAGTAAAAGGGAGGGAAAGGAGAAATAAAAAAAAGAAAAGAAAAAAAACATGGAAAAATAGGAAAAGAGACAGAACAAAAAAGGAAACATCATAGAATACAGTCACTTGAGAGAGAGAGAGAGAGAGAGAGAGAGAGAGAGAGAGAGAGAGAGAGAGAGAGACAGACAGACAGACAGACAGACAGACAGACAGACAGGACAGAGAGGAGACAGACAGACAGATAGGCAGACAGATAGACAGACAGATAGACAGACAGACAGAGACAGAATCAGAAATAGAGAGATAGAGAGGCAGAGAGCAGAGAGACAGAGAGACAGACATACAGAGACAGAGAGACAGAGACAGAGAGACAGAGACAGAGACAGAGAGAGACAGAAAAAGACAGAGAGAGAGACAGAGACCGAGAGAGACAGAGAAGGTGGAGGCAGACACATGGAGACAGAGAAGAGGAGGGGAAGAGGAAGAAGAGGACAAGGAGCATAAGGAGGTGATGGTAGGCTGAGAGATGAAACAGGGAAGATTGGGGAACGTTGGTAGTGGGAAAGTGAAGTGGGGAAAGCATCCAGACCTCTTTTGTTTTGCTAAAGACAGTAACGAATATGGATCGCCTGAGCAAATATGTAGAACACGACTGTTACAAGGAGTGAACAGTGAGCAGAACTGGTAAACTGAGTCACCTTACCTGGCAATTGCACGTGTGATGAAATTATAAAACAGGTTATAAAACATCTATGAAACTATGAATAGTACGGAATGAAAATGATGATGAAAAACGTAACCCGAAAAAAAAAACGTATTGAATTCATAAAGCAACCAAATTTAGTGACACAACTTTTGAATTTAGCAGACACAACAACTGAGATAAAACTGTAAAAAATGAATTGGTCTGATAAAGCGATTGACCTTTTTTAATGAATTGATAAAACTGTTAAGCTGATCTGACAAAACAGTTGTAATTAATGACAATAAGCAACACTAATTAAAAAGGTACAACTGACATGGCAGACCGATCGAAATGAACTGAAGAAAAACATACCTAACCAGAATCAAGCAACTAAACCGAATTCATAATTGACATTGTCTGCTGTTTCATCAACACCAAAGAGTTTAATGACTTCGAATCATTTGCTGACCAAACAAAAAGAAAATGATTCGACGTGATTAAACAAATTAACTGATCTGACCATACACCTGTACTTATGAACGAACGAAACTGGACAGTCAAAGTAATTCAGACTGAACGATAAAC
>JADBJO010000087.1:1107500-1117500 GCA_016801955.1 Conus betulinus | reverse complement strand
CAAGTTCCAAAGCTTTGACCATGTCTGAAGACGTCTATGTCAGAAGGAAGAGAACCCATTTCAGGAAACTTGCTGAGATCGTAATAGGATGCACGGATGGTTGCCCTGGCAATCTTTTATGTGAAATACGTTTTGAGGCAGGTAATCTATTTTTGTTTTTGTTTGCTTTTTTAGAATGTATTCGGCACGCATTAACAACCTGACCTTCACAGAAAAATATGTCCTTTTATATTCCTTGTCCACCATTCCTGGAATTTGAATTATCTTCAAAATAAAGCAAAGGGCTGTGTTGGCATGGTCTGTTTGCATACAAAGGTAAACAGACAGCATTCAGTATCTTCTCCTGATTGCAAGTCTTTCTTATGTCTTTTTCGTGAATCCTCTGTGGTTTATATCCACACCGATCGTTTCAGATCCAACATATATAGTCACAACAGGGTTTTCTTTGGCTGTGTCCTGGAGTTTGCGGCATGTTCCTGAGAAAAGCATCATGCTGCAAGTACGAGAACTTTGATGTGCATTTCTGGAAGTACATTCTCTCTCTCTCTCTCTCTCTCTCTCTCTCTCTCTCTCTCTCTCTCTCTCTCTCTCTCTCTCTCTCTCTCTCTCTCTCTCCTCTCTCGATCCGATCTACAGCAATTAAAGACTTGACTTGGCTTCATACTACACCCAGTAACAGACAGGAAATGTCATGTATGCTGGCGGGGAAGCTTAACACCATTAATCGACTTTGTCACCAGGACTTTGTTCAGAACAACGAGTCGTTAAAGACTCGGGAATCTTCAAGGGAACCTGGTCGGATGGACGAACGACCGTGGAATATCGGCAGAAGATAGCGATGGTTCTGACAGCGACAGCCTTATGTTATTGATGTGGATTACAAGAAAGGGGTATAAAAGAAAATGCGTTGGCTGAAAATGACAAGAGTGGTAATGGTATAATTTCCTACTGAACATTCTGGAAGTTGTAAAGTAACTCATAGAAACCTGTTTGAGGGGAGTCTTTTTAACAAACAAAAAACAAAAAAAAAAAACAAAACAAAAAAAAGGTAAGTTCTGACCAACACTTCAAAGGATTACTTTCAGCCTTTCCTCTTTAGGAGATGCCAGATCAAGGGAGACTTACAGTTCTGCTTTGAAAGTGAAGAAAGTTTTCACAAGTCTCTCTCTCTCTCTATTTCTCTCTCTCTCTCTCTCTCTCTCTCTCTCTCTCTCTCTCTCTCTCTCTCTCTCTCTCTCTCTCTCTCTCTCTACACACACACACACACACACACACACACACACACACACACACACACACACACACACACACACACACACACACACACACGCACGCACGCACGCACGCCGCACACACACACACACACACACACACACACACACACACGTGCGCGCACACACAGACACACGCACACATGCACGCACTCACCCACATATAAGCACTGAAATGAAGATGAAGAAGAAGAAGAAGAAGAAGAAGAAAGAAGAAGAAGAAGAAGAAGAAGAAGAAGAAGAAGAAAAGAAGAAGAAGAAGAAGAAGAAGAAGAAGAAGAAGAAGAAGGAAGGAGGAGGAGGAGGAGGAGGGGGGAGGAGGAGGAGAAGGAGAAGGAGGGAGGGGGGGTGAGGAGAAGGAGAGAATGCTGATGATAAAAGAGGAGGAGAAGGAGGAGAATGATGATGATAAAAAAATAATAATAAAGATGATAATGACAATAGCAATACTACTAAGACTACGAAGACGACGACGAAGAACTGCTATTATGACTTTTCCCTGCCGTTATACTGCCGACGAACGTCCCACTACTACCGCAACTACGAATACTGTTGTTGCTGCTGCTGTCATTCCTACCGCAACTGCTGCTGCTGCCACTGCAGCTGCTACGACTATTACTACTACTACTACTACTACTACTACTACTACTACTACTACTACTACTACTACTACTACTACTACTACTATCACCGCCACCAGTGCAGCTGCTGCTGCTACTACGACTACTACTGCAAGTATTACTATTACTACTACTGTAACTACTAATACTAATACTGCTGCTGCTGCTACTACTACTACTACCACTGCTAATGCTGCTGCTGATGTTTCCGCTGTTGCTGCTGCTGTTCGTGCAGCAGCAGCAGCAGCAGTATAAACATCAGTGACACTTTAGCACGTGATGAACGTCGACCACCTTACTCTATCCACGACAATCATCTGTTAACCTTAATGATTATCAGTTCAGAGTCATTCTGACAACTCTCACAAACACCGGATTAAACGACATGCCTCTACTTATCCCTATGGAATTTAAGTGTCCGGAGAAAAAAAAAAAAATCCACAATCACTGCTCCGACATCTAAAGCCACGAACAAGTTGAATGTAGAGGAACACAAATAAAATTAACAAGATAAAACAAAATTAGATGAAATAAATATAAATAAATAGAGAAAATAAAATGAAACAAATAAAAAAGGACGAGGACAGAAAATTCAAACCCTGCATCAGAGCGATGTTGGTAATTGCCCAAAGACCCATACATTCTCCGCACACTGTGTTTTTGATGGCTTTCTGTCGAATATGACGCTGTTCAAAAGAAAACAATCTTGCTGAGATTTATTGACAATGCAGCGTCTTTTAGCCTTATATCTGAAACCTGATATTCTCTGAAAGACTGATTTTTTTTTTTCCAGCGCAATGGTATTTTTCTATAGCATTTGCGGTCGTCATGGGAATCGATTGCTTCAAGAATTAGTTCTCTTTTTCATTGTGTTAAAACCATGTTCCGAAAGTTTTTTTTGTTTTTTTTTTTCTTTTTCATACAATAAACTTCAGAACCCCCCCCCCCCCCCCCCCCCCCGTGTGTATGTGTGTGTGTGTGTGTGTGTGTGTGTGTGTGTGTGTGTGTGTGTGTGTGTGTGTGTGTCTGTCTGTCTGTCTGTCTGTCTGTCTGTCTGTTGGCCTGTCTGTCTTCCTGATTACATGCCTGCTTGTCTCTGTTTGTCTGTCTGTCTGCCTACATGTCTGTCTGTCTGTCTGTTTGTCTGTGTGCTTTCTACTCTCTGTCTGCTTCGTTATCTGTCTGCCTGCCTGCCTGTCTGTCTGTCTGTCTCTCTCTCTCTGTCTCTCTGTCTCTCTCTCTCTCTCTCCCCCCCCCTCTCTCTCTCTCTCTCTCTCTCTCTCTCTCTCTCTCTCTCTCTCCTCTGAGATGCACTTAATAAGTTATGAATAGCCGTCACCGGGGGGAGAGAGAGTGAGAGTCAGCGAGCGGGCGACAGAGAGAGAGAGAGAGAGAGAGAGAGAGAGAGAGAGAGAGAGAGAGAGAGAGAGAGAGAGAGAGAGAGAGAGAGAGAGAGAACGACCTGGATCAATTATTGAACTAGGATACCTGGAGCATGAGAACTTGTCTGAAACAACTGTGTGGCCGAAGCAGATGTTGACTGTTTTGTAAGTTATGAGGCACTAACACGACCACGTTTCTTTGATCTCTGTGTGTGTGTGTGTGTGTGTGTGTGTGTGTGTGTGTGTGTGTGTGTGTGTGTGTGTGTGTGTGTGTGTGTGTGTGTGTGTGTGTGTGTGTGTGTGTGTATTCTTCTGTCTGTCTGTAAGTTTATTTCGGTCTGTCTTTCTGTCTGCTGGTGACTGCATCTGCCTTGCGTATGCCTGTATGGAGGAAGAGAGGCAGAATGGGAGGGTAAGAAATGTGGAGAGAGAGAGAGAGGAATGGTGTCTTTTTCTCCCTGCTTATTGGTGTGATGGTGTGTGTTTTTTTCAATTGCCTTTTTGGGCTATGTATGTATAGCCTATTATGCGCTGATTCAAAGAGAATGTAATGGCAGTAACATTGATAATTTGATGGAAGTCTGTCGGTACGATTTGTTTTTCCCGGGAGGCGATTTGTTTCTGCATCTTTTGCAAATGAGTAAAAGTCAAGCCCTGTAATATAGCATGGTGGCACCATTCCTCTCTGTCTGTCTGTCTGTCTGCCTGCCTGCCTGTCTGTCTGTCTGTCTGTCTGTCTGTCTCTCTCTCTCTCTCTCTCTCTCTCTCTCTCTCTCTCTCTCTCTCTCATACACACACACAAACGCGCGCGCCCACACACACATGCACACGCACACACACACACACGCACACACACACACACACACACACACACACACACACACACACACACGCACACACACACACACACACACACACACACACACACACACACACACACACACACACACACACACGAGCACTGCAACTCTTAATACCCCATCATTATCCGGATAACGATCTCCCTTTCGCCTCTCCTCAAAGCAATGTCATTTTGCCTCATCCCCATTTTGCAGCCCACAAAATGAATGGACTGCAGCTTTATGAGGTCAAGAAGTGGGAATGACTGTTTCATCACCCTGTCATTAATCACGTTCTTCCCGTAAAAAAAGACAAACACGGGGAGGATGGAGGATTGAGAGGATGGAGAGTACGAGTGTCCTCTAGACCCGAAAAAAAAAAAAAATAAAGCGGCAGGCGAAGAAAGGAGTACGTGTGTGGTGTATGCCTTAGGCTTCCTCAAGGAGGTTCTTCGTTTGAACCCGGACAATGAACTACAAGAGAAGAGTGATTTTTTTTCCATCTGTCCTTCAATGATTCATACATTAGAGCTTCTTCCACGTGAAGATATTCGGTGCATAGCAACAAACAGACAAACACAGTGATCTTTGTCAGCATTCAATGGATCTAGAAAAGGCTGGAATTGTCAATGTACAATGTCACTGAACAAGAAGCATGGGTGCATAGACAGTGGACTGTACCATAGTGAAGTATCATGCAGAAATAACAAAACGTGTATTGCTGCGTGGATGCTGTTATACACCACAACCAAATGCAGTCATCTGAATAAGAAGTTGGATACCTGGATAGTAGCATGCGGCATGAAGCCACGCACCATCTCTAAATCAGACAAACGTCTGGCTGCTTGACTAGTGGCATCACACACCACAGTCATACAACAATTCTATCAAGCATTGCCTATTTAAATGCAGACAAAAGGACAAAGCATACACCATCTCGAACAAGACAGAGGGCCATAAGAAAAATGACACAGACAATAGCTGCAGACCCTCGCTCAGTGATACACATGGATTATGAATAGCTTTATGCATCATCAATACAAAGTCTGTGAATACAATACTGGCAGCACGAAAAATGGCATATGTGTCAAGTCACACAAATATGGCTCAAATCACGAATACACAGGCTTCGCCACTGCCGAAGATTGAACATCGCGCTTGTCCCCCAAACTGTAAACGCCATTTTGCCAAAGGAGAACAAGAAACCTGGATGAAGAAGGATTTTCATCTCGAAGATTTATGACGTCAGGTAGTAAAAGCCGGAAGTGTCCAGAAGCTGTAGGGTTTACCACACTTCTTTCGTCCAGGAGCAGCATCATGACTGAAAGGTGGAATATGATGGCCATGTATTAAACTAGCTATAGGAATGAAGAAGTGCATAATCCTGCTCATAATGGAAATCTGTGAAACAAGACAGACACGGTCTGGAAAAAAAAGCTGCTGACCGGAGAGACGCTGCTTTCGGCAGGCCATGAAGAAGACAATGCCCGCGCAGAGAGGCGTACTACTCAGGCAGGATTGGTACAGAGAGCTCTGGTAGGCTTGAAACTCCATGACACAAGAACTAGAACAGCGTCCTTCAGAACGAAGAAAACAGTAATCAGATAGATACCATTCGGCACTAAGAACCAATGAACGACAAGGTGGAGCAAACCGAGAGGGAGAATTTGACGAGAGACTCTACACCATGTGAGATCAATACTTGGAGAGGCATAACAGTCCCTAAAGGTAGAGTCCCACGCAAAGATCAAAGGGGACAACAGTGGACATGAGGAAGTGGTATGACCACATGGACTGGACAATATGCTGAGAAAAAAGAATGAAGAAATGTTGGTAGACGCCTGCGTCCTGAACAAATGTCACTAGAGAGAGCATTTTCACACACATGCGAATGACAAAGTTTCATAGTGTGTCACCAGATCGTATGACAGAAAAAAGAAACAGACAACGTCCGTAGTAGCAAAACAAATTCAGAAGATCGCTCGAAGTTGTAGATGTAGTATTGGACCCATCACCTGTTGACTGCTAGAGTGGTGTTTAAACTGAGAAAACATTGGATAGAAACAACATCAAAAGACAGCATTCTTTAAGGACGCACAAACGCGACAAGAATACATCTCCTATCTGAATGTCAACAAATGCAGGAAAAAAAAGATTATCAACAACAGTCAGAGGCAGAGCGTCAGGGACACATCGACATCAACATGACAAGCAGTTGCTGGCCACGAAAATACAGAGAGAGAGAGAGAGAGAGAGAGAGAGAGAGAGAGAGAGAGAGAGAGAGAGAGAGAGAGAGAGAGAGAGAGAGAGAGGTCCTGGGCAGTGCTGTGGAATGGCTAATCTATTTGCCCAGCTGCCTGAAGCCACTTTCTATCTGACGGCAGAAGGGTATCTGGGAGTCATGACCTGGATGCCACCTAGCCCCCATGGAGTGTAAGGTGTTCAAGGTCGAAACACTTGTCTTCACTGAAGACCATCTAGTGCCACACTCTCTCAAGAGTTTCTTCCTTTATCTATTTATTTATTTATTTATCTATCTTATTTTTAGTAGAATTGTGACCTTGTGGATGTCATGCAAGAGACTGCAGCCTTACGCAGCATGCTCATTCAGATCTCCACGGTATAGTCACTGCCCTTCCTCAGCCTCAACGAGTGGACAGGAAATAAATGGGTTGACTGGGCGGTGAAGTGGGGACTCTGTTGCAGGCTTACTTTCATGTCAGTTACGAGATGAAAAGTCTTTGCATGTTGCTAATGACCTAGTCTCTGCAGACACTTGCCCAGGTGTCAGGTATTCTATCCCTCAGAATGGTCAAGGTCCAAATATTTGGCGTCAACAGAGTTTAACGTAACGGGTGACATCATTCTTAATCTACTATACACCTTGTATTATTCAATTCGATGTGGTCATTTCCAAAAATTCCCCCAATATAAAGGCACTTTTTGATCGTTTGGCAACAGTGTTACAATTACAATATGTTTCAATATAATTCTAAAGAGATGGGCTAACTCTGAAACAAATCTGAGCTTTTAAAATTTAATTCCGCTTCACTGGCGTGATTCATCATCCATGATTAAGTTATGTTATCTTATTTTCCTAAATTTGGCACAGTCTACTTTTTGCTGGCCTACCACGATCCTACATATTTTCAAACTATTTGTTTATAACTTGCTCCTCGGCCTTTCTGTAGCGAGTTCAGAAAATCTAATCTTGAGAGAAAGCGTCATGATAAGTGATTTCTCTTTCCATATCAGATCATTGAGCGTAAAAAAAATTATCAACAGCATTAATCTTTATTATCGACAACAATTAGAAAATGTAAGTGAATATCATTTGGGGGAACGTTATACATATGGACCGGACTCTTATGACATTGACAGTGTAATAAAGTTTTGTTTTTGTGGAGATATTTCATTAATTTTTCTTCCTCTACCAAAGTTATAATGCGGTTTATACTTGTATAAGGAAAGCCATTATCAGTGTTTACCACGTACACAAACGTACTCACACATACGCACACACATAAATTTGCACACGCGTGCGAGCGAGCACACACACACACACACACACACACACACACACACACACACACACACACACACACACACACACACACGCAAGCACACGCACTCACGCACGCACGCACGTACGCACGCGCACACACACACACACACACACACACACACACACACACACACACACACACACACACACACACACACACACAACGACTCCACGATAGAGAGGGGGGGGGGGGGGGGGCGATGATGACAAACGGCGTGATTGCATGCTGAAGTTGATGAAGCGAACACAGAGGGAAGGAAGAGAGCCGGACAGGATGTGCTGCCCTCTCTTCCTGCTTCACCACAACGTGCTGACCATCAATCCTGACAGCGTCCTCACCATCCTGCGATCCTGATGGATGCCATGTGTCTAGCGTTCAATGCGTCTCTCTCTCTCTCTCTCTCTCTCTCTCTCTCTCTCTCTCTCTCTCTCTCTCTCTCTCTCTCTCTCTGATTACTCTGGAGCGGAGCAGTCCCATTTCAGCCCCCCTGAAGAATAATTTTGATTGAAATTTGATGTTTCTCTCTGTCTAACGCACTCTATTTTGTTCCCAACGGAAACAAAATTGAACGACATCCAGTTTATAGCCTTTCACAATTGTATAGCCTTTCACACGCTTATGCCATGAGAAAAAATAATGAACATCTGAAAGAGTTTTTTGGTTAGCTGCTGAACCATATATCGGTTCGACTGGCACCAGTTCTTAAGTTGTACGTGATAAGCAGATTTAACATGTAGGATATTGCGATTCAAGCTTGCAATAGTCATACACTGTTATATCAATCGTGTGGCAATGAAGAAGAAGAAGAAGAAGAAGAAGAAGAAGAAGAAGATACATATTAAAAAGGTACACTTCAATTTTTCAACATTACGGTGGGGTGTCTGTGTTATTCTTGTAACATATTCTGGTGGTTTAGGAAGACTCTGGATATCAAAAGATAAGATCTCATCCATAGAAACATACGGAAATTATTGATTAAGTGTAACTGATTAGCTTCGTTTTGCAGAACACACACACACACACACACACACACACACACACACACACACACACACACACACACACACACACACACACACACACACACACACACACACACACACACACACACACACACACACACACACACACACACACACACACATTCGGGCGCACGCGCGCACGCACACACGCACGCACACAGACTTGTCCAGGTCGTCGTGCGAAACGTAGATGTTTGTAAACTGTCCTTTTGTTGAATCACTGTCATTACTTTACCTCATCATGACAATATCTGAACATCATCAAATTCTCCGGGACGCATCGTGGGGAAATGTCGTTCCTTCAATACATCTTGTTCTTCTCAGAATCACATCGAAGATCAATTAATGTGATAGTGCTGCAGCTTTTGGTCGAGCATGATACTGTTCCACTACAAAAGAAGCTATGCTGAATGGTGTAATTGCATCGTGAAAGGTGTAAAACGAGCCGAGAAGAAAGGATGGGACCCGGACAGGAAGTGCTATTTCATCCTTCACAGCAACTCACTTGAGCTCTCTCTCTCTCTCTCTCTCTCTCTCTCTCTCTCTCTCTCTCTCTCTCTCTCTCTCTCTCTCTCTCTCTCTCTCTCTCTCTCTCTCTCTCTGTATGCATTTTTCTGTCCTGAGAGCATTGATTGTGGGAATCAGGCTGTGTCACAACAAGTTTTGTGTTCCAGAGACCATGGACGTTGGCAGGCTCTGTGCGAGTGAGCGGTCCAGTGACAGTATACACGTGAAATGGAAATGGTTCAAAAGCATGACATCCTTATTCATTTCTGATAAGGGACGTGAAAGGTCTACTGTACAAACTTACAGATCAAGATTTTAAAGAAAATAAGAACTGTTATAAGGAAACGATAGAGAAAAATCGTCTGCTTGTCGTCTTCTTATTATCTTCGGCACTCATGGCCGTCCATAAAGTTATGAATGCTTATTAATTATCCAGCTATTATACGCAAAAGACAAAGAAACGGATAATTATCATTACAGTAGCCGATGGCTATTTCTAGTCACACCACCATCGTAACTGCCTAGTACAAGGACCATCTTTGATCCATATTTTGTTTGCGTATGTATTATCTTTTCAGGTTTCCTCTCAATGGTACGTGGAATAACCGTTTCGTTGTATGATCTTTAAAACTGCTGCTTATACATTATTACAGAGGACAATGATTTAGTGGTTCCAGTGTCAGACTTGTGAATCTATAGCCAAATGTAGCTCTGTGACACAGCTGGTTTTCAGCTGCTTCTAGCTCAGCGAGGACAGCTGGCGACGAAAGGGTTGCAAATTAACAGGAAGCAG